>CM060871.1:23332017-23663214 GCA_030737845.1 Acorus calamus
CCTCCGGCTTTCCTTTGCCACATTCGGCAATCTTCCAGCCAATCATCGCCGCTCTCCGCCACCCTAGGCCACCTTGGGATTTCATAATCCTCCGGCTCCGATGGCCACCTTGGGATTTCATAACATTAAATCGAACCTTACTTCCTATCCGAGATCCAATTAAGATGTTCAAGGGGTCCATCTTGCTCGATTTTTCATTCTCTATGCATCTGTGCATTTCTTTTCTTCATCTGAGATTTCTATAATCCTCCTCGTAGATTTACACATCTCCACGCATCTTCCTGCGGCATCGACCACCCTCACCTGCTCTCGTGCAATCTCGCAACTCCCTTTGCACACCTCCGCACATATCCCTGCGGCACCAACCACCCTCTTGCGCTCCGTGCAATCTCACTACTCCCCTTGCACACCTCCGTGCATCTCCCTGCGGCACCGATCGCCCTGTCGCACTCTCCGTGCAATCTCGTAACTTTCCGCGCCACCTCCGTGCACCTTGGCGCCCCCCGCACACGTCTTCTTTATGTGCATTCTTTCTTTTTTCGCCGCATTCTTGCCTCTGCACACATCTTCCTCTACGTGTGCCTCCTCTTTCCACAACATTGCTACCTCCGCACATGTCTTCTTTATGTGCGCTCTTTCTTTTTTTGTGCGCTCTTTTCTCTCTCTCTTTGTTCTCCGCATCCACATCCTCTCCTCGCACCTCCGAGAGCCCTCCGCGTACCTCCACATCTCGTCCGCATGCCATTTGATCTAATGGACCACCGATTCTAACAAACTCAAGATGAACATGAGCAAAACGATGGATTCCAAAAGATAGACGGAGACTATCAATTCACACAATTGAGTTCTTCAATGATTGGAGGTTTGTTATTTTTGTTCAAACTCTAATGGTTCTATCATTCAGAGTTTGGGAGGGGGTGTTAAACGTATTAAGAATAGTTTAGTCATTTTAGTCTTTCTCTTTTCTCTACTATAAATATTAGGTACAAACCCTAATAACATCAGTTCATTCTCTGCAAATCCTAATTCTAACCGTAATCAATGCTCTTGTAGAACAATGGATATTTATTACTTATCAAAGCTTGGCTAGCTCTCTGTTTCCCCTGTTTTTCTTTTCATCCCCTCCAAATAAGCTATGTTATCGGTTGAATTTCAGTCCCCCCAATTACAATTGTCCATTGGTAACTTTTTAAATGCAATACAATTATTACAAACTTTTTTAAAAAAATCTGTTGGGTAAAGAAAATTAGATTATGCACTGATGAATTTTTTTATTGGTAAAAGAAAGACAATCGAACCTAACATATCATTGTTTAATATTTTCTTTTTTGTAAACGATTGAGCTGTTGTGTTTTTGTCTTGAATTCTGATTTTTGGATTATCAAGGAAAAACTATAATAGTGGAGTTTCTCCTATGGTCGAAACATTGTTTGCTACTATCAATGAAAATTTTGTATTTGTCATAATAGTGTTGTAATCTTGTATCATGGGAAGGTTTGCACTGTGGTAGTATTGAGTTTACATATACTACTTTGTGCTTTATGTTTTTTAATGTCATTAAGAGGCAATCCTAGTGTCTAAGAGAGAGTAAGAATTGTAATCACATAGTCTGTATGCTAAAAACATTTTGAAAAATATCTCTAGATTGTTCGTGGACGTTGGTAATATTTTTCAAACTACATACCGTGCGAGAATGGAAATTAAAAAAACAACCACATTGTATATGTGATGAAAGTGAAAAGAAATTTCATTAAATTTTCCAACATTCACTATCATAAGAAGATAATAATTTTGTCCCTCATAAAAAAAAAGTGACAAAAACATTTCTTATTTCCTTTTGTTGGTCACCAACACAAATATTTTTAGTAGCCAAAGCCCTATATAGATCCAAAACGTAAAATCTTTTTTTTGAAAAATGATGCTACTCAGGATTTGATCCCTTGACCTCTTTCATATAAGTGAGAGGTGTTTGCCGACTTAACCAAAGCTCGGTTCACCAAACCGTGGAATCTTACTTGAAGGTCGAGATGTTTTGCATAGACAGATCCTCCCTGAGACACAGGTCTTCACTGATCATTCTTTGGGCTAAATTCCTGATGATCCCACATGCATGTCACGAGACCAATATTCCTCTAGACAAGAGCTCCAATTCTTCTTCAATCATTGTTCTATGTGATTTGTTTACTTGATGATTTGAACTATATTACAAAGAGGGAAGATAATAATCACACAAAGACAAGGAATTTTACATGAAGCAACAGGATTATCTAAGCCCATGGGTGGCGTGGATGAATATTATTGAGGTCTCAACATTGTGCTTACAACCGATCCTCTTCTTGATAGAATGGTAGATGTAAAAAATACCAATAAAATAAAGGTTGTGCTTCCACATTGCGGAACAGATTGGTATCAGAGCGGTGACGCTTGGATGCAATTAACTTTCTTACAGAGTAGATAATCTCTCTTGTCATTTGAGTTCTTCATCTCGTGTTTGTCTTGTTTATGCATGTTCGCTATGCAAAACATAGACCACTTAAAAGCTGTGAGAATCCATACTTAGCTTCTTTATATATGTTATAAAAAATCTCCCAAAAAACTTTACAATATCATGCATTCAACACTCAAATGCAATAATCTTCATTTACTTCTGATGTAGGTGGAAAATGGTGACATGCAAAGAATCAATTCAATGCTCTCAATATTCTACAGAACATCAATTGTAGGACTCTTTTATCTTGCTTTACTCTTATAGAATCCTGGGCGCAATTTTGTCAAGTCATTGAATATATAGCTTACCCTGTTTGTGGTTCAATTTGATAAAGTCATATACATTGTATTACAGTATCTGTTCCGAAATCCATGTGAAAGATTTCATGTTTTTCAATGGATTTCTCTTTATGTTCCACGCGAATCTTTTCAGGATATGCATTTGAAAGAAGGTGCGCATTTAGGATTACAGGTACTTCAATGGATTTCTCTTTACGTTCCACGCGAATCTTTTTAGGATATGCATTTGAAAGAAGGTGCGCATTTAGGATTACATGTACTTCAATGGATTTCTCTTTACGTTTCACGAGAATCTTTATAGGATACGCATTTGCAAAAAGGTGTGCATTTAGGATTACAGGATAATGGAGATCTTAAATGAAAAAGAATTATTAGATAGTCTAAGAAAGGAACAGAGATACGCAACTCTTCTATCTTCGTCAATATAAACCACATTTAGGGTGCTCAAAGTATGACATGAATAGAAATGCGGTTGAAGGGGCGATCCTCTCCTACAAAGAGAAGGTATGTGTTCTCATCTCTCATTCGTTCTTTCAATTCTCGCTCGTTGACATACTCATTGTTCATGACCGAGCAACTCTCTTTGAGCCTCAGAATCATATCAACAAAATGTTGATCTCTCATAGATCATTCAAAGATGAACCTCCGGATTTTGTTAGCGACCACATTTTGTGCATCAACAAAGCCTATGGTGCCATTGAGGTCCCAGGTTCGATCCCACATCAAGTCCCCAGCAGAAGGTAATGACATATTTATAGCATTTATAACTTTTTTACGGCTTACATTCTGAGAAAGTAAAACAAGTATCTCTTTGTTAACCATCAAATATATATCTTGATTATTTGTTTCTTGCGTGACTAATGGATACTATTTTTGGAGGGTAAATAAATTTGTATTTTGTAAACAAAATTGAGGATATATTGCTAGTTGATAAATACTAATGGATTGCATTGAACATGTCCAACTCAAGAATTCCCACGGGCGAGAGAGAGAACAAGGAAGACCGACATCGACGATGTTTTGGTTATGAAATGGGGAATTCAAGGTTAACGATGGAGAGGAGTAGGAGAACTGAAGAACAAAATCATGAGGAAATTTATGATAGGATTCCTCACAAAATTGAGGAGGTTTGAGTTCGAATTCCCTGAGCTTAAATGATGCATATGGTTTATGTGTCGTGCGTCCTGAATTTACTCAACTAATGTTTGGATCCTTTGCCATGGAGAAAAAAAAAAGAAGTGGAAGAGGATAAACAAGAAACTTTGTTGGTCAAGCTAAACTCATGTGTGTTATCCTCTATTGCTAGAAACGCAGGTCGGACTCGGGTTTGAGAAGGAGAGTCAAATGTATTTTTCACGTGTATTGACAATGGTGTAATTCTGTATAATGTATGAGGGCATAATGGTCATTAAATAGACTATAAAATTTTCTCTACATTGAGGGGTTGCCCTATGATTTGAGATTTGTAGCCCATCACACAAGGTTTATATTCTACAAATCCATAAACAAACTTTGTCGAATCACATAAATATTTTTGTGATTGTGTGTTTCTTTTTATTTTTTAATACTTCGATCCCCAACACGATATTTTTTTTTGCAACATTCAACAAAATAGAAGTGGGTTTAGCAATGTGCATTCAGCGATGTTAAGAATGTATGGTTGAAGAGTGACTCAACTACGGTTATAGCATGGGTTAAGGGCAAAGATCAGCTGTCATGGTATGCTATTAGACTGTTGAGAAAGTTAACAATAGGTCTCCAATGATTAGTAAACTGGAAGATCACGAATATATTTTGTGAAGGAAGCAGTCCAGCGGACATTTTAGCATCAAGGAGGAATACAATGGGTGAGCTTTTGATCTTTTACCACCTTGTTTGGCCAGAGCTGGAAGCATCGGTACAATTTGATAAAGTGGGTACACTATATCCTCGCTGCAAGTAGGCAACATGCCCGACAATGAGCTCCAAAGTATTTTTGTATCTGTCATTTTGATGTAGTTTACTTCATGTAGCTTTTACTACAAGGTTGCTTCTTCTAAGGGAGTGGACAGAGTTAGGCAGAATGCAAGGTGACTTTGTTCAACTTTCCCTCTATTTGACTTATTTTTTTCTCTCTTATAAGTTTGATAACTCTTGTACATTTTGTACATTTGTTTATTTATAGTAATACAAAGTCCTCAATTACCCAAAAACAAAAATTCAACAGACTGACTTCATGTATTCATTCATGCATGGTTTGTGATATTCCCATGTAATTCATTTCCTTACTGTAATTTGTACCATTACTAAGCCAGGTTGATCCATTACTAGTCATGAATTATGTGAAACAATTGTAAAAAGTATGGCCCTTCGGAATGTATAAAAAGGTGCGTCACAAATTTGTGAGTTAGATAAGAGATAAAACTGATAATGTATATATGTGATTTTGTTTTGCTATAAAGAAGCGACTTTACCAGTGCACATTTCTTACAGGAGATTGTGACCAAATGAGTGCTACCAAAAATGTTGATAGACCTCCCCTGTTCACCCATCTCCCCTGTATCATCCCACAAAAACAGAGCACCCCCCTGCTACAAAAAGGAGCCATATCTGAGATATTATAATTGGTATGGAACCTTTCAGTTCTACTTTATCACATAATGCTACCCTTATCTGTCTTCCAGTAAACGATGGGCACCCGAGACTTCTTTGGTTAGAGTGGTGTGGTGTATTAAAAATATCAATAAGTTGTATCAGAGTAATACCAACAGATATTGGGATTAATTTTTTCATGTTTCACATCGCCTTAAGAGCCCTTCTCGGGTTCGAGAATAGGGTCAGAATAAGTGAGAATTAGTCAGAAGTAGCCTCAAAATGGGTGTTTGAAATGTTTGATCTATATGCCAGAATTAACTGATGTAAAGTGATATAGAGATTTCAACCAACCATTAGAATTAAGTTATTCTAGGTTATTAAAATAAAAAAATATGTGAGCCTACTGTCAAATCAACTGTCATCACCTCTTATAAATATATTGTCATTATTTTTTATCTTTTATAACTTTTTATGTACACCTTATTTACATTTTATCAAAACAACAAAAAACATTATTATTACGTTTTTCAACCATAATAATTCAAAATACAATAAAAAATCATTTTACTGATTTATACTATAATAATTATAAACTTTAGAATAACTTAATTCTCTCTTCAAGCGGGAGATAATAGTTTTAGCTTGCCAACATTGTAACACAAATGAATTGAAATTTATTAATGTGGATCGTGGATACAGGAATTCTTCCTACCACAATCACAAAAATTTATTAATAGTTTTAGCTTGACAAGAACGGAAGATGATGAATTATGTGAATGATTGACAAATACTTGCAGAGACAACTTGGTCAAATTCAAAGTGTTCTAAAAATATAGGACAAAGAAACTGAAGGAAAAAAAAATTGTGGTAGGAAGAGCCAACAACAGAGACAAATCTCTTCTTCTCATCCACCACACACAAATCTGTGCAAATTTTTTCACTTCTCTTTGTAAACCAATCAACACGGGCGCCCCCATTTGCAGACGAGCGCACCCGCGAACCGCGTGAGCCTGGTCACGAACGTGCCGGGCTTCGCGCTGATCATGTCCCTCTTCGAGTAGGGATGCTTCTTGCTCGGGTTCCCCGATTGCCTGAAGAACGCGCCGTTCATCAGGAGGTCCCCCTCCGACCTCCATGTCCACTTTGACCATTCACTCTCCGCTGCATAGTCCCTCTTCGTCACCTACATTTGAAGCAGATGCATGTTCAGATCCAAATTGAAATCAATTTTCAAAAGGAAAAATAATCCATTCTTAAAAAAAAAATTATTCTGAAGAAAATATCTATTTGAAACAGATTATTTAAAAAATTGATTTTGTAAAAGTAGAATCTCTTTGGAATAAAATGGGGAAACGTCATACCTCCTTGGCATAGGCTTCCACTGGAGCGATGTAACGGTTGCCTTGACTGATGATGGTGGGGTGCTGGCTACCGCCGACGGCGTACATTTGCCAGTGAGTGTAGTCATTGTTCACGACATGGAAGAACCCCCATCGGCACCTATGATACTCATCCCATGTTATGCGCGTTCATCAATGTACATAAAATACACTACATACAAAGAAAGTACAACATACCTCGGCATCCGTTGTACGAGTCCCCTACCAAAATGGTTGAACGCCACGGTGACCTGCATGATCTTGTCATGCGAGTAACTGTCACTCGCCCCCATCAACATCACCTGCTACAAAACAAATTTTTTAATTTTTATGTTATCATCACATCACATGTCACATCAGCAATCCATCAATACGCTACCTCATTATGATGGGTGAAGTGGTTGTTGGAGATGGTGATGGCAGTGGACCCCTCAACCGCATCGACGAGCCCATCCATACAGTTCGACATCGAATTGTGGTCCACCCAGACGTGCGAGCTCCCGAAGATCGAGATCCCATCCCCATCGCTCCTCGACCGGAACCCAAAGTGCGTTGGGGAGTCCCTGATCTGCCCGCCGTTCCCCGCCTTGATGTCATGGATGTGAAGCCCATGTATGATCACATGCTTCACATACTGAACTGTGATGCCTGCGCCGTAGGCGATGTGAACGTTGGCGCCTCGGCCGTCGATGGTCTTGTAGCTGTTCATGATGAGCTCCTCGTTGAGGCGGATGATCATGTCGCGGGCGAAGACGATCCAGAGGGGCTGGGACTGGATGACGGCGTGGCGGAGGGTGCCCGGTTTGGGGTTAATGAGGTCGTTGTCGGAGGCGTCGGTGACGACGTAGATGCGGCCGAAACGGCCCCCGACAGTCTTGCGGCCGAAGCCGAGGACGCAGCGAGCAAGGCGCTTGCGGTGGCGCGACCAATTGGGGTCGCAACGCCAGCAGCGGTCGATTGGGTTGGTGGCATGGCAGGGGCCTCTGTACTTGTGGAGTTGCCTTCTTGTGCTGTTATTGCCATCTAATGCACTGGAGAAATAAATGGGGGTGTTAGGATTTTGATGTAATGTGTTTTATGATGAGATTCATGAATTATTTGGTGCATGAAGAGAGTCATGAAATATATGAAATGTATGTGAGTGTATTAATTAAGAGATTCATGTTTTATTTTCGGTGTGTATTTATGATGTAGAATGGAGAGGTGGTGATGGTCTTAACTTGCTTATGGTCACGAGTGTTTCATGGCTGAGGTGAAGGTGGTAGGTTTAATAAATTTTATGTTTTATTTTTTTTTGTGGGAAAAAAAAAATTATTACAAAAGTGGTTGGCCATCTCAAATGCAATTTTGTTTCATAGTTTTAGTGATAATTAATGCATGTGAAAAACATTTATATCATGGTAAAATATGATCTATAATACTTTTTGGAGGATTTATAAATGGAATCGGGTTAGGTCCAACGCTAGTTAGACAATTTGATTATTTAAAGTATTTGTGACCATCGGATCTATAATCACATCATTATAAACATATTAAAAGTCATTATGTGTAATTATCAATTTAATTATAAAATTAAATGATAAAATATTTTAATCAAAATAACTTTTAATATGCTTATTTTGAGGTGATAAAATCCAACGGTTAAGACCCGTTGGATAATTAAATTATTCAACTAGCGTTGAACCTAACCGTTTCATTTGTCAATCAGCAACGCGATCCTGTTATGGACATATTTTTTAAAATAAGATAATATATATATTAATTCAAGGTGACTAAAGTCTCCCAATTTTAGAAAAGTGTTTTTTTATAAATAAAATTAAAATAATACAAAAATTAATAAGAATTTGTTATCCAAATCATCATGAAAATTTTATTTAGAAACAAACATACAACACAAACCATTCCAAAACATAAAATTTAGCCCCTCGTAACCAAAGGTATTAATTAGTTTACACCTCCAAAAAATGCTAATAAATTAATTTATTCCAAGTAAAAATTAGCCTTCATGTATACTTTTATCTTTACATTAACAAAACATAAAATTAATCAAAAGCAATAGAATTTCTTACAAGTGAACCTCCCCATTGAGGTGGTGGTTGACCTCCTCCTGATCATGGTGGTAAGCATCGAGCGCCTCCTCCTGCGCCTCCTTCTGCCGCCTCTGCCAATATTCGTCGAAGTCTGCAATGCGCGCCGACGTCGCAACTGCCAAGGCCAAGAAGAGAACAACCAAGAAAACCACCTTGGTCATCTCTTCACAATTCTGTATAATTTATCTTGAAAAAAAAATCCTGAGGTGTTGGGGGTGGTGCTTGTGAAGAACCAGTCCCCAACTAGGCGAAGATCGATGAATTGTATGGATTGGTTTTATGACGACGATGAGTGATTCATGTGAAGAACCAGTCCCCAACTAGGCGAAGATCGATGAATTGTATGGATTGGTTTTATGACGACAATGAGTGATTCATGGGGCTTGCTTGGCTTTCACGAAAGAAAGGCATTGTTAGGAGAAGATTGGGTTATATGAGAGAGGAGGGGGTGAGTCCGAGGAGGATGGAGAACCACAAGAGGTGGTTTGTGTGTTTTTGTGTGTGTATGTGTGTGTTTTGATGGATTCAAAGCTGTCTTGTGTTTATATTTGGAGAGGATGTTTTTGGGTGGGGGGAGGTGGTGGTGGGGGTGGTTGATGGATTCAAAGCTGTCTTATTTTTTCTATCCATGCATTGGTGCTTTTGACTTCTTTTATACTACTATTTTTAGGGGGTTGTGCAGCTTGGGCTTCCATATATAGGTTTTCTTCATTCTTATTCTCCTCCTGTTTGCCAGGAGAAAAGAGTGGACCCATCTGACAGTTTTTTTAATCAGTCATAATATAGTCATTTTGGTTATATGTCTAAATCTAGTTATCAATAAATGATATTGTTATTAATTATAAGTTGTCTTAGCCCATTAGGTACATTTGGTTAGATGAAATATGAGATTTTATTTAGTATAGCATACATGTACTTGATTTATTTTATTTTATTTTTTTTGTAAAAATACATATTTCATTAAATGATACGTACATCTTAAAAAACAAATCAAAGCCATATAACCACTAAAAACAAAAAATTGTATGTAACATTATTCTTTCTTATTATATTAGTCTCGTATTATTTCTTTTTGGAATATTAAATGCATGGTTTATGGTGCATTTGAACAATTAATTTATCCTTTTATTTACAGTGGCAATCTTTCCTCCACCAGCAATTTCAGAGCAGCAACCCACTATATATAACCATCTTTCAATAATTCGGCGCATCAATCATTTGTGTATTTGGTTTAGAACTTAATTAAGAATTGTAAATTAGGAATTGATGATTTGTTAGAATGAGTAATGGAAAAAGAAGGCCCCTTTTAAGTTTTAGCATTCGTTGAAAATTCATTTTCCCTTGTGAATTATTGGAGTTCTACTGTTGGAAGATGTTTAGTGCAATATTTTTTTTCAGCCTTAACTTGAGTCCACATATGCTTTAGTTTTTTTAAAATATTATGTCATCTCATATATTGTTATACGTATATTTATAAAAGTAAAATATATATTGTAGAGAAAATCTCGCGTTCTTCCTAAGAGCGGAGCAATTGGGCAAATGAGCAGCTTAGCCTAGCCCAGCTTATAACCAGGTGTCCTGCAACTGGGAAAGCAGCAGATGAATCATCGAAGGATTCCTACGCAGTCCTGCTCAAGCCACTTGGAGCTGTGTCTCCTCTACCAGGGGCATTACATCGAGAAGTTCACGGTTACGACCAGACTAACATTGTCCCAAGGACGTCGAAGACTAACCGACCAGACTAGTCATCAACACATGATACAACTGTTGGAGCTATTTCGCGCCTAACCACTCTGAGTTGTGTTGAACCCGATTCGAGCCACAGAGGAAGGGGACCACTAATACTCCATGGTAGGGAACAATGACATGCCTTGTCCCTGACAAGCCACCTGCCACTATTCATTGCAGTCACAATTAGGGCCAATGAGAGGGTTACACATAACCATGACATCATAAAAAACCCTTAGTCTCGAATCCCATGGAATTGTCAATGTTAGAAGATTCTAACCGAGATAGAGAGACGTCTGAGCGGGAAATGATGTGGCCACTTACTCGACTACAAGAGCAAGGAAAGGAGGAGAGAGAGGGTGCATTCATAAGTAAACAACTCTGTCATTAGGTTTTCTAAGTCTTCTTCTCCACTTCGTCTTCTCCATTTATTCACTCAACTGATTTGAGTGTCGAAATCCCTACGGCCAGCACCACAACGGTGTCCCCTGGACTATCTTGGTGCAAAATTTGATGCACGATAACCCGGATCATCGCTCGATGTTGGACCTCCGATCCGACTAATCTTATTGGAAAAAAACAACACATTCATATATACTTCAATTAATTGCACAGTGTTATTAATATTTATAGAAAATGTAAAAAACTTCAAACAAGATATATACATTTTTAATGTGAGTGCATGATGATAACATGATATATATGATTGGAATTGGAACTGAAACAAAAGTACCTTACATAACATTGCTCCTCAATTATGAGGCATTAGGATGGTAGGGTGGAATGTTTTATATTTAATAGTTGTCCAATAGATTTTTTATATTTAAATAGTTATCTAATATAATTATCCCGAATACATTTTTTATATTTAAATAGTTATCCAATAAAATTGTATGATTATATTTATTAAATAAATCAAATTTATAATCAAAATTTACTTAAGAATCACATAGATATACCAAAAACTGTATTATCATTGAGGTTCTATCATAGTGTATAGCACAAATTTTTTTATCATTTTTTTCACTAAAAATATACACTAGTGTATCTCAATATATATTTCAATTTATATAACAACATGAACTTCAATGGAAAAGTGCATAATTTAAAAAAAAAAAATGGTATGCACTGCAATTGGGGCGCCTCACGAGAGACTGGACATATCATTTTCCTTAAAAAAAAAAATAGACTCGATCATTTTTATAGTTCAAAATTCAGAGTACACATGTTTTCATTTTTGTCAATGGACTAATAAGAAGTTTGAAATTAGGGACTCAAAATGAAATATGAAGAAGGGAGAGACTGATCACAAAATAGCATAGTTTATAGGGACTTAAAAATAAAATCACATTCACAAGTTAACGGTGTATGGACGGATGTTTGACGAATGAACTAAAAATCAAATAGGCGGTTAAAAACTAAATAGGCGGTTGAATATGGAGACTAAAAAAAAATATGAAGAAGGGAGGGATCGATCCCTAAATAAACATGTTTACAGGGACTTAAAACTAAAAAAAATAATTTTTATAAAAAAGAGAAAGATAGACGGGGTCCCACAATCTCCTCCATTTTAGGGATTGCATGTTTGAAGGATTGGTCATGTTTTGGTTGTTGAATGTGACCCAGTATAAATTTTCCTTATTGTTATTTTCCTTTAAGAAATAATGTGTTAGGCACTCTGAACTATATCTACATCCAGATTCTGGGGTCTGTCAGGCCCAACCCGCCCAGTATAGCTATCTAATCTTTGAATGGGGATCCTATAATAATCAAAAGAAAAATGATATGTCCAGCTCTAATTGTAGCTCTATTTGTGGTACATACCATTTTTCTTTTCTCACAAAATGATACACACTCAAATTGAAATATACTGAGATATCTATTTTTTTCTAACTGAAATATTAAAATAAAAAAATTTGTAATACACTATGATAGAACCCTATACAAGCATACACTATGATCTATGATAATGCATTGTATTGGACTGAGTATATCAGCGCTATAATCAAATTGAATTCCAATTCCTATGATTCAATCAACCCACTCTCAAAAGTCACAATAAGAGGTCCAAAACGTTACAAAAGCAAGGAATATTTTTCTCCAACTAGAGACGAAAGGTTTTGGAATACCTGGACTTTGCATGGAAGAAAAGATGTGTGCATATATATATACTAGTTGATGCACATGTGCGTTGCACATGAACAACTTTATTGAAATATTATAATGAACAAATATTAATTCAGATTATCAGTTTTTTGTGAAATATTATCATTAATTGTTTAAGTTTTTATCCTTCAATCATATAATTTTTCAATATGATAAAGTTTTGGTAATGAGTCAAGTTTAGATTGTTGTTAAAGCTATGAATAAATTGAGGCGAACCTGCCCTATCTAACAAACCTCACGAAAATCACAAACATTCCTTCCAACAATTCACACTAAAAGGATTAAAATAAAAAAAGAAAATCTAATTATGAATCCAAGAAAAAAAAAAGTCATAAGTCAAAATCTATAAAACATAAACAATATAGGAAAAAGAATACATCTAACACTTTGATGACAAGAGTGTTTGCCTAACACATTGGAACAATACTAACAAGTTCATTATTCGTAAAACTTTCAATCAAAACTCATTTTACTATTATCTTCTCCTTGCCTTTCACTGGTTTACTATCTTGTGTCTATATTGTCAAAAGAAAAATAATGAGTAGCTTAAAAACTATCAAACTTTATATATATATATAAACTATTATCCCAAATCATGTAAAAGGAATACAAACCATAACAAGTCAATATCATTCATTTAGCAACCATAACAACTCGCACACAATAAACACACACTAATTCTTTGAAACCAGTTTGTTTCTTCACATCTAATATGTGATTGTGTAGGTAAAGAAGGCATAAAATGAATGTATACGAAAAATTATAGACACTACATATATAGAGATATACTTGGAAAACATTAGGAAGAACATTGGTTAGCGATTTGAAAGGATACAAATTGCCCATATCTGTTGATAGATTGCCAAGAAGAATGATCAATGATGAGATAAATTCGATTAAAATCAATTGAGGTCGTAAAAAAATATTTAACGAAGATTTTAAATACTGAACTATATAAATAAGAAATAGCTTACCTCTAATACTTTGAAGGGATCCGAAGACTCCATATGATTGTGGAGAAGACGAACTGCATCATTAAACATTGACTCCTTCCCATTTTGTGGATCCAAATACATATCCAATAGCCTTAATACATAGGAAATAACTATACTATGTCACTAATAAAATATAAAGAAGTCAAAGGAGTCACCAAATCAACAAAAACTTACTACATATAAGCATAGCAACTAACAATCTATACACAATATTGCTCTGCAGCTTCACTATCCTCCAGCTTCCTTCAAGGCCAAGGAATTTTGAATAATAATATGAAAAATTCCAATAACATGTTAAGTCCCAACTATTAATTTCATGCCACAAATAAGAAATTAATCTATCACAAATACCAAAAATAAAAATTATTAGACATCCCATGAAATAACCTAGTTTAATATCAAACAACGTCAATTAACCAGATCAACTAAGTAATGGCAAATGATATAGTAAACTTAGATGTTATATAAGTCCTTTTATGCTATATCTACTCTATTATTGAATTGGCCGCATAGAACCCAAAATTTGAAAGAAAAAAAAAACCAAAATCGGTTAGATAGGCCATGCATGCATTGATAACAAAAAATTAAAGAAATTAATCAAATGGAATCAATTATAGGTTAAAACAAGATTGTTGAACTTTGAATATTGGATTCATGTCAGAATTAATGAGATATTTACTAATTAATAGCAAGATATAAAGTGGAATATTAGATTAAGAGGCTACAAAAGTACATCATCATCATCATCATCATTTGCTATTTCTATTTTGTAATTGCATTGGCCACACAAAACCCAAACGGTCGACCCAATTTGGCTAAATCATCATCATTTAAAAGTGTAAAAAAGGAGAATATCTCTTCTAAATATAACTATGTGGAGAAATGACTTCTATATGATATAAGCATTTGACCAAGCATCAAATATTTCTACTAAATATTTTTTAAAGTATCTCTTCTATTCATTAATATGTGGAGAGACGCCTCCTATATGATAGATACATTTCACCAAGCCCAAAATATTTAAGAAAGAAGGCTTCTACTAATATATTCATGGGGCAATGTTTCTAGAAATTGTTTCTTCATAAACAAAAGCAGGAAGAAAATATGAAAATATTCCTAAAGATGACATGAAGGATCGTGTAGAAATAATAAATCACATGGGTGCTCTAAACTTACCTTGAAATGAATGTAAAAATCACTTAATTTTAAAGCAAAAATGATAATTTCGGAATGGGTAGATGAATGAAAAATAGACATACAATATGGAATCCAAGTTTTAAAAAAAAATATGAGAGGATTGAAGAAGTCATGACAATGGAATTGAAGTACAATCTATAACTGAGTGTAAAAAGTGAGCCATCAAGTATTCAAAGCATTAGAATATAAACTTAATTTAGGTAAGGTTTATATAAACTTAATATAAACATAATTAAGATAAACCATGGATGAAGCAGTAAGAACATTGAACAAAATTGTAATTTCATCTAAGTGATTTCCTTTTGCACTTTTTTAGTTGTTAAACACAATGAAAAATGTTGATGATAACCCTCCTATCCCTTTTGCTCTCTTTTTTACAAGAGATAGTTACATATCTATTTGTATGTAAAATTGATAACACAGTTACATGGAAAATTGATTACATAGTGATAGGATAAGTTGCTGAAATTAGGTCCCCAAAAATCAGACATTGAACAAATGAAAATTTATATATCAAAATCAAAATACATGAGCATCAACACTCCTCCAAGTAAACTATGTATCAAAAGATAATGAGAAGGATATAAGATGATTGGGGGCAACAAAAACAGGAAGAAGAACTTCTCATGGAAGGTAACAATGAAAATTTATATATGAGAATCAAAATACATGAGCATCAACACTCCTCCAAGTAAACTATGTATCAAAAGATAATGAGAAGGATATAAGATAATTGGGGGCAACAAAAACAGGAAGAAGAACTTCTCATGGAAGGTGAACCATTGGTCAGATGCAACAATTATAAGGATAGAAAAAAAGCAAATCCATTAAGTAGGATAAAGGGAAAAGGACATACTTGATGCTGGTCTTGGTATTTGACAAGTTAGCGAGGCCCCCCATAGTCAATCATGTCGATGAGAAGAAGAGGAACAATTAATCTACACAAACACAATGGTGCCTCCATGATGAGGCAAAGTGGAAAATAGAGAAAAACAGAACTTCTGAGAGTCCTAGCAGTGAATATCAAATATTCATCGCCAATTCAACATAGAGAATCTGACTATTCATTCAATTATATATTCAGTTAGAAAATAACCAAATCATGAACAATAATTTGTACATTTGACAATAAAGGAACAGAGAATGAAACAGACTGTAGGAGAGAAACTACAACTCACAAATTATTGTTTATATGATATGATGAGCTAATGAACAGTACCCAAATTTACAATGGGTTCCATTGTCAATGATTTCTTCACTTGTTAATCTTCAAACCATATTTAACTGCATAACTATTTGTTATTAGCATTCCCTCGGTTGCCAATTTGCCATGTAAATTAATTTGTTTGGAATAGATTTTAGTGCATTCTGGATTTAACCATATGCATACCTACCAATCACATGCTCCATTCATCACAGACCAACATAACCTCACTAAATGAAAGAGGGAACCGTTGTATCAGTCCCAAATTCAGAAGATATCAGTGTTGAGCATGGTACCGAGGCTCTTCCAGATGTTGCCTCCCACGTTCTCTATCGCGAGCTTCTGGTGGTTCAACATCTCCTGCCCAGTTGCAAACCCACATAACAAATCAAAACACAAATCCGACACACATAAAGCTACAAATCAAACCCAAACAAAGTGTTAAATCTTAATTTAAAATCTTGAAAATAATTGATAAAACAATTTTCAGAATTAAATTTAAAAATTAAATTTAAGCTCACTTCATCTGGTGTGGACTATGGAGGGGAAACCTCTAACACACTAAATAGGTTGTTAGCTCATTGTCTAAATAACGTATATTGTCAAAATCACCGCACAAGCATTATCACAAACAATTAGTCTACATTTAATATGGTTGAATATGGAATTCCTCTGGCCGCAGATTAAACAACAAATCAAGGCACAAATGAAACACAAAAATAATAAAGAATAACAGACGGACAAATGCGCGTGTTGTTTTATTATACTGTACAAAGAGATTTCATTAGGTAACAATTTTTATGAAAACTATAAACATCTAACAATATGATATACAAGTGATAGATAATTAATATAGAGATTTGCATAAAAAGAAAATGTATAAATACAATTTTAGAATCATTTATACAAAATTGTACATCAAAATGATAGGTAGGCAAAATGATAGGTAGGTGGCCATTAATGTTGTTTCATGGCAAACACTCTCAGTTTTGGTATAACAGCAAGAAAAGCAAGAAGAATCAGCAAAGCCACAAATTGTATTTTTTATATATGACAAGGATATAATGAAAAAGTCAATTAAAGAATGGAAATTAAACACATTTTTTAATAAAGCTGTGACATTACCCCCAAATAATAGGATAATATATTTTCCATCATAGGATATTATGTATATCTAATATTCTATTTCTAGATAAGTTGTGCTAACAATAAATAATAAATGTATTATACATAAAAAAAAGATTCATGAGATCTTTTATACACCTCAAAAAATTCTTGTGTACAGGTCTGATGTCCTAAAACTATTCAAACAAATACAACAATGCCTAACATTGTTAAATCTTCATCCCAAACATTGCCTAGTTTAACTTAGTTTGGATAATTGGGTTTGTCTATCTCTGTATTTGATATTCTAAACTGAGCTGTTGATTCTGTTTGGATTTTTTTTCTGTATCAGCTTCTATTTAAGGATTGGGGTATAGAGAACTAAGAAAATAGTTAGGTGATGTAGGCTCATATTAGAATACTGAATACCCCCCTCTGGTCATGTCTAAATTGATGTTGAACTTTTACGTTGGATAATATAGACTTCAATGAGCATTTTATGGTCACGAGCGTGAACCTTTACTTCTTAAATTTTGACATCAGTAGTTTAGATATGTTAACAATCCTAATACTTTCCTTGTCAATCATTTCCAGTAAATGATATTTCACTTCTAAAAGCACAAACATATCAGTGTTACTATTATGATCCACAAAACCTGCTTTGTCAAGAATCAATACTGATATAATAGCAATTAATCATTAATCATGAATTATTAATATAAAAAATATGAGAAGCTAATGTATAAATCCAATTATAGCATGAAAGAAATTAACATAGCAAACCTAACAGAAACTGAAGCATAGAAAGGCATACAGGCTACAGCTGAATCAAAACTTCTGACTCCGAAACCCAGAAATCCAAGCAAACCCTTGAGATTTCTTCTCATGTTGATTTCCCATAATGCATTGAACCCTGCTCATGGGCCACTTAAATATGAAATAGGATCATAGAGGACTGCCACTGTTACCTTATAGCATATGTCCATACTGTTAAGTAAAGAGGAGATGTATCAACAAGCATTACTTATTCAGTTAGATTTAGAATTTTTTTTCCTAGTTGCAGATGGACATGTAACTTATTCATCATTCTCTTGATGTTGTCTTATTTAAGGTGTCCTCCAAGAAAAATTGCAGCGAGCTAATAGAATTTAAAGAAGAATGTGTTGAAGATATACAAAGAGTTTGAAAGAAGTGGAAAAAAACTTGTTCATACTTATACGTAGATCAAGCCTTGTTTAGCAATTTCAATGAACTACCGAACACCACAATGTGAAGTTCATTACAGCATCAGTGCAGAATACAAATAGCTTCTGATATTTTGTAAAATAAATACATGTGTAATTTCAGTAGGAAACTTGAGGGAGATAGAGATATGGAATAACATAATTTAGTATAGTAAAAAGGGTAACTATCTGGGGTATACGAAACAACAAGATCAGATTATAAAAAATTACAATGTTAAAGGGGATCATTTCCTAAATCACTGAAATGGTAGGATCATGTGTGAGAGGGATTTTTGTTTTTTAGTGAAAATGTGAAATTCCTAAATCACTCAATGAAGGTTATTAAACCTGAAATGGTAGGATCATGTGAGGTATTTTATTTTTTTAGTGAAATGGTCAATTTCTTAAATCGCTCAAAGAAGTTTGTTGAACCTGAAATGGTAGGGTTGGATCATTTCTATAGGGTTGCTTAATATTCGGAGATCCATATGCCTGATTTTTAGATTTATAGTTCCTTTTTCATGCATCAAAATCTCAAGTTGAACCTCCATTAGCATGTAAATACCTGTATAAATTTATAAATTTGTTGATGTGTAAGTTTTTTTTTTTAATTGAACCAAGCATTCTTTGAGGAACCAAACATGGTGGAGACTGATCCAAGCATCACAGAGAAATGACATGGAAGAAACAAAAAAGAGTATGTACACTTTAATATGATACTTCCATTTGTATTTATAGTAGATAAATGGAGATAATAGCCATGTATAATTGAGTTGCCAAATAAGTATACCTTGCAGGATGAGGTTGCTGCCGCTAAAATTGAAAATCATATCTTAGTGAAAATCCACTTCTGACAGCTGCCAAGCCATAAAAATAGCTAAAATATGGTATCTAAATAATAGAACACTAATAATAAAAGATCAAACAAAAGTAAAGACCATGAATTAGAACTTCAAAACTATTCTAGGCTAAGAAACCAAAATTTAAATTTTATACACTTCCATCAAACATATTTCTAGCTTCCCTTTCTTTATTTTTCCTTTTATTATTGTTAGCATCCTTTTGATTTCTCAACAACATCAGCCAATTTAAATCTGCATTCAAAGTTCAAACTGAACCCAAAGGGGAAAAATAGACTAACAACAAAGATGAGAGGGTCGACCACCACCATCTTGCGCTGGCGCACGATCAGACAGCGTCATCCGTCGCCTTCGTCAAGAGGCATGGAGATTCCGGAGCCGACGTCCTGTTTGAGGTGTGGCATCTAACAGAGGAGGAGGAGACAGATCCTGATGAGATGTGGAGGCGGAGTTAGGGCAGTCGGATGGATGAGGGAAGGTAGAGGAGGAGGGTTGAATTCGAAGGGGTTGCGTCGGTTTGATTGAGGAGTCGAATCGGATAAAAAAAATTTGCTTGGTTTTAAATTTGATAATTTAATTTAATTCGGGACAGGAATGGAATTTCATGAGTTGAAAAGGATAAAAATGGAAACTGAATGTTTTTTCAGGATTGGTGCTTTTATAAGTAGTATAGATAAATGCGCAGGTATTACTGTCTGCCTCGTCAAGAACATATCTCTTACATTTACAAATTAAGCTTGTACGATGGAAGGCGGTAAGGCGCAGAAGGTTTATGAGGATTTTCAACCGACCCTTAAATGGGCCAGCGACGCCAATTCGCATGTCCTTGCAATTGATGTTCCAGGTATTTTATGTTTTTTTTGTTTTTTTTGTTTTTTTTATTTATTTTTTTTCTTGGTAAGCGAGAAATTATATTGATATAGAGGATAAGAATGTACAATAGAGAGAGAACAGATAAAACGGAAAGAGATCCGTTAACGGTGAAGCAGCGCTTATACCATTTACATAGGATATAAAGGATGTGAACTCTATGTTCCAGGTATTTTATGTTACAACACGGTGACCTACATTTTTTTTTTTTGGTTCCAGTATTGAATTCAAATATAGGGAAACTAGTATTTTTTGAAGAGCGTTGATACATTCAGTCTGTTTTGCAGTCCTGCCGGTAGCCTCATACACTGTGATAGCTGTATATGGCGGTATCGTAGTGTATGAGCCTTATCCTAGAGAATGAGGTTGTAATTAAAATGAATAATAAAATATAAAAAATGTTGGAATTACACAAAATGCTAATAAGAGGATTTAATATATAAAAACTAACTTAATATTAAAGTGGTATTACAGTACTCTATATTTTATAATATTTTACAAAAAATTTTCTTAACCCGCCCGAAGGGGCTTATAGATAGGGTCCGCCGTGAGAAATGTTGTTTTGAATATCATTTTATTTTGGCGGGCCCCATATACATTCAATTCATAAAAAAATTTAAAAAGATTATGCCGGGCCCCCATATATAATCACACAAAATAAAATTGGTTTTAGTCTTGAATATTAATTTATTTTATGTTACAAATGTTATAAAACTACAAATACAACATTATATAATTATTAGAATTGAAACCTCCTACATTATAAATAAATAAAATTTCCTGTTACAACTACTTAATAAAACACTTATAAATATTGATCAATTAAATAAAATGGTAGTGCAAAAACAATTAACAAACAATGGAGACATGATTAGTTGGAGATTTTAAAATGATTTGTTGGGGACCGATATGATGAGGAAGGATTTTTAATTTAATGGGGGTGAAATGATTTGAAAAAAATGTGTTGGAGATATAAAAGGTAAGATGGGTTTTTAAAGGACATGAGGATATAATCTGTTGGGTATGATGTGATGATTTTTCAAGGGCCCAATTAAACATTTTTTTATGGGCCAACCCTATTGAGCATTACAAAATTTGAGAGCCCCTCTAGGTGAGGGCCGTAGGCATTTGCTTTGGTAGCCCAGGACCACCCTGCTTTCAGACAATACATGCATCTTGTTTGCAAAAATCAATGCTTCTAAGAATAATTATCATCTGACATGATTTCCAAGGAAACTAAATGCTGTCCTTTTTAATTTGAATGCAACATAGATAGATCATTTCAGCCTAAGTCTCATGTACAACATAATTCAACATAAAAAAATGATGTATATTGCTAATTAAATTTAGGAGCCTTAGTTATCACGATGTTTGTTATAACTGTATCCAAAACACAAGGCCTTCTGAATACTTTATATATGCATGTGTACAAGGTTTTCAGAAGGAAGAAGTTTATGTACAAGTCGACAGCGCAGCTGGAAAACTTATGGTAAGAGGAGAGCAAGGGGCAGGGAACACGAAAGATTCCAATTCGGAGAAGATCAAGCGTTTCAAGCTGGACTTAGATGTCCCCGAACATTCGAATTCCGAGAAGATCACCGGGAGGTTCAACCAATATAGTTCTCTCGTTCTCACCATACCAAAGAATAAAGGGAAGAGAGATATTGATGTTGTGTTGGACAAGATCAACAACAACAGAAGGGTTATTGTGATTGCTGCTGCAGCATTCACAATTGGGTTTTATGTCTCCAGGAGACTTAGATCAATTGGAGAATAACTGAAGGGATTGCATTACAAATCTGCACTATTTGTAAATAAGATTACTGACATGTTATGTTTAAATATTGATGTTATGGTGTAATTAGTTAAACTTGTTGGAAAAAAATGAAATAATGATGGGATTTGATGGCCTACTGGATGAATCCAGGCCTACAGAGAATGATTTTGTGAGCCAATTAAAGAATGGTAAATGGATATTATATAAAAATAATATTAGTGAAAATGCTTTCATCACTTTAATTAAAATTTATCAAAAAGAAAAAAAAATTGTTTACCTTAGAGAGTATGTACAATTTATATGGCGCACCCTAAACACTGATTGTCTTAATCCTGTGCTTAAATGAAGATCTTTGTTACATCTATTTAATTGTAAGACAGTATTGGGATCACATGAACGGTCACATATATGCACTGTACATAAAAAAAAATCTCATGTAAATGAATAGTACTTGAAAGGGCCAAAAATATCAAACCCATATATAAATGTCGAGTCCGGATTCACTGTGATGAAACCACGGAGAAATCATGTGGTAGTCATTTTTTTTTTTTTCATTTCCTTAGAGAGACTTAACGATAAGGATGTCTCGAATTTTTGTTCATTTTTATTATGCACTCACACCCCCACGTGACAGCCATTCATTGGCTGTCACATAAGATCATTGTGGTTTCACACAAAGGATCCAAGTCCATGGTGGCCATATGTTACAATGAGTCCAATTATAATTGGGGTGAAAAGACATTAATTTAAATTTAGGGTTTTTTACATATATACCCTTGTTAGAATCCGTTTTTGTAGAATTATCCTTACTGCATTCTCGATTGCACAAATACCCTCACTGTGTCCAGAAATCGTGCATCCATGCCCCTCCGTCAGTCACCGTAAGCAACACATATTAAACCATGGTTTTATTATTAACCAGACTAACAAAGATTACATTTTTACCCCTAAAACAGTAAGTTCTTTCAAAAGATCTATAGGGGTATTTTTGACATTTTTCAACACTTAACGGCGATTAACGGATAATTTTTACCCAGACCTCACGGTCATTAACCACAGGGGCATAAGTGCACGATATTTTGATGCAGTGAGGGTATTTTTGCAATCGAGAATGCAGCAGGGGTAATTCCACAAAAATGGATTCTAACAGGGTTATATATGCAAAAAATCCTTAAATTTAAAACCAAATATTTCATCAATGGATGATTCAATTCATCCGTTAATACAATAATAATTTTCAGGTCCCAATTGCTAGATCTCATCCTATACCCCATGAGATGACAAGTTTGAATTACATACCCACATTACCCCCCAACTAATCAGATCAAGCTTTCCATAACCGCCCCCATTAATCCCGAGGTGGTTATGATTTGAGAGATTCTTTCATTTTTTGAAGATATCAATTCAATCGGACAACCAAAAAAATCATGATTTACCATTTCTTGATGCAGAATGATCGGTTGGAATGAAATCAAATATCATTTTCATTTTTTTATTCAGATTTATTCGGTGGAGAAGGAAAAAATTACACGATTTTTTTTTGTGCGAACTGATTGTGGTGCAAACAATGGTGATCCACCAAGGGTAGGCTTTTTTTGACTCCCAAAAAAGTCACAATTTATAATTTTTAGTTTCATATTGATAAGTCGAACTAAAAACAAATATCGAATTCATTTTTTTTTTAGTTTGATCGGTGGAGAAGAGAAGAATTATACGATTCATTTATTTTTATCTGCGACCAGATTGTGTTGTAAACAATGTCGATCCATTCATGTTAGACTTTTTTCGATCTGAATAAAACATGTTGATCTGATTTTTTTCATTCTTCCTTTGAATCATCATATACATTTTTTTAGGCCAAATTTAATTTAAATTCAGATACATGGTTTGTATCTAGATTTATATGCATTTTTATGTTTTAGGTATGATCTGTATAACTGTTTCTGTTGGTATGTATGTGTATAATCATGCATATTGAGTCATTCAGCATATTTTTTAGTTTTGTATGATTATTATTTAACCCATTCAAATTCAAGATTCACTTGTATCGAATGTGTAGTTGTTAATTCAAAATTCAATTACACGTGTATCTGAATTTGAATTCTTGCCCTATTTGAAGTTTCATATTTTTATTTCTATGAATTTGATTAATGTGTATCTTATTAATATTTAATTGCTTATTGTTTGTATATGTAAAGACCTTTATCAATCATTTATGCACTGCTCGATCATTAGCATGTAGACCATAATTGTTCATTTGGATTTCGGATACATTACTGTATCTTAATTTTATAACATGTGGTAATTGTTATCATTTTTCACGAGGTAGTGATGATGATTTTTTATCCCTTGAACATATGCCAAATATAAGATCTACTTTTGGTCAAATGATTGGATGATGGACATGACATCTTCATTATTTTTTTTTGGTCATGTTGTAATCGTAGGACCTGGTGATGAAGGACTTATATAGATTCCATAATAGAGTTCTCCGGAGCATTGTCCAAATGTATTCTGCTCAACTCCACACCAATAAATGCTATCAGTTGTTTTATTACACTTCCATTTCAGATACGCAGTACAACAAATTCAGATACAGCAGTTCAATATTTTCAGATATACCAAAGGATTTAAATAGATTTTTAACACAGCCTATCATTAATTTTTCAAATTATAAATTGGAAGGTATTAATACACTATACACTCTTATTCATGGCATAAACAACTTCTTATTGGCATGTAATATGAGTAATCTTATGTTCTGTTTCTACATTATTGCTTCAGATTTAGATACATTTTGTAAACAGGTTTTCATATAAATGACCTTCTAATTCATATGCATACAATGATTCCAAAAAACTTTTAAATATTTTCATCAAACCAACATATGTTAATTATAAAATAAAAGTTAATAATACATGATCTACATTTATATGAAAATTATAGTAAATCATTTGGCTATTATCCATTGTTATTCAATCGAATTATGTTACACTGGTATACAAACATAATGCACCATATAGATTTCCGCAAATCAATTCTCTAATAAACAAGTGCACATTATTTGGATTTTCATTTACATATATCTGAATGCAGTATTTGTTATGCAAATTTTTTCAGACTTAGAAAATGAACAATGTGCACAAGAAAAACTAAAACAAATTAAAAATGTCAAATATTTTTTTTCTCAAATCTAGATACACTGAAAAACTTAGATACACTCGAAAATCTAAAACAAATGAACAGTGTCAAATATTATTTTTCTCAAACCTAAATAAACAAATAAACATTTTGAATTTCAAATACATGTATCTAAAACACATAATCTTTAAATGGATTTGAAATACACTCAGATGAACAAATGAACAATGTGCGGAAGGGAACTTTGATGATTGAAACGTTTTATGTTTGATTTTTTAAATCAGTGATTTCATCTTTCAAAAAGTGCAAAAATATCTTCTAATGATATTGTTTATGTCACAAAAAAAAAAACCGAGACGAAGAGGTTTCATCGTGGGAAGAAATAACTTTTTTTCTTCGCCATTGTTTATAATTGTTTGGGGATGAAAATGAGATGATATGAACTCTTGATCACCGGAACTTTTTCTTTTTTCATTCATCCAGATTTGCCCAATTCGAAAACTCTAGGTCATAAATTTTTTTAAAAAAATTTGTTTAATCGGGAAAGTTTCAGTGAAGCTGCGTTTTTTGGGATTTCCTTATGAGGGATTAATGATGGTATAATTAATTAAAACTAGTTTTTGAAAACCTCTGAAGGGTAGTAATGTCATTATTTTTTTTATTGTTTAAAAAAGTCAAACAATTAACTAATAGGAGAATGCCACCTATTTCTAGGTCCTATGTAGTAGCATTGCCATTAATATGTCAAATTTGTTCCCCCAAATAAAAATATAATAATGATTCAAAGGCCCCATGGTAAGCCCCATGATGTGGCATAGGTGGTAATACTGAATGGAAAATGATTGACAAGCCCCATTTCGCAGACCCCTAGTAAGCCCCATGACATGGCATATGTTGGATTACCCCAAATACCCCTGAAGTGCTTTTGTTAATGTTGACCGTAATTAATGAGGTGGTTACCAAAATGGGATGGTAATTAATTACTAGAATCACCCATAGTGGCATTGAAATACGTTGTTCCCCTTTTTTTGAATTTCAACTTTTGAATTGTCCCTCCATTTTCTTGTAAAATATATATTTTTTTCCGGTAGTTCAGAATAAGATTTATTCGGGTGAAAAATAGGATTTTTTTTATTCGGGCCATGTGAAAAATATGATTTATTTTTTAATTTTGTATGTTAATTTTGGTTTTTTATGTAAAACGTGGTTCTCAACATGGTATATCAGTAGATTAACATTTTGGATGTCAGTTACATATTTATCCATTTTTTTAGACTTTTTTTCCACTTATTTTTTTATTTGGCATCATTGACAAATGTAACTAACTGTTAGAGCAATGTAATTGTGAAACAAAGCTTCATTACAAAATATGAACGACTCTTAATATGATTTTTAGTGGAACTATGAGTCTTATTATTCATTTTTTAGTTTTTTTATGTTTGTCTGGGTTTTAGTGATTATAACAATACATTATTTTTATTTGATAATTTTGTGTATTTCAATGTAGTAAATACATTTGACTCAGTTATATTTTCTGAGGATGACAGTTCGCAGTAAGATTTCATTGTTGAAGTTGAGCAGCAATGTGCAGAAGCAATTGCTACAAGTGTTAGAATGACATTTGATACAGAATAAGATGTGCAGTTGTTTATAAAATTTTGCTTGTTGTGAAGGTTTTGACATTGCAAAGATCCATGGAAAAAAGGATGAAAATGGAGGAGGATAGTGAAAAATTCTGAAAGTTGTAACTTGGAGAGTGCCAGTGAACCTGCTAGACATGCTGGCTTTTGATTTCTTGTTTATGACCTTAAGTTTTGTTATATTGAATTTCCCTGTTTATGTAACCTTTCATGGATGCTTTTTAATGTTTTAATTAGTTATATTTATCATTTTTTAGTTATATTTCGTGGAAATTGCTAAACGAAAAATAATATTTTACCAATAATCAACCAATGTTTTTTGCTTGACATTTTTCAAGATTTTAAAAAGTGATTGTATTTAAAAACACCTACATACACTTGAACTTGTTTTGTTCCATTTGTATACATGACAAAATTTTATCAGATGAAATGGATAAAATACCCTAAGTCATTCTTCATAATGCATTGTTAAAACTTTGTGATTCTCTTCTGTATATGTTCTGGGATCATCGTTGAGAAATTTTTTGATGAGGCATGATCTTATGAACTTCAACGAACTCTTGCTATGGTAGCTGGATTTCTTCTTGATGAACATGCAATCTCATAATTTGAATGATAACTGTTCCACATTCCATGCTGCATTTTTAATTATATTTTGAGTTCCATCTTGTCTGTAACAAGTTTCACCATTAATATGCTTACGTAAAATTGGGTTGTTGGGGTGAATCATTCACTGATATGATGTTGCCCTCCTTGATTCAGTCGAAATACTTCAAGAATTCGATTCTCGATAAACATTTAAGTTACATTTATATATGATCAGTTACATTTTAAAAAGATACAAACATTTTGCATAACAACAACAACAATCATGTAATGTAATGATGAAAAAATATAAATCACGAGGTGCACAGTCACAAAACTAAATAAATGTACAGGATAAAGTCACATTGTCAATCAAGTTACATTCAGGATGACATTATCATTAAACAACCCAATACACAAATTTCTTTTCTAATACTTAGTTATATTTACTAAAGAGTTATTATCAAACTGTTGCATTTCAAATAAAGTTACCTTCATCATAACAGTAACATGAAACAAACTTAAAACAAATTTACATTCAGTAATACATTGTAATAGTTAGTTACATTTATTGATCATTTTATATACACCAGTAAAAACTGCAATACATTGCAATAGTTAGATCATTTTATATATACCTGCAAGAAATTAAAGTCAGTTACATTTACTATAAGGTCACATTGCGCATAGTAGTACTATTAAGCCGAATAAAAATACATGATAACTAAAATCTGATTACAGTCATCTGATTTGTCAGGTACATTTTAATAACAAACATAATAAGAATTTAATCATACATTTCAATATTCTGAAAAAAACAAATCATTAGTTACATTTGCTGATCCCTTATATACACCACCAACTACTTAAAGTAAGTTACATTGGTTATATGTTTACATTGCCCATATCATCTACTCAGCAAAAATGGAAATATATGTAACTGAAATCTTATTACAGTAATCCTTTTTGTCAGTTACATTTTAATAAGAAACTTAAATAGAAGTCAATCATACATTACAGTTTTCTGTATAAAAAAATCAGTTACATTTTGTATCTATTTGAGTTAAAAACAAAAAAAAACCTTAGAAAAAAAAATTAATCACAGGATCTTCAAAACAATAGAGTCGTTTTCAGAAATACCAAAAAAGGGTTGCATAAAAAAATCAAGTACATTTTGTATCTATTCGAATTAAAAACAAAAAAAAAACCATAGAAAAAAAAAAACAATTAATCACAGGATCTTCAAAAACAACATAGTCATTTTCAGAAATACCAATAAAAAAGGTAGCATACCCATTTTTTGTTGTAGTTGAAACCTCTGGAAGAACTCTTTTGTTTTTAGATCGTTTCTTGAAGGAAATATCAGGATTCGTTCGTCGTTTTAAACAAAAGGGTTTTTTTTTGGGCTCTGATTTTCTATTCAAATTATTTTTTCAAAACCTTAATTTAGATGTAATGTGTTTGAATGGGCGAGAGAGAAGGTTGTGAGTGGGAAAAAAATGGAAAAAGAGGTAAAATGTGTAAAGAAGGGTGGGTTTTAATTAGGGGTAATAAGGTATATAGCTATTTTTCCCTTTTGCGAAAATGGCATACACAACCAATTAGATTTTGACACATCAAGGGCCTATAGGGGGCCTATTTGGTGGGGCCTGTGTAGCGAAGCTCATACTGAATATGCCCTTGAATCCAATTTAGGTAACTCCTCACCATAATTATGGGACGATTAGAATTACCACATATGGAACCGTCAATAGATAATTGCATTTTTTTTCCTATCAGAATTGAATCGTCAATAGATAATTAAATCAATTCCACAATTGTCATTTGAATAATCAATTGTTTTTTTTAAGGTTTTTCATCCACTGATTTATTTTTTTTGGAGGAATTTTCAGACTCCACTTTCTCACACCATCACATTCATCTTTTGCTAAATGTAACTAACCTTTGATGAATCATTAAGATCAGATAAAAAAATCAGTTATATCTTGTTAATGTAACTTAGTTTCAAAATATATTGCACAAACAGTTTCAAAAATATAATTGGCTTACAAAATATAATGTATAAAAGTTCATATTATTTTGAAATGTTACACAATTATATGCCAATGCAACATGAAAACTCTACAAAAAAATATTTAACATCAAAAACAATATTCAAAGAAAAAATTGTAAACAAAAGCCAGATTTATTATCAAAAATCAAATTCAAAAAAAATGATAACAAATGCAAAAACAAATAATCAGAAAAGTAACATCTGAATCGACAAACATTGAAAATGATAGCTAAATCAATCAATTGCATAAAAAATGTCAGTTACATAAAGCTTCTAAACATCAGTTTCATTACAAAAAAGTACTAACTTATATATTAAAATAAAGTTAGTTACATTCATAAATGTAACTAGCTTATAAAAAAATATTTCATAAAAGTTCATTTTAGTTTGAAAATGTAAATTGGAGGAGGACTAGAAAAATGGTTAAACCACCTCTCATATGATAGAGGGTGATGAGAGAATCCTGGAGCGGTGATGCCATTCGTCGAGGATGAGTAGGTCAGCTGGAATGATTTTTTTAAGTGGAAGATGTGTATAAAAAAAACGGTTAGAAATTTTTGAGAAGTGTATCGAGAAGAGGAAACCGTAAACAAAAGGGGGTTTTGACATGCCAACATGTGATTTAAATTGTGGTAGTTTTATATTTTACTTTTTTGTCCTTTTGTAAAATTCAACTAGAAAATCAATCGTATATTTACACCTAATGAGGCTTATGGTTGGAGCTTAAATAGTAGAACCTGTGTAACATGACTCATAAAGATATCTGATGTACATTTCACATACCCAAAATTATATCACCTTATATCATGGAGAAATGGTCGAAATATGCAAGAAATAGGTAAACAAATGAATAGACATACATAATTTTTTTTTATTATTTATTTGTTCTATGGTTACTATCTTGACGGAGAGTTTGTTTTCGTTTTTTTGCAGGAACTCTCCTTATTCGTGGTGTGTGGGCCCAAAAAAAATTGGCCTCTTTTAGTACTCTTTAAAGTGATTTTTAGGACGAATGTATCAATTTTCTTAAATTAATATCATTTAAAACATTTAATATTTTTGAAATTAAATATGTATGTTTTAATGCATTGTGTGTTTAATTGTAGACATGTACTCGATCATCTGTATGATTTATTAATAGTTTATAATATAACGATATCATCATAATTGTTTAGACGGTGTTTGTGCATCGTGGTGCTGATACATGCAATCCTTTTTGCAGCACGTTTTGTAGTCCCATATGATAAGATAACGTAATATACTACGTTATCATAGCGTATGGGTCCTATCATAGTATATGATCCATTTTTCTTTTATTTTTTCATTACGAAAAAAAATACACTAATGTATCTTACTATATACTTCGTTTCATAGCATGCAATTTAAAAGATAAGTTAATGATTTTAAAAAAATCAAGAACTGCAAAATGAGCTGCAATTAGGGCTATGAATATCTTTTTCAGACCGTTGATACAATCAGTATATTTTACAGCTTTATACATTATGACAACATTGTATATATTGCGTTCTCATAATGTACGGTGTAAAATAAAAAATTTATTTTTTAATAAAAAAAATATATTAATGCATTTTAATATATACTTTATTTCACATGATAATATACACTTCAATTGGACATATTGTAACGTTAAAAAAAATCTATGTAAACTGCAATTGGGTTGCACAAGGAGCTAGACATATCATTTTCCTTTTTATTCGACAGTTCTATCAAACAACTTGTCCAACCCCTTGTGCAACTGCAATTGTAGTATACACCGATTTGTTTTTAAAATTACAAAATTTTATTTGGAAGTTGTATCAACCAATGGAATATGACTTGATAAAAAGAGGAGATAAATGTTATTGTGGTCTTCAGAAGAAACAAAATTTTATTTTTATTTTAAAATCGGATCAACTATATTGATTTCCATCATGATGTGTGTGTGAGCGATAATATGTGGCATGTGTGGTTCGTGTGGATCACGTATGAACTGTGTGATCATGCAAATCTCACGTTCAGATGATCAGTTTTTGGGAAATTCTTACCTGTCGGACTGTCAATATGCAATGCTGCATAGTGCTCCCATTTCCGCACGGTGCACCTCAATTCACATCTAATTAATCACTCCTCTTTTTCGCTCTCTCTATCTATGTGTGTGTGTCTATAACAAACATGGTACCTAAATAGAGGAATAGAGAGAAATATGTGAGAATAGGACCAGAAAGTTGTGTGTTTGTAAAAAGTATCAGGGTATAGCTATACGAGAGCATATGAAAATAAGTTGGTACTTGTATTGTAGGTCCTCCATTCATGGAATTGTATTATTCCACACACATTATTCCAACGGTATAAAGTGGGCTCATATGTTGGAGGGGCAGAAAATGATGGACCAGGTTTGGGTCACCGACACTCATCTTCCATGAGCGTCATTAGAAAACAAGGTTGCGGTTGACCTACGGAAGACCTTTCGACACTTAAGTCAGTAAAATGCATAATTAGGGTTGTTGCAAAAAAAACTTCACATTCCTCAATAGGGAGAGCTGGTTCCCTATTTATGGTGTTCATATAGAACCTTAGAATCCTCTGAGAATGGGAGGGGATCCTTGATTTTAGGGAATTAGTTATGTGTTGTTGAGAGATCTCAGGATCCGCTGTCATTATCCCTTGATAAATACACATAGTTTGATGGGATCTTATGAATCAATTGATGATTAGTTTTACATCTAAGATATATTATTGTGATATTAGATAATCAATCACATAATAGCTCTAGATTTAACATATCTGTGTAGATTTTGGGAATCAACAATTGATAATTCTTAGTTTGAAATTTGAATTTTAGATTTACTGACTTAGATTGATACTCAGTCTCGAGTACTGAGGGGTTGACTGGCCGACCGAATCTACCTATGGTGGGCGATTTGGACATCTAGCTACCATGGGCCGCCGGTACGTGGAGCATAGTTGGTGGGCCTCATTTTTGGGCCCTACATATGTCAAATCATATATCATTACATCTTATAAATTAGGAAACTCACATGTCAAATCAATTTATCACCTGTTAAAAATCTCGATTCACATATTATTCACTTTTCATGTTCAATTTATTCATTATTAATCACACAACAAAAAGATTATTATTACAATTTTTTAATAAGAATACCTAACAGTATAAACAAACTGAAAATGATATATTATTTACTTATAGTAAAGTAGTTATTTAATCTAGAGCAGCTTATGTGGCACCCCAAAAGGTGGCTTGAATGGTTTGATTAGAAGCAAACAATTAGCTAAAATCTAAACAAAAAAGACAAATAATTAGCCAAGTTGTTTTGATTAAGCGAATAACATAATTAACTACAAACTAAAATTTATCAATGTATCATTATTCACCCGTAACAAATTTTAGTTTATTTACTAAAGAAGCTTAGGGACCTAAAAAATAATAAATTAAAAGATACTTGGCATTAAATACCCCAATGTTTTTCTCACTTTCCATCACATTAATCCTCTAAGAAGAGAGATATATTAATGCCCCAATGTATACATGCACTCAGTCAATTTTATAGTTCAAAATACAAACTACTCATTTATTTATTTATTTTTAAAATCAAATGTTTTATTTATGGAGATATATATATTTTTACAAAAGATAAAATATATACTGAAACAAATTAAAAAGTATAATTCATAAAAAATGTAAAAAATTTCAACAACGTCCTATATACTATATATATATAAGACTGCATTTTAAACTATAAAATAAAATTGTGTATAATAGAGAACTAAAAAATCTATTAAGATCAACTGTACTAGTAATAGCAACTACATCAAACACTGGTTACATGACAAGGGTCTGAAAGCCTATTTTCAAGGGCATCACACACTGAACTGGGGTCCTTCAAAAACCACCACTGTTAGCCTCCTTATTCAAAACGGCAATTGGATCAAACCGGATCGTTGGCCACCCGACCTTGCAGCTATATGGGAGGAAATTTGTGAAATTGAGGTAGGAGGCGATGGCCTTGACATACTCATTTGGACATGCAACAAAACAGGCAATGCCACCACCACCTCTATTTGGTGATCTATTCGCACACAATCTGCCCCTCTCTCTTGGTTGAAATTCCTTTGGAATCCGGTGCAGCCTCCTCGACAAAGCCGCTTATGTTGGCAAGCTCTTCTTGACAAGCTGCCCACATTAGAACGTCTCTACAAAGCTCATTTGGTGTAGGGAGTTCAGTGCCCACTCTGTCGAGCTTCTTCAAAATCTGCCTTACATCTGTTCCTTCGATGCCCCTTTTCTGCATACATCTGGTCTTCAATTCTAAAGACCATTGGCTTGCGCAAGGGTAGAGTTACAACTCTTTCTGACTTCCCTAAACTATTCATGGCTGAAGCCCACTCACACCTTGAAAAGAAGGTGATGCTTTTCATGCTAACTCAAACATTTTGGGCTATTTGGGCTGAACGCAATGGGAGGATCTTTCGAGCTACTTCCAACCACAAACAAGTGGTAGTAAAGCTTATCCTAACGGCCATCAAAGCTAGATTTAAGAAAGCTGCCCTATATGATGTGCGAACTCCGCTTTTGGAGAAAATCTGTCAAAAGTTTCATATTTGCTTCGTTGAACAGCAGCTCCAAACTAAACAGGTTATATGGGAACCACCCCCACTTGGCTGGCTCAAAATCAATTCGGATGGTTCACGTTCTGATGATCGGTTTGGTTTTGGGGCTATCGTTCGTGACCATCATGCTAACTGCCTCCGCGCTCTGGCGAGCAGGACTTGTGCATCCTCCATCAACATCTTGGAACTTCAAGGTGTTGTAGCTGGTCTCAGCTTATGCTCTCCCCTTGGAGCGCAAAGGGTTTGGAGCGAAACTGATTCCACCACAGTTGTCGCTTGGGCAAAGGGTCGAGGTCACATACCTTGGACTGCTTTTAGAGATTTGCGGAAGCTTCACTCCATAGTGCAACAACTCAGTGAATGGTGAATCACCCATGTTTATCGTGAAGCAAACACGGCTGCGGATCTCCTTGTGGCAACTCAATCTACAATGGGGACGACCATCTTTACTTCATCTGAACTATGGGGTGATATTCAAAATCATTTGCGGGATGACAAAGAAGGGCGATCAAACACTAGGGAGTACTTCACCTCTGCTGCTCCCTCTCAAGCATGGTAACCCTGAGCCAATTTTAATATTTTCATGGTAGGTGAGTCTGGAGATTCAACTTACCCAACCAACCTTATTATATTTTGAAAAATCATCCTCTGTTTGTTAACAGTACCCCTGTTTTTGTAAAGTTGTACATTCCTCTTTTTCAATACAAAATCTTATTACCAGGCACAAAAAAAAAAAAAAAAAAAAAAAAAAACTACATCAAACTTGACCGAGCTTGTCTGGCCCACCGGCCGTCTGGTCAAGGTAAAGTTAATTTCAAGAGATTTGATACATTTAGTCCGTTTTGCAACATGTTTTACAGCCTTATACACTAGATAACATATTATATAATATTCTATTATGGTATATATATGGAATTTTATCATAGTATACAGAGTAAAAAATAATTTTATTTTTTCAATGAAAAAAAGTTATACTATTGTCATCGTATATACTTTATTTTATATACCTTATATCAGTATATATTTCAATAAGAAAATATAATTTAAAAAAATAAAAATACAAAATTGTGTGAACCACAAACCGGTGCTGCACGTATCATTTTTCCTAATTTCAAACTTGATAGGGCCGCAAATCATTGCATAACAGAACCGTATAAAAAAGTACCTACTAATCGGATCTGTCAATCCGAAGCTATCTTATCTTTGAATTGAGATCAACCCACTTTGTAAGGCCTACCCTTCCTTTATTATTATTTTTATTTTATTTTATTTTGAAAAGCTTGGCACAATAAGAGGTCCAAACTTTTGAAAGACCTCCTAAACGTTATAAAAGAAAGGAATATTTTTGTCCACCTATAGAGACAAAAGGATTTGGAATAACTGAACTTTGCATGGAAGAAAAGATTTGTGTGTGTGTATGTATATATGGGCAGGAATTACAGTATGCCTTGTGAAGAACATATCTCTTACATCAACAAATTAAGCTTGTACAATGGAAGATATCCTTCGAAGAAGAAGAGAGTTTCCGAAAGGCGCCCAAGAGCAGAATGTTTACGAGGATTTTCAGCCGCCCTTGGACTGGACCAGCGATGCCAATTCGCATGTCCTTCTCATTGATCTTGCAGGTAATTATGTTATAACATCATAACTTTTAGAAAATGATGGTGACAAGAGACTACCTATTTAAAAAAAGTTTTGAAAATATTCTTTTTGGTTCCCTGTATGTATGTATGTATCATCATAGGTATTTGAATTCAACCTATAGGTATATAAACTAGAATTTACTGAATGATCTTTTTTAATTTCATTTTTTTTAACAGCACCATAACCTGATGTCATTATTGATTAATTATCATTTTTTTCCCACCGGGTATAGATAAAATAATATAATCACATAATATGATAATTAAAAATAGGTACATCAATCATCCCTGTCGTTTCCTTTAATTTACATTACCATACATTTTAATTATCAATGAAATAAAAATTATATTTAAAAAAGATATGGGAATTATATGTACAAAATATTATCAAATTAAAGAAAATTATAATTTATATAACAAAAGCAAATTATTAAGTTTTGTAAGATTAAAGTGTATTGAGTTCTAGGTATTATATTGTACTATATTAGCCAAAAAAATTCTTAACCCACTGTCAGAAGGGCCTTAGGACAATACTTTTTTTTTTTATCGTTAAATCAAAATTTGTATTTCTTTTATAAATGTATAAATGTTTTTTTTTTTTTTCGACTGGTAAATTTTTTTTTTTTTTTCCTATGAACTTGAATATATACATTGAGGAAGATTAAAGGAAAGGAACAAGGGACTACAAAATAATCAGTCCCATTGTTTACAATGGAGTACAAAAATTAAACACCTGTTTATGCAGAACAGGGATCCTTTTCCATGAGTATTAACTGATTCGAATAGTCACCTTGCCTTGCGCGTCCTCCTTTAAGAGCTGGAGAAGCTTTGGCCAGAAGTTTCAGACAATACTTATTGCTTGAATGTGACAATACTTATTGCTTGTAAATCACTGTTTCAGACAAATTATCATCCGACTTTATTTCAAAGAAACTAAATAAGGCTTTCCTTTTTAATTTAAATGAAAAATAGATAGATCATTTCAAGTCTCATGTACATTATCATAGTTCAACCAAAAAATGTTGCATATTGATAATTAATTTAGGAGCTCTGGTTATCATAATGTTTTGTCATAACTGTATCCAAAACACAAGGCCTTCTGAATACTTACTTTTGATTGTGTACAAGGCTTTAAGAAGGAAGAAGTTAGGGTACAAGTGAACAGCACTGGAAAGCTTACCGTAAGCGGAGAACGACGGGCAGGGGACACCAAATACAAGCGTTTCAAGATAGTCGCAGACATCCCCAAAGATTCGAATTTGGAGAAGATCGCCGGGCAGTTCGAGCATGGTCTTCTCTTTCTCACCATGCCAAAGAAATCAATAGAAGAAGTGAAGCAAGAAGAACCTCAAGAGATAACTAGAATTGATGATACAACGAAAGGCGATAAAGAGGAGATAAAGAAGGGACATGGTAGTGAACAGGAATGCAACACTGAACATGGACGTGTACTTGAAACAATGAAGGTTAAGGGAAATGAAGTGATGAAGGGCTTAGGTCTGAAAGAGAAGGAACATGAATTCAAGACTGAACATGAACTTGTACATGAAACAATGCAAAAGGGAAATGAAGTGATGAAGGACTTAGGTTTGGAAGGGAAGCAAATGAAAAAAGATTTGGAGGGAGTTGTTGATGTTGTGTTGGACAAGATCAATAGGAACAGAAGGGTTATTGTGGTTGCTGTTGCAGCATTTACAATTGGGTTTTATGTCTCCAGGAGACTTAGGTCAACTGGAGGATAAATGAAGGGAATGCATTACAATGTGTACTAATTGTAACTAAAGATTACTGATATTAAATGTTATGATGGTGTAAGTTAAAATTGTTGAAAATAATGGTATTATGATGGTATTTGATAACTTTATGGATGAGTCCGGGCCTACAGAAAATTATTTTGTGCGCCAATATGAGAGCAATAAACGGATGATATATAAAAAGGTCAATTTTTTTTTCATACCCGCTGGATGCTCACATGGAAAAAAAAAAAAAAAACATTTTCGACTTATTAAACTTGAATGGGTAATTTGGTCATTGCATTGCCATGTGAGTTTTGAATGAGTAAAAAAAACATGAAAAGTGAGTGGTCCCACGTTATGGAGAATAATTGAAACTCCTCTCCTGTGGAGAGCCAAATTGAATTTTCTCATGGCAACTTAGGAGGGGTTGGAGTACAATATTTGGTGGTTTCTCTAAAATTTAGGGAAGAAGTAACTTTTTCTCTATGGGAGATGCTATAAAATCAAGAGCTTTGATATGCACTCATTCGAATGTTATTCAAGCACATAGTACAGAAGAAAGTCTCTTATAAACGCATATGACCTCATATTTCATATAAATGCAACAGATAAGTTATTTAAGAAATCCATTAAACATAGATCTAGTCATATATGTGATGAAGCTGGCTGAGAGAAGCTTAACTCTATTCGATCCTAATGTGAGAAACTGAACAGATTTGATTCGCTTATTTCGTGGCGCATAGTTTTGAACTTATCTCATGCATAGCTAGCTTGTGCATGTGCTTACAGGGGCGTTTGGGAAGTGGAATAGGGAGAGAATAGGAGGGAATAAGGGAAAAATAGGCCTAAACACTGTTTTGGTGGGAGGAATAATAGAGGGGCATAATTATACCAGAGTATGTGAGAATAAACTAGTATTTGTATTCCAGATATTAGGATTGTACGTGCTATTCCATCAAATCCATTCTATGGGTATAAATGAATTCCATTGTCAAATGAACTATCATCACCTCTTAATAATTCAGGGAGCTAATATGTCAAATCATTTTCACTTTTTATAAAAACTTATCCACACTTTTAACGCGGCATGAGATTATAAAAAAGATACAAGAAACGTTGAGATCCATAAACAAACTAACAACAATTCTCAAAAAAAAAAGAAACTCAAAATTATATTAATGAAAAAAACTAAAAACCCTATATTACATGTCTTCGCATTTATATGAATAACAGAAATTTAAAATTACTAAAAATAGTAAAAATGAAAGTTAATTTGTTAAAACTGAATCTATGAGATCCTAGGAGATCCTCGGAATTGATAGAGATCAAATCCTATCTCAAATATAAGAAATTACTAAAAATATTAAAAATACTATTTGGAGGGCCTAAAAATAGAAAAAATAGAAAATTTTCATAGGTGTTTGGAGATTCCCTCCATATTTAACTCCAGTAAACATAGAAAAATAGAAAAATAGTAAGAACACTATTTTGAAGATCTGATCCATATCTAGCTGCAATAAAAATTTCATGTGATTTCGAGTTCAAGGCGCATTTGATTTCTAGCCAGTTTTTGTGGAAATCTCAAAAGTGGACTATTTCAGATTTATCACTCCAAGAACGCGTCAGTCACCTGTTTTGCATCAACTTTATTCATAATCTATTTATAACTTAATTAATCATGATCAACCAAATAATATAAACTTTATTATTATTATGTTTTCCAATAATTAAGAATAACAAAAACACAATAAAAAAAACTTATTTCACTGATATATTAATTTATTAATAGAATAATTATAAATCTCAAAATAACTTATATCTCTGCCAAACGACACCATATAGATTTGAACCCATCCCAACTAGTGCATGCCCCCACTTTTATCCACTAGAGATTTACTATGCCTTTTCTTTTTTTCAGCAAGTCCAAAACTAAATCTCAAGAGTGGACCATTAATTAATTAATTAATTTTTTTGATAGAAAGGTCTCAAAGGGCTATATGCACCTGATGCACATACTAAACTTTGGCCTACTGGCCCATGTCACAAGCCAATTGGGGGAGGGTGTCCTGACCAGTACCCCAAATCCCACTAAACTTTCTTTTTTCACTCTTGCTGCCAGCAAGAGTTGAATCTGTGCCTCCCTGTGGGGAGGGTGTCCTGACCACTGCACCAAATGCAATTTGGACATATTCACTACAACAAAAGATGGTTTTAGTGACGAGTGAAATTTGTCATCAAAACCCTTATGTCTATCACAAAAGGCTTACTGTGACGCTTGGCTGTGTGTCATGGTTGCACCAGTCACCATGGGTTTTTGTTAGTCACCGTAGGCGTTTGTGGTGATCAAATCATGTCTGACATCATGACATTTGGTGACAAACATACCCGTCATCATAGGCCGATAATAAGTAACAAACACAAACGTCTGTCATTATTGATTGTCATTCAGTGACATACGGTGCGTGAGTTTCAATGACGGTTGACACTTAACTGTCACCATAGGTTATATATGGTGACAGACATATCTGTTACCGTATGCTGATAAGTAATTGATGGGTAGCCAATGTTAGTCACCTTTTGTAGATATTTAATAACAAATTATCACATCATTTTTTTCAATATATAATTAAAATCAAAATTTTCCGTGACGATCAATATCTATAATTAATATACAAAAAATGTAATAAATTTTTTTTAGCATTACAAGCAATATTTAATATGATTAAAATATGAATATCCACAAATTAATATATGAAAATATAAAAAATTTCTTCATATTAAACTCTCAACAATTCAATACATTGTATCAACCAATAAAAAAATACATTAAAAATTACATCAATTCGATAAATTAAAAAATAAAAAATCATTCGCATCTCTTTCAATTGCATCATCTCTGCATATTGATATATGATTCTTGAATCCCCCGCTTACGCAGAAAACTTGAATGGACTAATGCGTAATATTGACGTCATTTTTCTCTTTGTACCGCATCGAATCCTCTAATTGGATTTGCTGGGATGAGAAATCAAATACTTCACAGAGAAATGTGTGTCATAGATTGGTTGATCTTTCCATTTAAATTCACCAAAGAGGGGAGGGAAAGGTGGTGAGGGCGTTGATGGTGAAACAAAGTATGGAGGAGGGGGGTGTGTTTTGGCTGGTCTTGCAACCATATTACACAAAAGAAAAAAGACCAACTTAAATCACACAGAAAAAAAAGAAAAAAAGTTAATTTGTTAAAACTGAATCTATGAGATCCTAGGAGATCCTCAGAATTGATAGAGATCAAATCTTATCTCAAATATAAGAAATTACTAAAAATATTAAAAATACTATTTGGAGGGCCTAAAAATAGAAAAATAGAAAATTTTCATGGGTGTTTGGAGATTCCCTCCATATTTAACTCCAGTAAACATAGAAAAATAGTAAGAACACTATTTGACGATCTGATCCATATCTAGCTGCAATAAAAATTTTATGTGATTTCGAGTTCAGGGCGCATTTGATTTCTAGCCAGTTTTTGTGGAAATCTCAAAAGTGGACTATTTCAGATTTATCACTCCAAGAACGCGTCAGTCACCTGTTTTGCATCAACTTTATTCATAATCTATTTATAACTTAATTAATCATGATCAATTAAATAATATAAACTTTATTATTATTATGTTTTCCAATAATTAAGAATAACAAAAACGCAATAAAAAAAACTTATTTCACTGATATATTAATTTATTAATAGAATAGTTATAAATCCAACTTATATCTCTACCCAAACGACACCGTATAGATTTGAACCCATCCCAACTAGTGCATGCCTTTTCTTTTTTTCAGCAAGTCCAAAACTAAATCTCAAGAGTGGACCATTAATTTATTTATTTATTTTTTTGGTAGAAAGGTCTCAAAGGGCTATATGCACCTTATGCACATACTAAACTTTGGCCTACTGGCCCATGTCACAAGCCAATTGGGGGAGGGTGTCCTGACCACTACACCAAATCCCACTAAACTTTCTTTTTTCACTCTTGCTGAATCTGTGCCTCCCTGTGGGGGAGGGTGTCCTGACCACTGCACCAAATGCAATTTGGACATATTCAATACAACAAAAGAGGGTTTCAGTGACGAGTGAAAATTGTCATCAAAACCCTTATGTCTATCACGAAAGGCTTACTGTGACGCTTGGCTGTGTGTCATGGTTGCACCAGTCACCATAGGTTTTTGTTAGTCACCGTAGGCGTTTGTGGTGATCAAATCATGTCTGACATCATACATGACATTTGGTGACAAACATACCCGTCACCATAGGTCGATAATAAGTAACAGACACAAACGTCTGTCATTATTGATTGTCATTCAGTGACATACGGTGCGTGAGTTTCAATGACGGTTGACACTTAACTGTCACCATAGGTTAAATATGGTGACAGACATATCTGTTACCGTATGCTGATAAGTAACGGATGGGTAGCCAATGTTAGTTACCTTTTGTAGATATTTAATAACAAATTATCACATCATTTTTTCAATATATAATTAAAATCAAAATTTTCCGTGACGATCAATATCTATAATTAATATACTAAAAATGTAATAAATTTTTTTTAGCATTACAAGCAATATTTAATATGATTAAAATATGAATATCCACAAATTAATATATGAAAATATAAACAATTTCTTCATATTAAACTCTCAACAACTCAATACATTGTATCAACCAATAAAAAAAATACATTAAAAATTACATCAATTCGATAAATTAAAAAATAAAAAATCATTCGCATCTCTTTCAATTGCATCATCTCTGCATATTGATATATGATTCTTGAATCCCCCGCTTACGCAGAAAACTTGAATGGACTAATGCGTAATATTGACGTCATTTTTCTCTTTGTACCGCATCGAATCCTCTAATTGGATTTGCTGGGATGAGAAATCAAATACTTCACAGAGAAATGTGTGTCATAGATTGGTTGATCTTTCCATTTAAATTCACCAAAGAGGGGAGGGAAAGGTGGTGAGGGCGTTGATGGTGAAACAAAGTATGGAGGAGGGGGTGTGTTATGGCTGGTCTTGCAACCATATTACACAAAGAAAAAAGACCAACTTAAATCACACAGAAAAAAAAGAAAAAAAAAACTAGTGAAAACAAGAGAGATGAAAGGGATGGGTCGGGGGTGTTGAGAGTGAATGGGGATTTGTCAAATTGGGTTAAGCTTTCATTTTTAAAATGTGAGGCATATGTGCTAACACCCGTAATTACAACAATTTATTTGATATTATTTGACCATTAATTGATTATTGGGTGAGCTATATATGGTAATGATTTTTTATTTGGAATTATATTATTACTTTGTGTGTTCATACCCATAAATGGTAATGATTATTTATTTGAATGACATTCGATGACAATTTATTATGTCTGTCACTATAAATAGAAATTGTTTTTATTTTTGACATTTTATGACATATTATTATATGTGTGTCACCATAGATATTAAAGAATAATTATGATTTGGCATTATATGACGGTTTATCCATGGCTGTCATTGTAACTAATTTTTAGGTGACATGCAATTTTTATAAAAGTCACTAAAATATGGTAATCTGATAGATAAGAAGTTGTCATGAAAAGCGTATTTACAACGGTGCGCATTTTTTCCTGTCTCTGTAGTCAAATTTTATGTGACAATCACTTATAATGCTCGTCACCAAAAGCCAATTTTGTTGTAGTGATTCCTCAAAATGTTTGTGAAATGTACAAAACAAGCTGGGGGTTAATGTTCATTCAACATAACTAATGAGAAAGCAGATAAATGGGTGTTGCAAGGAACATATCCAGTAAACTGATTCTATGCATTTAACATAACACCTTGCATATCAACTAGATCTACTCAGTCGAATGAACATTCCTCCAGTATTCCATGTAATTTTTTTTTTTTTTTTTTGATTGGTAATCATTTTTTGTATTTCTATGGAGAAACAAGCTTTACAAAGAGTATGAAAAGGCACAAAGAAATAACGACAAGATGAGAAACTTTAGTGATAACGAAGGAGGGAAAGTCGAAGCCAGGTCGACCTGCATCCCTTCACCATCATTAAATATCTCTTGTAGTCCATATCTGAAATCAGATAAAAAAGAAGAGCTGCCTTTAGTGAAAACAGGGGAGAAACAAGGACGTCATCCTTTCTTGCGGACATAGGGGAAACCGGACTTGTCCTGCGTAACAGCTGCTCTATGTTCAGACCAAATATTGGAAGGATAGAGGACTGTTTCTCCTCTGGTAGATTGGAATGAAGCCATCAGGTCAGCAGGAGAGTTCCCTTCGCGCAGGATATGTGATGCTTTCCATTCCTTTAAACTAAGAAGACCTTGTTGAATAGAACGAAGAGACCGGATTGCAGTCCAAGGACGCGAACCCTTCCCTTTAACCGAAGCTATTGCAGTGGTGGAATCCGATTCGATCCACAACTTTTGGACCCCTAATTTTGAAGCAAGTACCAAGAAGATTCCAGTGATTTTCAGCAATCTCTAAAAAGTGAGCCCCACCGAGCATATGACCCAGTTCTCCAACTTAGTTTTTCCAAATTCTTCAACTTTTTTTTTATTGGTAATCAAAGGTGTATTGCTATATGAAAGTTGAACTTTACAGAACAGGGTATGCCATGCTATACAAAGCAAAAGGGCATAAGAGAAATCGGAAAAACCTTGTATCCAAAGGAGGGAAAGGGAGCAAAAACCAACCCTGCATCCCTTTGAATCAAGTTACAATTGATAATGGACAAAAATATCAATCATCTGTTGCCTCGGGTGAAAAGGGTGCCCTCCTTGTCAAGTGCAAGAGCTGTTTGTAAGTCCTGCCAAAGATGAGAGGGAGAAATAGATATTTCACCCCTAGCTAATTGATAGGAGGCGAGGATATCAGCGGGAGAATTTCCTTTTCTATGTATATGAGAAATCTTCCTGCTTTGGAGACAGTTCAGTCCATGGTTAATGTGTCGCATAGAGCGAATGGAGGTCCATGGACGAGCACCTTTCCCCCTTCCTCTGCCTTTTTTAATATTCTCATTCATAATGGTTAATGGCAGGATATTGTGCTCATGGGTCAAAGGGAAAGGTGCTGATTCATGAATGAGAATATTCAAAAAGGCAGAGGAAGGGGGACCCCAAATATAAGAGGGTCGACCTAAGTAGTGCTTGAGTCCATATCCATTAAGCCAAGGATCCCACCAAATGTTGATAGCATTGCCTTCGAAGATAATGAATTTAACTATGCCCAACATGTTCAAGTTATCAATGTACACAGATTGCAAAACAATGTACAAATGGCATTTTAGGGGGTAGATAACTAAATAGATGGCTGAAGCATACAAAAAAAATGTAACAGGTAAATTAGGGGATTTCAAGCTATAAAATTCAGTTCACATTATGTTCTAACGCGTACAATATATCAATATTATCCAACATTCTAATAGAGACACATGACACCAGAAGTTGCCCTAGGAAAATATGCTACTGCTTTCTCCAATTTCCATGTTATCGTACATCCCTTCTTTTTCAAAAAAAAATTCTTTTTCTTTTCTTTGGTAAAAATATGCTCGTTTTCCACAAATAAAATCCTCAAGTAACTGACATTTCGTGGAGTGAAGACAAACTGGAAAGTTCAAAAGCATCCCTTCTTTTCCAAAATCCCATTTGAAACCAACATTTCGCCGTGGATCCAGCTCAACTGAACAATGAAACCACTTTATTGAAAATTTTGAAGATGCATGTACAAATGAAAAATGCATTAACCCCCCTTAAACATAACTAAAAATCAAATCACCCCTTGCCTTAAATAACCATAATTAGAATATACATGGAATATGTTCTTATCTTAACCCAAACAAAATACTATAATTCAAATAACCCCTTATAAAACTAGAACAAATACCAATAGGGTGCGGCTATAGCCACCCCATATACTCTCCTACCCACCCCTTTTCTTCCCCACCCAAGGCATATATCTACACTTCATAAACCCACCCTCATATAAATATTCAACCCAAATCATTTCCACCGTACCCCACCCCATTCACTATTCCAGAAAGTCATGGACTATGTCGAACCAAATCAAACACGGAAGATATGAAGCATGTCGAACGGGATACAGAACATTTCAAGCCCCCGTTTGGAACCAGAATAAGAGATAACCTGGTATAAAGGGGAATAAATGATAAAGGGTGTTTGGAAACATAGAATAGGTAGGGATAAAATATACCAGAATAAATTAGTACAAAGTGGTATATGTTGGAAAAAATTAATACATTTCCTTATAAATGTATTAATTAGTTTCCAAATATAGATTAAAGAATTTATGGGATGTTTAATTCACTCAAAAATGTTTTGTCCCACATCGGTTAAAGAATGCGATGAAGCAGTTTTTAAATATGCCTCGTGTAGATCTTGGATCGGGACCCAAGCAGGAGCTGGGGCTTGTAAATTGCATTTGCATTTGCTTTTGCTTTTGCGTATTGCGTATTTCGTATTTCGTATCTCGTATCTCGTATCTTGGACCTTCGGGCACGGGCACGGGCACGGGTATGGGTATGGGTATGGGTATGGGTATGGGTTAAACGGAAAATTTCTTCGAAACGTTACACCTCCAACAGTCGACTCTCTGTGCCTATAAAAAGGCTACCTTTGCAGAGATTCAAAGTATGAGAAAAAACAAAGTGTTCACCAGAAATCCTCCACAAAAAAGCATTTTCTTTTGGGCGATCAAGTCTGCGACCAGTTCGACTTCTCTTCTTGCTTGCACTTAGAAGAGAACAGTAGGGCTGGGTGGTTTTATCTTGGGAACAGATCGTCGAGAACCCTGTGCGATTGAAGGGGTGTATTCTGTTATGAAGACAGCGTCACCACGTGACTCCATACCAGGCTCTTCTAATCCTTGTCTTCATATTTTTCCAGTTGTTGTCTGATAATAGATCTATTTATTCCAACAATTTCAGAACAGAATATTTTCTATTATCAGTCTGCTATGGCTTTTAACGATGATAAAACCTCTGCCAAACCTGATGAGAAGTTCAATGGTTCCCATTTCCGAAGATGGCAGCAACAAGTTCGGTACTGGCTTACCACACTTGGCCTTGTTTCTGCCATCCTCAAGCCTACCCCTACCGAGACTGAGAAAAATTCCACAGAAACTCAGTCCACAGACACCACCCCTGACCCGGTTAAAGTCACAACCACCACTGAGACTGCTCCTTCTACCAGTACACCTCAGCTTAGTTTTATCGAAATTGATTACCTCTGTCATGGTCGTATCTTGTCCACTTTATCCCCTGAATTGTATGATGCCTACTGTTTAACAAAAACCTCCTTAGAGTTATGGACTGCCTTAGAGGAAAAATATGGTCTAGAGGATGCTGGATTGGAGCGATACACTTTTGTTGACTGGCTTGAATTCAAGATGGTCGAAACAAAAACTGTAACCGCTCAGATCCTAGAGTATACCAACCTTGTTCAAAATGCTAAGACCAAAGGTTTTACTCTAGAAGAAAATATCCAAGCTGCGGCCCTTATTGAAAAACTTCCTCCTTCCTGGAATGATTTTGCCAAAACTCTTAGGCACCGTCAGGGTTCCATGTCTATGACCAATCTTCTGAAATCCCTTAAAACAGAAGATATCCATAGAACCAAAGACAAGAAAAACAAACAAGCTGAGGTTAGTCTTGTAGAAACCAAGAAGCAGTTCAAACCTAAAGGGAAAAATTTCAAACCCAAGAAAGCCTTCTCCAAACCCACAAACTCCAAGAGCAACATCAATCAAAACCAGAAAAAGACCTTTCACTGCTACGTTTGTGGCAAATCTGGGCACTTTGCTAAAGATTGTCGCAAACGGAAGGATCCCAAGGCCAAAGAAAACCCTCAAGCCGCCATTACCTCCCAAGTCAACATGTTGACCTTAGAAGAGAACACCTCTGGAAACACTGCTAGGTTTGTTTCTTTAACTCCTGAAATTAATTCTGTTAATCTTTCCACTGATTGGTGGATTGATACCGGAGCTAATACACACGTATCCTTCTGTCGCTCCCTTTTTGACTCATATCAGAAATGCGATGGAAGAAGCGTGATGATGGGAGATTCTGGGGCTGCAATGGTTGAAGGCTTCGGACGAGTTGACCTGAAGTTTACTTCTGGAAAGGTCCTAGCGCTTCAGAACGTGCAATATGTACCCAAAATAAGAAGAAACCTAGTTAGTGGGTCCTTGTTAATCCAAGAGGGTTACAAGTTAGTGTTTGAATCTAATAAGGTTGTAATAACGAAGTTTGGTACTTTTATTGGCAAAGGATATCTCTGTGATGGTTTATTTAAATTGAATGTTTTAGACTCTTGTGTTTCTGGTAGAAATGATAATTCTTCTATCGCACTTATGGCTGAATCTTGTAATATGTGGCATGCTAGATTAGGTCATGTTAATCTAAATTCCATGAGAAAAATGATGAATATGCAGTTAATACCTAAATCACATATTGATAATTCCAAGAGATGTGAAATATGTGTTCAAGCTAAATTGCCTAAGAAACCATATAAGTCTGTTGAAAGAAACTCTTGCATGCTTGAATTAGTTCATTCTGATGTTTGTGATTTGAATGGTATTCTTACTAAGGATTATATGAGATATTTTGTTACTTTTATTGATGATTATTCTAAATTCTGTTATGTCTATTTGCTTAAATCAAAAGATGAGCAATTTGATAAATTTAAGACATATAAGAACTTAGTAGAAAATCAAACAGAAACAAAAATTAAAAGGTTAAGATCGGATAGAGGTGGTGAATACACTTCCAATGATCTTAATAAATTTTGTGAAGAAAATGGCATTGTGCATGAAGTTTCTGCCCCTTACTCACCTCAATCAAATGGGGTGGCTGAGAGGAAAAACAGAACTTTGATTGACATGGTTAATTCTATGCTTTCTGAATCTGGTGTTAGTAATAGAATGTGGGGGGAAGCACTTTTGACTGCAAATTCTGTTTTAAACAAAATTCCTTTTAAGCATGTTGATAAAACTCCTTTTGAACTTTGGTTTAAAAGGACACCCGTTTTGAAATACTTAAAAGTGTGGGGGTGTTTAGCCAAAGTTAAAATTCCAGAGATGAAGAAAAGGAAATTGGGCCCTAAAACTGTAGATTGCATTTTTCTTGGATATGTTGATAACAGTCATGCTAACAGATTTTTTATTATTAAATCTGAAATTTCTGATTTTCGTGTTAATACTATTTTCGAAACTAGACCTGAAGATGCTGTTTATTATGAAACTATTTTTCCAATGAAAGATAAAGTTTCTAGATCTGTTGGTGAAGGTTCATCCAGTAATTTAGATACTAGTGAAGTTCCATCTTTAGATGAAACTGAGTATCCAAATACAAATGAACCTGAAGTTTCGGGTGATATTCGAAGAAGTAAAAGAACAAGATTTGAAAAAAGTTTTGGTCCTGATTTTTATACTTATCTTATTGAAGATGATCCTAAGACATATCAAGAGGCAATGAATTCTGTGGATGTTGGTTTTTGGAAGGAAGCAATTCAAAATGAATTTGAAAGTATCATGCATAATCACACTTGGGTTTTGACTGATTTACCTTCTGGTTGCAAAACTATTGGTTGTAAATGGGTTTTCAAAAAGAAACTTAAAACTGATGGTTCTATTGATAAATTTAAAGCAAGATTAGTTGCTAAAGGTTTTAAGCAAAAAGAAGGTATAGATTATTTTGACACTTTTTCGCCTGTAACAAAAATTGCTTCTATTAGGGTACTAATTGCCTTGGCTGCTATCCATAAACTCGAGATCCATCAAATGGATGTCAAGACCGCATTTTTGAATGGTGATCTTGATGAGGAGATTTATATGGATCAGCCTGAAGGGTTTGTAGTACCTGGACAAGAATACAAAGTATGTAAATTGGTTAAATCTTTGTATGGTTTAAAACAGGCTCCTAAACAATGGAATGAAAAATTCAATAAAATTATTTTATCTGCTGGTTTTGTAAGCAATGAATCTGATAATTGCATTTACTGTAAAATTCAAAATGGTGCATGTATTATTCTATGTTTGTATGTGGATGACATTTTGATTTTTGGCACAAATATTAACATTATAAATGAGACTAAAAGTTTTTTATCCAGTCAATTTGATATGAAAGACCTTGGTGAGGCTAATGTTATTTTGGGTATTAAATTGATAAAATTTGATAATGGTATTGCTTTATCTCAGTCTCATTATGTTGAAAAAGTGTTGAAAAAATTTGAATATTTTGATTGCACTACTGTTTCTACTCCATATGATGCAAATTTTCATTTAAAAGTGAATGATGATGCACCTATACAACAAGCTAAGTATGCTCAAATAATTGGTAGTCTAATGTACTTAGCTAACTGCTCTAGACCTGACATATCATATGCTATAGGGAGATTGAGCAGATATACCAGTAATCCTAATGCTGATCATTGGTTTGCATTGCGTAGAGTATTTAGATACCTTAAGGGTACAATTAATTATGCATTGCACTATACAGGATATCCTTCTGTTCTAGAAGGATTTACTGATGCTAACTGGATTTCTGATTCTGATCAAACAAAATCTACCAGTGGTTATGTGTTTGTTTTAGGTGGTGCAGCTGTTTCTTGGAAATCAGCAAAGCAGACTATTCGGGCAAAGTCTACCATGGAGGCTGAGTTTATTGCACTCGATATCGCTGGAGAACATGCAGAATGGTTGAGAACTCTTTTGCTGGACTTGCCAATAATAAAGAAGCCTCTACCAGCTATTTCAATTCACTGTGACAATAAAGCTGCAATCGATAAGGCTAAACAAACAAAGGACAAGCCTGGAAAGAGATTCATGAGGCTCAGATATCAAAATGTGAGGGATCTCATACAACATGGTGTAATTTCACTTGATTTCGTCAAATCAGTGAGCAATATTGCAGATCCACTCACTAAAGGTCTAGCGAGGAGGCTAGTCTTTTCTGCATCGAGGGGGATGGGTCTAAAGCCCATAATATAGTACCACAGTAGACACCCTACTTATCCAAATGGAGATCCCATAAGGATAAGTTCAAAGGGAAAAACAAACTGATGTGTATCTATGTTAAGTACTGAAATAAAAATAAATAAATGAGATTCATTATTTTATTTTTAAAAGAACATCCCTATGGTGCCAGTACTTGTAACTGTGTCGGTATAGGAAGAGCAAACGCTCTGAATGAATTCAAGGCCTATAAGGCAGGGTGTAGCACCGCACAGTGCACCCTTTGAGAATTCTACTATGTGAGTGTGATCGTGGGGCCGCGATCCATGAGAACAAGGGCTGATCTCTAAAGCACTCATGAAACAAGATAAGCGTAACGGCCGTAATGCGCACACCGATAAAGAACCTGGTCTAGTGCTTATACTGTGTTGTGTGACTTACTGAATTTTGATCAAAAGGGTCTAGTTCAAGACCTAGTTCACTACGTCCCTTCAAATGAAAGCTAGTTAACACTAAGTGAGGTTCAAAGCCCTAAGCTACCTCACCGAACGCACAGTATTGTATCGCCCAATTGTTTATTTTTTATTTTCTTTATAATAAAATTATTTAATCTTGTGGGGGATTGTTGGAAAAAATTAATACATTTCCTTATAAATGTATTAATTAGTTTCCAAATATATATTAAAGAATTTATGGGATGTTTAATTCACTCAAAAATGTTTTGTCCCACATCGGTTAAAGAATGCGATGAAGCAGCCTTTAAATATGCCTCGTGTAGATCTTGGGTCGGGACCCAAGCAGGGGGCTGGGGCTTGTAAATTGCATTTGCATTTGCTTTTGCGTATTGCGTATTGCGTATTTCGTATCTCGTATCTCGTACTTCAGACTTCGGGTTCGGGTTCGGGTTCGGGTACGGGTACGGGTACAGGCACGGGCACGGGCACGGGTATGGGTATGGGTATGGGTTAAAAGGAAAATTTCTTCGAAACATTTTATGTTTTTCGCAACGGCTGACAACGTTTAAATTTAAATTTTAAACGTTGGAAATTAATATGGTAACCGTAAACGCTTACCATAATTAACGTGTGTAATTAATGCTAACGTTACACCTCCAACAGTCGACTCTCTGTGCCTATAAAAAGGCTACCTTTGCAGAGATTCAAAGTATACGAAAAAACAAAGTGTTCACCAGAAATCCTCCACAAAAAACATTTTCTTTTGGGCGATCAAGTCTGCGACCGGTTCGACTTCTCTTCTTGCTTGCACCTAGAAGAGAACAGCAGGGCTGGGTGGTTTTATCTTGGGAACAGATCGTCGAGAACCCTGTACGATTGAGGGGGCGTATTCTGTTCTGAAGATAGCGTCACCACGTGACTCCATACCAGGCTCTTCTAATCCTTGTCTTCATATTTTTCCAATTTTTGTCTGATAATAGATCTATTTATTCCAACAGTATATAGATTCCAATCTTCCCCTGGAATTAAAGTTATTCCGGGTTATTCTACCAAAAAAATATGTGGGTTCATTGTCAAATCAACTGTCATCACCTCTTATAAATCACATGTCAAATCAACTATCATTATTTTTTCACTTTTTATAAATATTTATTCATACTTTATTCACATTTTATCCAAACAACAAAACATTTCTTCTTACGTCTACCAACGAGAATAATTCAAAACACAATCAAACACAAAATCACTGTATTCTCACTTATGCCAGAATAAATATATACCCAAGAATAAGTCTTATTCCCGTTCCAAACGGGGGCCAAATATTTTTTTATTCCAAAATGCCATGAACCATGTCGAACTAAATTGCACACGAAAGACATAGATTATGTCGAATCAAATCACACACGAAAGATATGGATCATGTCGAATCAAATCACACACGGAAGACATGTAGCATGTCGAATGTGAGAGAGAGAAAAAGAGCACGAGACGTAATGTTGGGGTGGGTTAGATGTGAGAAAAAATGTAACAAAACATTTTTATTTATAAATAAAGAGGTGGGTAGGAGAGTCTGTAGGGTGGCTATAGCCGCACCCATACCAATAACCCCTATAATCCCCCCCTCCCCCCCAAGCAACCGTTCCATCGTGCCCAAGTTTTCTAGTTTGGTCGTATGATTGGAAACTACAGTTTTCTGATTTATAAGAGGTAATGACATCTGATTTGACAGTTTGACTCATATTTTTTTGGGTTGAATAATTTAGAATAACTTAATTCCATAATTTAGTCGAAATTCATATACCACTTTATATCAGTTTTTGAAATATGTTGTACCAAAATATTCAATGCTTTGAAACAACTAAAATGAACCATTTCCGCTGTTTTCAAGGTTATTTGGTCCTCTCACATTTAAATGAGGGTCTAGAGTTTGAGAAGAAAAACGTACGTTGTTGTGTAAGAAAATGACGCTTTATTAAGTCTTCCTTCAATGCATGGTGACCAATGGGCTCGTGGATCTCAAAAATCAAGTGAATTTATTGAATGAATTAATTAATCAAGGGATAATGAATTGAATTTTTTAAGTTTTTTCTATGTATATACAGCCTGGGGCGGAGCAACGTAGGGAGGGGGCTCAAGCCCCTCCCCCCCCCCCCCCCCCTCCTCCCTCTCTATAAACATGATTAAGTGCCAGGCCCGGCCCTGGGGGGAGGCCACCAAGCCACTGCCTAGGGCCCCCACCCAGGGAGGGCCCCAGCCCTGCAAAGCTCATATAGTTTAGCTTATGAAAAAAAATTTAAGCTGGTTGTTGGACCCTTGAATACTCATTACTCACCCTAAGGCCCAGGCCCAACAAATACATTCCCCAAGTACCCAAAACCTACCCAAACAAATATTTTCTAACCGTCCCATTAAATTCCCTTTGCTTCAAGTGATATATATTTGATTAATTATTTTTTGCTATTATACATTTTTATTTGATTGATCTTAGTATGAATATAATCTTGTATGAATATTTATAAGTGTTTTCTGACGTAGTTGTTATGAAGAAGTTTTTATTTAATTAAGATGTTTCAATTTTAATGATTGTATAATGTTGTATTTATAAATTTATAATAGTTGTAATTTTAAATAAAATAATACTCAAGACTCTTTTTTCTTAGTGTATATGGGGCCCCGCTTAAAAATCCGTCTAGGACCCCGCAGAAAAAAACAATTCTCAGGACCGGCCCTGTTAAGTGCGGCCATGCGACATGTGCGAACCGCATATATACATCATTTATCGAGGTATATGCGTGGATAAAGATAGTATGTATTTTCTTTACTTTTTTTATTTATTGGTAATCAAGATTTTGTATTGCTATATAAATATGAACTTTACAAGTAACTCTTTACATCAAAAGAGAGCTACAGAACAAAAGGTTGTAGGACTCCTATCAATTCCAATGAAAATTTATTACTTCTATCCAAATGTCACCAAAAAAACCAAGTTTTCCAGCACATAGCAGACCAGTTGAATCACATCATCCCATCCACAATAGAGCCCTTCTTGATATCATTTGACATGAGGTTCTGCACTGTTTGCATCATTTAATCCTACCCTTTGTGCCACAAGGTTGCAGAGGCAATGCATGCCCCCCCATCAAACTGCAGGGGTTAATTTAATCCGTTGATATCCTTTCATCGATTTGTCTTCCTTTATCAATTCTTGTAGTTCAGGCCAGAACTGTCCTGAAGTGAGAAAAGTTTCGCCCCTCCCTGATTGATAAGTAGCCAGCCAGTCAGTCTGCAGGAGAGTTTCCTTCACGGTGTATGTATGTAGCCTTCCAACAGTCCATATGATCTAGAGTTTGATGGATATGACGAAGAGATCGAAAGGCAGTCCATGGTATACTACCTTTTCCATGCAGCCAAGCAATTGCAGTTGTAGAATCAGATTCGATCCATAGTTTGGTAAGTTTTAAGGAAAGACCCAAGTCAACACCTTTCTCAATTGCTTTTAAATCCAGGAGATTTATGGAGGGGAGGTCTAAACGCCCAGCAAGACCAATGAGAAATTCAGAATGCTCATTGCGTGTAAGAGCCCCATATCCTCCCCTATCATCAGATAGGGATCCATCTGTGTTCAACTTAAACCAGCCCTCTTGAGGAGGAGACCATAGAATAGTGGTGATAGTGGGGACCTTCTCTTTCAGCTGCAGTCCAAATGAATCCGCAATATTTGTGTTCTCCGGGGATGCATGTGCAAAGAAAGTCTTAGATATTGTCCTCTCGCGAATGCTAGCCTTTATGATGCATAGCAAGACTGATTTATGTCTTTCTTTTCTTGAAAAAACCCTGTTGTTGCGCTCAAGCCATATGAACCAAACAGTGGTTGTGAAGACCAAGCAAGAAATCTCTTTTCGGAAGGGATCAACAAAGTGTGAATCTAACCAGGAGGGGAAAGCCACCATACTACAAGGAAGCGCTGATCGAATAAGAAGATCCCTGAAGAGGCAGGATCAGATAAACCTAGAGAAAGGACATCCCAAAAGAAGGTGATCAATATCCTCACGGGCAGAGGAACAGAGAGGGCATTCTAAATTTTGGATAAGTCCCTTTGATAAGAGCCTAGAAAGGGTAGGCAGCATATCAAGAGAGGCTTGTCAAGCACACAAAGAATGCTTAGGAGTTTGGATGGGCTGCCAAAGCCATTTGGACCAAGGAAACGAGGTCCCCGTGTGTCGGACTTCCTTCCATGCTTCAGGGAGACTCAATATTCCAGTTTTGCTTGGATACCAGATGTGGATGTCCTCACCCCTTCCACCAGATTCCAGTTTTTCTTTACTTGATATACCTCATTGAAACTTATCAAGATATATACTTTATTTATTCACGCATATACCACGATAAGTGATACAGGGGCGGAGCCAGGAATTAGAATAAGGGGGGGCCGAAGGGCCAAGTGAACTAGTAAGATAATTTTTTTTTATAGATATACGATAAATTAAGATAAAATTAACAGTTGAAAAATGATAATCCTTGAAATAATGACTATTGATTCATATTAAAAGATTTTTTTTACTTATTTTCTTGTATTTAATGATCCGAAATAATTTATAAAAGAGCTAGGAAAAAAATCTTAAAGTCTCATTATTCCCACCACAAAAAATGTAAAAAAAATGAAGTTTCAAAATTTTTAAAAATGAATATGAAAAAAATAGTTGATCACAAAAACATACAACGATATCCTTCAAGCTTATATTCAGAAGGAGATTTTAAAATTTAACTTCTAAATATTTGAGAGAATCAATATAGTAATAATGAAAAATCAAAATAAACAAAAAAATAACTAGAACATCCAAATCAGTGATTTTTTAACCCTTCAAAATCAAATACAAATATTCTCGTGCAAACAAAAATTTTCACAATTTTTTTTTTAAAAAAGAAGACCCATGATTCCAAATCTCAATGGGAGAGCTAATACACTCAGTTCATTTTCCCGCCCTATTTTCATTTACCATGTCAAATGCAGTATATAAAATTAGTTAATGAAGTATATATTGTACTATATTCGTAGACACTATTATAGAAAATATAAATAAAATATATTGATTTATTTCATGTGAGCATGTATTTCATTTCCATAAAAGATTAATATACTATACTATATAATTATATACTTTAAAAAAATCAAATGTATGCATGCTAAATAAGATGCAAATGGAACTGCATGTAACATTTTTCAATACTCTTTTGAAAGGTATTCTTGTAAAATTTAAAAAATTTATATCATGTAAAAATACCCCTCAAAAGGGTATTGATGCAAAAATTAAACCTTTTGTAGGTATGTAGAATAGAATTTAAAAGGGGGTATTTGACAATATAAGATTTTAAAGGGGTAAATATGCAAAAGACCCGTTCAATTGTAATAACCTATGTTGAACCATGCAACATTTTGCATGGGAATTCTGGGGGTCTGGGCCTCAGTCTGCCCCCTTTGGCTCTGCCTCTGAAATGATGTATATATGCGGTTCGCACCTGCCGCATGACACTCCTAATCATTTTCATGCAACATTTTGCATGGGCCTTGTGGGGGCCCGGGCCCCAGCTCGCCCCCTTTGGCTCCGCCCCTGAAGTAATGTATACACGCGGTTTGCACCTGCCGCATGGCGCACCTAATCATTTTCGCGCACACACACACACATGAATTTTTTTAAATAATATAATTCATCTAATGAGATACATATTTTTATAAAGATTGAAGCATATACCCTAATAAATTGTATGAATACATTTTGGAGGGGCAAAAATTTCACTTACCGGGTTCAGGTAAGTGGATCCGCCCTCTCCCGTTCTCCGCCCGATTGCATCTTCTATTGCCGATGAGCACACCTTGAACGCCTTTGCCACAAGGAGGTGGGGGACTTGCAAATGACCCTCCGATGCTCAAGTTAATCAAAATGGCCAAAGAATGGGTTTTTGTAAAAAGAAATTGTGCTTACCTCTATGTGTGCTTTTGCCCCCTATTTATATAGGAGATGGGATGGTGCTAGGGCTATGGATCGACCCCTCCATCGGACGGATGAGAATTCATCAACCACAAATCAAGAGACAAGAGATATACATCCCTGATTTGGTCAATTATGGGTTGACATATATATCCAGATTCCAAAGAGATTTGGTCGATACAGTCAATGATGACCTGATTTGGTGATCTGTGTTGGTATTGATGGGGATTGAATGCTGATAATTATCATTTGGTGCTGTATATTTAGGTGGATCAGTGCAATAATAAGATAGAGTAAATACTGACTCGGTCTGTTGCAGCTGGTCGGGCGTGGGCCTTTGGGTCAAGCCTGTTGGGGTTAGGGCCGGTTGGACCATCGTATTACCGGGTAGCCCTCGAATGGACTCGTGACCCGGCCCGTTGTGGGAAGTTCGGGTTGCACAGACCATCTTCTGTCAGTTCCTAACCCAACCCGATTTGTGCAGCCAGAAAATTGGGCGCCCACACATTTATAGAAAATATGAAAAAAATTATCTAAGCATATACCTCACTCAAGTGAGTATATGCTTTGATAATTTTCTATAGATGCATATAGAACTGGAAATGGGATTGGAATAAAAAATGTGTGTAACAACACTTTTTTATGCTAAACAAACAAGGACACTTGAGAATTTAAGTTTAATATGGATATATTTATTTAATTATAACAAAAATTCTTAGAAAAATAAATTCAAGTAATTTTTTTAAAAAAATTTTATTTTGTTTAGGTCTCTCTAATTTTTTTTATTTTGTTTAGGTCTCTCAAATGTATTGTTCATATTATTTATCTTGTATAATTAATCACAATAATAATATATTATATTATTATGAAATGTTCAATGTATGATATGTAACAAAGATAATAAATCTTAAAATTAGAATTTTCATTTTAGTCTCTCTCTTATATGTCATTTAACTATCCAATTTAATTTTAATATTTAAACATGTTTCTAGTCAAGATACATCAAGGACTGCGCCTATTACCGTGTCAGAAAGCTACACACATTCAAAGGGAAAGTAACATTCCCGCGGACCTGCTTGCCTCTCGTCAATCTCCGAGGGGAGAAACTTCGTTTCCTCCACATCAAATCTAGGAGAGCTCCGCTCTGCCATCGAAGAAGACAATCTAATAAAGAGTTAAACCTGTAAATGATAGGCCTATGCTCTGGAGGGGGAATGGTGCATAGTAAACAGTCGATGCCCAGAAATTTTTCTTAGGCTCCGTTTGAGGGAACCTACAGACGGACACCTACAGACGTTTACGGTGGAGTCGGCGGACACCTACAGACGTGAACCTACACACTCCTTGTCATATCCTATTTTCAGTCCATTTGTCTCGCGTTCTCCGACTTTGTGAAACAAAGCTTCTCCCACCACGGTCCCCCCCCCCCCTCCCCCATGTTTTGCCCACCGAGGACGCCCACGTCGTGCTCCCAAATGGAGCCTTAGTCATTCTCTTTTTTTTTTTCATTTTGGCATCAATTTGTATTTGTACAAACTTCAACATTACATAAATACAAAGCTTTGATTACCAATAAAACAATATATTTAAACATATCAATTATCCGGAAAATATCAAATATATTCGAATCTAAAAATTAATATCTGTATCCAAATCTGAAATTTAAGATATAAAAATTAACATATCTGATATGTATCCATCCTATTTACAGGCTTAATGTCATATGCCCTGTCATTTTATTTGAGGTCGAATGTTTCTGTTACTTCCTTGAAGTCTGGCATATGACCCGAACAAAAAGTCCATTGTTCATTCTAACTGCTCAACTGTCCGTTGTCATCATACCACATAGTTTGCCCAAATGGGGGCCATGTTATTCTTATTTTTATTTTTTAAAATTTTAAGATGGAAATTATGAAAATTTCATAGAAAGATTAGTCATGAGATATATTGACAAGAAATCCACCCAACATAAACAAGTAAGGAAACGAGTAATGAAGATGGAAATTCAAACAAAGTTGTTCCTAAAAGAGTAGTTGAAATCTAGTCAATCACGTTGTTAGAGCACCACAATAGGAAAATGATACAGCCTCCATCTTAGCTCCATTTGCAGTATACACCTATTTTACTTTAAAAATAATATTATATTCTTTAATTGAAATACATGTTGTTGTTATATGAAATGAAGTATATACTGAAATACATTAGTGTATTTCTTTCGTTTTGAAAAAATGATAAAATTTTTCATACCACTATGATAGAAAATAGGAGGAATTGTCCAGATGCCCATTGACCAGGGGTTTAATTTTTTTTTACCCCTGGATTTTTTTTTATTTTTTATTTACCCCTGAAATCTGGTCCTATTTTTTTTTGCCCTTGACCAGTGCCACGATTTTTATCCGTATATTAATATTACATTTCTGTAATTGATTGTTAAATATATGTAATTGGTTATTATATTTATGTAATTTGTAATTATCTGTAAATGATAGATTATATCGTTGGGTATTACATTTGTAATTTTTGTTGTAGTTGTTATATAAATGTTAGTTACTATAATTGTTTAGTACATGGATCAAAAGGTAATTCTACTAAAATATTACAATTGTTCATAAATTTATTTAGGCGTTTGAGTGTTTGTTGTATTTTTTATGTTGCTTGGAAAATCCGTTTTTTTGCTATGAAATACATTGAATTTCTAGTTCAATGATATTTCAGCGGATTTCATTTCATCCAAAAGGAAATGAAGAGGATTGAGGGGGAGACTACAACTGATCATTAAGATTGAAGAAAACATCATAATTCAAACAATTGATATATCTATTTTAATTAAACTTTAGGATTGTATCTATAATAATTTTGCATACATTGAATGCACTTACAGATGATATTGTAAAGACATTGAAAATGTATATATGATCATTTGTGTTTAAACATATTTGCGTATTTTAATATTTTTTGTAGACAACTATTAAATATCTATAATTATTTGTATAATTTATGCATGTATCACATTATATTTCTGTATTTATGTAACTGTCTGTAAGGGATAGTTCGGGTATCATATATAAATTACAGAAATATAATAATCAATTACATGTATTTAACAATCAATTACAGAAATGTAATATTTATGCAACTGGTCAGGGGCAAAAAAACATAGGACCAGATTTCAAGTGCAAATAAAAAATAAAAAAAAGTCCAGGGAAAAAAAATTAAACCCTTGATCAAGGAGCATCTGGACAATTCCCCCTAAAAAATATACACTATAATAGCATAATATATAATACATTATCATAGTGTTGCATCCCACATAAAAATTATAATGGATGCTAAATGCTTCCATTGTATTTAATTCCAAATTGGTGATTCTAAATATATATATCCTCGAACATGAAAAATTAATGCAGAGATGCAACTAAAGAAAAAAAAAACCACTCTGTTCTTGAAAGAAGGAAAAAAATCAACCATCCCCTGCATATTGTGAACAATGACAAGGTTGTTTTTATATACTATACAATACGAAAATCAGAACAACAAAACCATAATTTAAACTCCTCACTACATCAACCACTATGTCAAGATGACATGCTTAGAGTGCCCTCCAAGGAGAATACCCTGTCTGTTGATCTAAATACGTGCTACTTTCATCCAGCAATCTATTGTTCGTAACCGCTTCGCCACCATTCGAACCACATATGTAAGGTAGATCACCCATTCCATCATAAAATATTCCCGAAAACTCATCTTCGCCTGGCTCCACCTTCGTATCGTCCCCTTCGATATCCTCCGCCTGCGTGTTTGAGTTCCTCTCTAATAGCTCTCTGAACATTGATGATCGAAAGAGCAGCCCAAGTGCGGTTGGGGCAGATTTGAATTGAAAGCACCCTGTGCTTGCCTGATGAGGGATGCGAGGCGAATCAATGTCATCCGTGGTAAATGGCTTGTGTTGGTTTCGGTGAACGAATGGCTCGTGCCCACTGTTTTGGTGGAGGTTCATTGCAGATATGGCATAAGGTTCTCCCAAGTGGGTTGGCCTTTGTTCATCGGTGGCGCTGTTGAAGATGTTGTTGCTGGCACCAGGCCTTAACCATCGGATGTATGTGCTCAAGTCGAAGTTTGTGACTGCATTGATTCCTCGATATTCTATGGCAGCGATGTCATAGGCGTGGGCGGCCTCCTCTTGAGTGCCTGAATCAAGCAATGTGTTAACTGTGTTTCTTGAACTTCATTTGTCATTTCAGGAGGAGATGAGAAGGATGTGTTACTTACTGTATGTACCAAGGTAGAGGTACTTGTTCCCAAATACTCTGCCTATCCTTGCTTCCCATCTGCCATTGTGGTGGTGTCTGCATTTGCGGGCAAAACAATCAAGTAGTGGTAATTAAGCACAGAGTAACTGTTAGAGAGCATGCACTTGTTTATTTGTGAATGATTGAAACACTCATTTTGGTTTTAGGTAGAATTTGGAAAAACGTTCGATTGGATTCTATTTTGGAAGAAATCAACATAACCGAAGTGTGTTTTCAAACGATTGTAGTGACCATTTGTTTAGGAAATGAAAAATAGTTTTTAGTTGTGAAAAAGAATTTTAGAAATCTAATAAAAATATGGTTTTTGAAAGTAGTTTTAACTGAAAATTGCTTTTTAAACTTGTTTCCAAACACTATTCAATCTTCTCTCAACCAGTCTTTTTTTATTATAAAAGTTATTCTCATCCATTTTTTTTTATAAAAACAATTGTTATTGACTCTAAACACATAAAATCAAAATCAGAATAAAAGAAATTTGTTTGGAATCGATCATCTCCAAACTGATTATGCAAAACAGAATTTGTTAGTCAAATATTTGTTTCAAAATACCCTAGTGCTATAGAAAAATAGGGGGATATTCGTTCCTACCCTGTTTTTAATCCCTCTATACGCTTCACTAAGAAAAGATCTAGATGGAACAATGAGTTCTAATCGTTCATCTATAAATGTTCATATGCATGTATCATGTTTATCATAAACTGAAATTCATTCATTCATACTAACCTTGCGACTCCACGGTACTTCGAAACTCCTCTTGAAAATCCACTGCTCTTTCTGTAAAAAGTATATGCCACTAAACGTTAATTTTGATCAAGAAATTAATGTTGGATGCCAAAGAAGGCAAACAAATTGAGTTTGGTACCTCCTCAGAGAGGCTAGATATTCTTCTTTGGTAACATTTTGCATAATTTCCAGCTCCTTTTCATAATCTGTGACCTGCAATGATACAAGTAAGAGTTCAACAAGTTCCATGACAGTGATCAAGCACAACAAGTACTACTTCATCACAATATTCATTATTCACATGATATAAAAAACTTGATGGAGTTCCATTGTATACCGGAAAGTTTGTGAAGGTGGTTGGCCCCCAGTACTTGAGAGCAGCCAAATCATAAGCTCTCGCTGCGGATTCTTCATGATTATAGGCTCCTATACCACGCAACGAACACGGGTAAGTCCAGCATTTCAATAAAAATATAACACAATAAATAACATATTCAAGATCTGATACACACCAAGATAGACTGTTCAGTTGCGCATCGAGTCCAAAATCCAATTCACACATCAACAATTTGAACAACAACAAGAACAAAATCAGAATAAGATTATGTAAGTTACACACTACAAAATTTTGAAGGACCACCTATTCGCGCGAAAAGCATACCTTGTTTCCCTTTCTTCTTCTGCGTCGCATTCCACGATCCTTTATCCCATAAGTGCGCTTCATACCGCCCCGTCCATCGATGCCTGTAGAATTCACATTCATCTTTATATTTCTCATGTTATATTACATCAATTACAACATAATATCAACCATGTATCACATAATTGAACCTGCTAACGCCACGAAACCTCGAACTCCTCTTGACACCGGTACTAGTAGGAGACGGATCACTGGGGTCCTTGTTGTCCTCACCGATGATGAGGGGAGGCAACGGAGGCTCACGTCGCCGCCTCTTGATGCACTTGGGCTTTTCGCCATCGATGATCACGGTTTCGTCGTTGATGCGCCTCCGGGGGGTGCACACATTGGTCTCATTCTTCACCAACACTACATCCATCTGTCTGTTTTTCTTTGCTTTGCTTTCTTTGGCTTCAGCTGAGAAGATTGGACTGCTTTTGGGAGTGCCTGAATGTGTTTATATATAAGGTATTTGTTATTTGGATTCAGTTTGGAGGATGAGACAGGTTTCGTCGATAACTTCAAATCTATTAGAGACAGAACTCTTTTATCTCCACTCTGCCTTTGCCAGCTTAACAACCGCAGATTTTCTACCAACTTGGCTCGGCTTGATGCAGCTTAATATAAATTGTATAATTTGATTATTAAATTCTATGCAGGTTTTTTGGGTAGATACATAAGTTGTTTCACCATAGATTACTATTTCAGTGTATATTATAAATAAGTTGTTTTCTGTTTGATTGAGTTTTTAGTTATTCTACTTGAAAAATGTAATAATTAAGTTTTTGTTGTTTAATAGACCGTGATGAATAAAGATAAAACGTGAATAAGATATAGATTAAAAATTGTAAATTAAAAGATAAAAAAATGATCTGAAATTCACTTTATTTAAAAGAGACGATGACAATTTATTTAACATGTGGGGGCCCTTGTATTGGAATAATATACCCACATTTATTACTTTCAAACAACATGTTTTTACATTTATTAACATCTAAATATTACACCATAATATTCACCTATTTCGCTACCCAAACAGGATACCAGGGATTCTAAACAAATAAGTCAAACAACTTAAATAACACAAATATAAGAGCCAACCACCTCATAGGAGCCGAAGCTGACCCCCCATCAGTCTCAACCCAAATTCTAACTCAGGTCCATATTCCATTGTCTTATTAAAGATGCCCTTCCAAGACACCATGAAAAAAATATTATACATTCACATTTGGAAAAACAAGGACCCTTGGATTATTGAAGAACAGACATGGAACTTTTTTGGCACGTTATATGAAGCAGAGACAGGAACCAATCAAGGAATGGAATACCCACAAAATAATAATGTTGAGGACTTCTTGTCTTGAATGATGATCTCCAAATTAGGCTGAATGTTGTGATTGTGACAGCATATTTAGAGTGTATGTATAGTAACTAAATGATGAAATACTTGCGTGGGAAGTATCAAGAACTAGATATAAAAGAATTAAAGGATAAATTGTGGCTGTGTTTGGCGGTTTGTTGTAGGGCGTTGTTAACTAAGGAATTTTAAGAGTATCATTCTTTTTGCTTACCTGAGTACAGTGTGGTATGTTAGGAAAAAAGTATGCATCTGTTATATTAATCATAAGTATTTTTAACTTTTTAAATGTGTGTAATGCTTATTCTATCCCCAGCACCTGAAATGCTGAAACCCCATTACAACCGCACTTTCAAAATTAATAGATGTTGACGATTAATCCTAGGCCGTTTGAGACTGCGGTGTGGGACACTACGTTTGGAAACTCAACATCGCGATTGAAAAGCGGTGTTTCCAGGCATTTTTTAATGCAAAAAACCATGCACCACCACCAGCACCCTGATAATGCTAACACTCAAATTTTATTTGGATTCGCGATTGCGATTGACCGAGTTTTCTGGCATAGAATCCGCTCCACTACGGATCCAAACCAGGCCTAAAGAAAAAAATATTTAGCAGATAATTGTATACTTTTATGAATGAAATGTAATATCATAGGCAAAGGGGGTGAATAGGATGAGCCTGTGGAGTCCATTTAACAGACATTTATCAGGATGATGGCTTATTTTATACCGACAAAACAAAAAAATGAATTAAATGCGTAAAACTTTTTCTGAAGAATTCCTCGGTAAAAGTATATAATACATTTTACAGAGGAAATATTTCTCCGGTAAAACTTTGACCATAATTTTACTAGAAAAATCTTCATTGGAAAATGTTGTGGTATTTGTTTTTAAGAAATTGCCTTTCAAACAACACTAGTCACATTTCCTAATCTTCCTCTCACTCATTTATGTTTTTTTCAATTAAACCTTTACCAAGGAATTCATTCCTTGGTAAAACTAAAATAAATTATGTACATACTGTCACCTTTACCGGGGAAAACTTTCCTCGGCAAAGTTTAAGTTTTTTTAATATAACGGCAAAACATTTGCCAAGGAAATATTTATTTGTTAAACTTATCATAAGTTTTACCGAGGAAATATTTCCTCAGTAAAACTTTGAAATAATTTTACAAGGAAACTCTTCATCGAAAAATGTTGTGCTATTTATTTAATTTTGATGACCATCTTTACCAAAATTATTTTTACTAGGTAAACCGTAAAGTCTTATAAAAAAAAACCCTTCTAAACTCTAGTAAGTCACTACTCCTAACCGTTCTCTCATTTTTTTTTCAATTTAATAAACCTTTACCAATGAATTTTTCCTTGGTAAAACTAAAAATAAATTATAACAGAATTTTAATGTACAATACTATCACCTTTACCGGTGTAAACTTTCTTCGGTAAAGTTTAAGTTTTTATTTAATATATTGTCAAAAATAAATAATGAATTGAATTGGTAAAACATCAAGTGAGAAAAATATTTCCTCGATATAAGTATCAATACTTTTACCCCTGTTTGTGTAACGGAATAAGCGAGTATAAGGATGGTATAAAGGTGGTATAAGAATGGATAGGAAAAATGGTTGTTTGTTTGCATGATATAACTTGGTATTACTAAGCCAGTTTAAATGAGTATAAGAGAGTATAACAATTCTAAGTAATTCCTGGGATAAGCTATACTCACTTATCTATTACTATGGGTCCACATGTCAAATCAATTTTTTTACACTTTATTTATATTTTATTCTTTATCAAACAATCAACTCAACCTTTATAATTACGTTTTCCAATGAGAATAAAAAAAAACACAACCAAACAAAAAATCTCTTATTCTTGTACCCCGTTTGGAAAGTGGAACTGTCTTATTCAGCCCTGATAGTTATATGGGGATAGATAACAGTGTTTAGCAGAATAAGCCTATCCGTGTTTGGTTGCAATTTCTGCTATTCTTGTATATTCTTATTGGGAAATGTAAAATTCTAATTTTAGATGTTTGATTGACCTAGAATAAACTGTGGATAAATGATTGATAATAGATGGATAGGGAGTTATTATTTTCAAAATATCACTTTTGCCCCTGTAATATAATTTTGTGTTTGGTGTAATTGATGAATATATATCAATCCATGATTAGTGTAATTAAATCTGGACCGTCCATCTTATGTAATACTTGATGGTAAACCTTTATATATATTAAACAATTAATTAATTTCTGCTTAGTGTTGATTCCAATTGCTTTGTAATGATTTCAATTCTCATTTATGTGTTAATTAATTTAACTCAATCCCTTTGTCATAAATAGTTTTAAATTAAAATATTTGTATTTTTGTCTAATAAAATGACATCTGATTTATTAACAAATTTTATTTTCAATCTTTATCTTTTTACAGTCTCAACTATTGTGCCTCGATTGAATTTACTTATATGTGTTATATGTCAATTTTGAAGTAACATAGAATAGCGTTCAGTGAGTTATTTATGTACCCATACTATGTATTGGTGTTTATATAAATCATGTAAATATATGTCAAAAATGATATCTTAGTAAATATTACATACGTAGTAATAATTGTAAGACCTTCTGCATATTTGATATTGATCCAAAATCCCTAATATGAAACAACCACTTCACATTAATCCAAAATCATTGACATAGGTCAACCACTTGACATTGATACAATTTATTTCTCATATATGTTACCATGGTCAACATAAAAGTTGATACTAGGACATCCCTCTAATAAGAGGTTAACATATATCTAACATAAACATTTGATAACACACAAATCAAAAGACATAAATATAAATATTATAAGAAGGCTAAATTCTAAGATACACATCAAGATAAGACATCATCAGAAACTTGCATTCACATTTTAATATTCACATTAACCTCATGTACCGTCGAGGTTAAGTCAAGCATCATTGATAAACAGAATGTGGTGTTTAAACATCCATACAAACTGAATAATCTACAAAATTAGCCCATAAACTAGTGGACATCACAAAATAAAAGTAACCTATTTGTCTGACCATCCCAACTCCTGCATACTATCAATGACGCAGGATCAAAACACACAACATAACGAAAATACATCCGACAAGCACCACAAGTGTGCCAAACAAACCTAGAAAGAGAAACATAACTGAAATCCCATATACAGTCATCTCAGTGAAGCAGAGAGTGGATCGAATGTCACCTGAACTCGGACGTGATTGTTCTGTACTATACGACAGGTGGTGGTACAGTGGCTGTGAGGGCTCTGAGGACTGTGGCAGAATCTCGGTTGGTGTAAGATCTGGAAGGTCTGCAGTAGGTGGTGCAGTGTCTGATAGCAATGGTCTGTTCATGCCATTGGTCTCATCTGATGGAGGGGGTGTGGAATCTGACACGACAATAGGTGCATCTGACTGTAGGCCTGCATTGACGGCATTGATGAATGCGAACCCCTCCTCGATATCGTTCACACCCATGAACATAGCACCTCTGAAATGATGCACCTGCGCGTGACAGGCTGCCCAATTGTTGTACACTTCGGGCCTCCTTCCCTTCGCGACCGCGTAAAATGGATAATTTCCCATCTAATGGAAACAAAAGCCTGTTATTGTATAGACATAATAATGAGTGGGTTAATGTGATTTAACAGAGTCAACCAAATAAACTCAGATTTATATAACTAAACAAATATCATATAATGCAAAGGCCAACATGAGTTGAATACATTGACAAACCAAACTACCAGAAATGCCACCACTTCATTGCCTCTGCAATTAGAAAACCCATATTTAAATGAATAACACATCAATGATTATTAAATTCATGTCACATAATCTAAAGACTTCATTTCAACATTCACTTACATTCCTACCCCCCACAATTGACCAGTAATCATTGTTCGCAGTTTAGCCCCTCCGACGTTATCCTCATTTGTATTGTCAGTATCTCCATCATCTCTGACCTCCCCAACTCCATCCATATCATGTTGACTCATATTAAATAAAATGTCTGACCCTTCCTCCCTACGTATGAAGTTATGGAGTATGCAACATGTAAGTACAATTCTAGTCTGGGTTCTGAATGGATAATATGGAGTGCATCTAAGACATTTGAAGCGCAATTTCAGAACTCCAAATGCACGCTCAATGACATTCCTCAACTGTGCATGCCTATGGTTGAAGAGTTCATTTGGACCGTTATATCTATTACATCTGCGATTCAGAAACTCAGATAAATGATATCTATGAGAACGGTAAGGTGCAAGAAACTTATCAGTGTTCGCGTATCGAGAATCAACCAAATAATATTTTCCTGTTAGAAAGATTCGTATTAGTTCAATGCAAATGAATGATGTAGCACAAGTTCAAAAACTCATTGACTGTGATATGGATGAATATACCTTCTGGGACACTGAAACCCCCTTACTCCAATGCCCATCTAAGAGCTGCTTCCTTCGCCTCTATTCCGCTTGGCACCCTCTCCAAGTGATATAAGGCGAGACATCTGAGCTTGTTTAGATATTTTAAATCTTCCATTGTACTTCCTTGATTGCACCCAGTTCCTATGTCCCCCAACACGAAACCAGCGACGACATGAAGATCCTGCATGCTTCTCATTCCCACAGGCATTTGACTTATCGGAGTATCCAAAAGACTAAGGACCCTTAGTCTGTCTAACTGTACAATAGAATTTGGAAGGCTATGTAAGCATACACAGCCCTGGACGTCAATGAATTGTAGGTTCTTGAGAAGACCCACAGATTCTGGTAGCTCTTCAATGTTTGTTAATGAAACATCCAGAAACCTCAAGTGTATAAGATTTCCTATGGTGCTTGGTAGGTGTTCGATCTGTGTTTGTGAAAGGTCTAGAGCCCAGAGTTTGTGCAACTTGTTGAAGAGATTTTCAGGTACAATTTTAAACTGAGTTCTATACACTAACAATGTCCTCAAAGTATCATGCTCAATGATTGAATTTGGGATAGTTGACAACCCATCATCTTCAATTGAAAGGTGCCGAGGTATTTTTGGGCTGCTTACAAGTCCTTGCACATCTCCATAATAATACACACCCTGGGCCACATACATAGCAAGATCACGTAGGAGATCATGCACCGTACATCCCCGGCTATTGTAATATCCTGGGCTTCCCTTGAAAAGATTCCTCCTAACCAGCCCCATGTAGTAGTCGTTCCCCTGTTCTTCCAAAGACACATCCCCACGTGAGGTTACAAATCCCTCTGATATCCAAATAGAGACAGCATATCGACTTGTGAATGTACCAGACAAAGCACTGCTTGAGATGGGATGGTAAGTCCTGATAGCTCACACTAAATATTTCTTTTGTCCTTATAACCCCCACTATGGTTTTGATGGCCAAAGGAAGACCAAGACATTTCTCAACAATCTGCTTTCCAATACCCTTCATGCTCTCTTCTACCACTTCGTCGCCAAACAAGAGCTTGCAGAACATCGACCAACCATTGTTTTCACTCAATAAATTTAAGCTATGAAAATGTTTTGCTCACATCCTCCTTGCGACAAGATCATTTCGGGTGGTTACTAGAATTCTGCTACTAGTATTGGCATACAGAAGACAATATTTCAACAAATCTACCCAGATATATGCATCCCAAATATCATCCAACACGAGAAAGAGTCTTTTACCTCGGACACTATCTCCAACTATTGGGGAAAGTTCAGCACACTTGTGCATCCCCATATGTACTCCCAGAGGACCTGATGATCTGTTTCAAGAGGTCAATATCGGAGTAATTTTGGGTGACACACAACCATATCGGCACATCAAATTGGGTCTTAATCCTCTCATTGTTATAGATAGCTTGAGCAAAAGTAGTCTTTCCGATCCCACCCATACCCACAAGCGCAAAAATAGAATTCCTCGGTATATTCTTCTCTAACAACATATCTGCTGAACCATTTACATCATCATCAATGCCCACAATGTCAGACTAAGAAAACATGGGGTTTGACTTCTTGCCTGGGAAACTCTCATTCATTGTCGAAGATGTTAATGCAAATTTAAATTTCTGATCATTGATCTCTCTAGCCTAGAATTGATATGCTTGATTCTAGTTCCAATGTCATGGTGAAAAACAACTTTATGGAAGAAGAAAGACAGCAGAGTATAACAAATGCATACCAATGGGATGAAAGATGCCCGTTGCTGCACGAGGAGCCTCTCGCCTTTGATCATGCAGTGGTCCATGACATCTCCCGCATCGTACATGACATCCTCCAGATTGCGCAGCCAAAGTGCGATGGCCCAATCTTGGATTCCCTTCCTCTCCGCATCCTTGAGGACCCGTTGAATCATCTCCAAAGTCCCCTTAAGCTTCTGAAGCTCAACATCGACCTCAAGCAACATAGCAACCTCTTCTTTTGCATTGTCACACAGGATTTGGGCAATATGCGACGCGAACGGATCTACGATCATTGCCATTCTTATGAACTTTGTAGTGGCTCTCAAAAAAAGACTCAATTTCTCAGACACTCAGAATGGAAAAGCTTGGGGTTTCGGGTGGTTTTGGTGTGCTTCTCTGCAAGTTGTTATAGAGCTTGAAAGTCTTTGATTTTGGGAAAGTGATTTTCTGAGTCCCTTCTCTCCACTTTCTTCTATGTTGACTTTTTATATATTATCTAATAATTGGCCTTGGATTTTGGATTGACAGCATCACATGGAGGTTCATGGTCATGGTAGTCTTCGGATAAACAGAAATTTTGGAGTTAAAGTAGTTGCCTTCAAAGGAAAAGAAACCTCAGGGAAAAACAACTTGCCTGTACAGTTCTCTCGACGTGTTAGAACAAATCAAAACCATCCATCTTCAAGAATTTTATATTAAATGAATAGAGTTTTCAAGAGGTATAATTATTCGTCCTCCCAGAGTTGACTGAGATCCATTTAGTCCGTGAGGTAGTGTATGGTTGCGCGATTGCGCAGCGTTTGCGAGTGGAGAAAGCTGGTTATGTAATCGTACAACTAAACAGTTTTACACTCGTAGTTTTAAATATAGCGATTGCAGGTAAATAATGTTCAAAAGCTGTGATTTCAGAAAACTGGGGAGAGACGGCTTTCTGCAATCGTAGTTTTAAACCCAATGATGATAGAAAATTAGTTTTGCAATCGCGTTATCAAACGCTACCTTAAATGTGTTTCATTGTGTGTGTGTATGTATCTTTCACTAGGTGGGGCCATAGATGGTGACACCTCAAATGCTTTTTTTAACCAGTCAATTATTCAAAAAAATTCAAATCCAATCTGAATTTGTATACAAAAAATAAAAAATATCTGATATTCAAATATAAGCAGTGTAGATTTGAATATCAGTCTATCCGATAATGATATATTATATTATTAAATATTCATTATATAATATCTGAAAGAGAAAATATGTATTAAAATATTAATTTTAATTTTCATCTCTCTTTAATATATCATTTGATTATTTAAATTAATATTAATATTTAATCATGTCAATTATTTGAAAAATATCTGATCCTTGAAAATTATTATTTGTATATAAGTGATTAGGATAGGACACCGATTGGTATCAGACATCATGGATTAGTACACAGAATCCTTGATTGTCAATTACCCTTCATAAATCCTTGATTGTAAAAATACCCCATATAATATTTAAAAGTAGAGCAAATGTATCCCTCTTTTAGGTACCGTTTGACTTCGGGTTGGGCTCCTCTGCGTCCGTGGAATTGCTCCGCGTTTGTCGAATCATTGTTTCCATGCGTTTGATCCGCTAGAAAAAATAGGCGTCGAACGCATATTTTCATTTTAAACGCAAACGCCCCATATTGTGTTTGTTTGAGCGGTAGCGGTGCACCGAGTCAACCGACGCGAACACGCTCAAACCGCTCTCCAAACGGTACCTTAGTCATCATTTGAAGCTTAGAGTAACCATGGTCAGTTTCTTAACCCTTTTCAAATATGCTTTTTCTTTTCCTAATGAAATGGGACATCATGGATTAGTACACAGAATTTCTCTGCTGCAAGTCAATGTATAACTGTTGGGCTTGATTATAAAAATACCTATGGCGAGCATTCATGGGCTCACAGTCCTGGACTTAATAAATGTGGGTTCACTTACAAAATAAATAGTGCTGTTACGCTTAGTTTTTTTTTCATTCTAAAACACAAACTTATATACTTTGTTACAGATTCACTGAAATATATGTGACACCCGGCCCATTGAGGGGGAGGCCCAACAGTACCAAGAGGTCCATGGATTGAGTGAGAGTGAGGGTTTGTATTTAGTCTCACATTGCCTAATGGGAGGAGAGAGTCTGTGCTTATATGTAAGCACAACTCTTATACACCAAAACGCATTTTAAAGCCGTGAGCCCATTTATAGGCAAAACGAATAATTTCTTGTTGTGTAAGCACAAGACATTAGGTGAGGGTATACCTCAATAAATTTTTTCTTACACTTACTAAAAATGGATTCATTTAACTTGAAATTTAGCGATATGTATTTTATTTTTCAAAGCATATACCTCATTAGATGTTGTTGACTATTTAAAAATAAATAAAAACATATGAGTTTGAGTTTGGTGAATGTGACAGAGTGTATCATTTTCTAAATAAATAACCCTAAGTTCATATTTTGGAAAATGTGAGAAAAAAATCATTGGAATGATACGTTCAAACCCTATGTGCAACCCTGTCCATAGCCCTCATTGTTTTTTTTTAATATATGAAAAATAAACTGAGATAAATGTATTTTTTAAAGAAAATATGAAAAGTTTTTTATTTTCATATGCTACGATAGCATAGTGTCTACTACAACATGACAATATATATGCAGATGGGGGATCGATTATGAGTTGCAGATGGGGTTGCAGATTAAGTTCAAAATCATTCGTTTCGTTGCAATACCAACATGTTTTAAAATTTTCTTTGGAATTATATAATTGTCCATTGATATACATTCATGCTGGGATACACACACACACACACACAGCAATCTAGATAATTTGTGTTTCCTTTTTAATTTTTTTCTGCTCATCATATAAATTGAAGTTTTGTAAGGCATTTATAGATTCTTTCAATCCGTTCCTATTAGATTTTTAATGAAATTTTTGCTGGCTTATTATCTAGACTTGTGAACCAAGATTAAACAATTTTTTTTATTGGGCCTGAGGACCAAACTGGATAACTACATAGGCCCAAAGTTATCCATCTATGTTATTATTCGTGTATATATACTTGAATTGATGAATATAAATTTTCAAAAAGTCAAAACGTGATGGAATTATAAAATATAAATTTGATAGTATAGTATATACTACGTTATCATAGCGTATGAGGCTGCAAAACGAACACACTTAATTTGATAAATATAAATTTAAAAAATATTCAAAACGTGATGGATTATAAAATTGATTGAAGCAATGATTTAGTGTAACATTTTCTTTGATTGCTCAGCTTGGGCTGTCATGTATTCCACAATTTATAAAAGTTTTGTAGCCGATTAAGGAAGCCTTCTTTCTTTTTGTTTTTTTTGGTAAGAGTCTACTTAAGAGCTTATGCCCGTATGAACTATCAAAATGATTTACAAAATTATATTAGAATAATACACAGGGGCACCTCGCGGCTAATGTAGGGGAATGGACCGGGGCCTCCTGTGCTTGCCCTACGTCTCGGGAACCCATCTAGCTCCCCCATCTGAGTCACCCACACTCTTGTAGTCGTGGACACCCCGGTCCATTCCCTTGGGTTGGGATCCTCTACTTGTTTTTACATACTTGTATCATACTTAACTTTTATTGTGAGATTGCTACATCACCACATTCAAAATCAGACGATTATAAATGCATGCGATTTTTAAAAGAAGAAAAATTTCATTTCACTTAAAGCATTTACACCCACATGATTTGTCATGCAACAAACAAGTGTGATAAAAACAAGCTAGCAGAGGATTTGGATCCCCATTCCCCTGCATTGCATGGATTATAGTGCTTCTTGGGTAAAAGAATCATGATGGCATTGTAGACGATGAGCACATGTTCCTCTTGATGCCTTGAAATGTTGATTTGTTGATTCTGTTTCACAGCTCGCAGGATGTGTGAGATGTTGACGACCAATTCCTTCACGACTGGATTAGAGTCTAAAATAGTAAGCTTTTCATCAGTGTTCTTAGAAGCTCACACCAAAATTGAGTATGGATGCGTGTAGCAGTCACGAAACACCATAGCATTCTGAGCCGTCCACACATGCTACAGCATATATATGAACTATATTTGAAAACATGTATTGTCACTGAATTATTTTTGACGTTATAGATTTAGACCTCCACCTATTCTCTTGTATACCTCTTTAATTTTATTGAGAGAAGTCTATTTGAGGCCAAGATTACTATATGCGTCCCATCATGTATAATTTATATTACATTTGAAAGGTTCCTGTTTGATATTCTATATGTAGTTTATATAAGTTGACACATTTGAGATGTAACTGGACACTAGTTTTTTGGTGGACTATGAATTCACAATCTCCAATTTCATGTTGTAGAAACATCCCTGTTTATTCAAGTAGACTATGAGATGTGGATAACTATAAGTCGCCGTTTGGATAGCGGAATTGAGTTATTCTGGATAGATAACTATGCTAGCATAGATAACAAATCTATATGAATAAGAGATTTTCTGTTTGATTGTGTTTTTTTTTATTCTCATTGGAAAACATAAGAACAAAGGTTGAGTTGTTTGGTTGATGAAGAATAAAATTAAAGTGTAAAAAAATTGATTTGATATGTGATCCCTTTGATGTATAAAATGTATTGATAAGTGATTTGATGTGATAAGATGTAAAAAGTTGATTTGACATGTGGGCTCATGAGAATAGATAAAGTGAGTATAGCTTATCCTAGGGGTTACTTAGAATTGTTATACTCTCTTATACTCGTTTAAACTGGCTTAGTAATACCAAGTTATACTCTGCAAACAAACAACCATTTTCTTTATCCATTCTTGTACCATCCTTATACTACCCTTATACCCCCTCTATTCCGCTTCTCAAATGGGGCATAAGTGAATTAACCTTATCTACTTGCAAAATATAGTAATAGTTTGGTACGCAACGTTACCATGGAATCCAGCTAGGGTGGTATTCAAATGGAATCTGGCTATCAAAATCTCACTTGCTAAACATGAGAGATTGCACACTGACAGAATATAATTTTATTATCACAAATATTAATTACACTCTCCTTTTCTTGTTGGAGAGGCAATACACATAATCTGTAGTAGTATGCTCTCGTGGTTTAGATAGTAAAAAATACACAGAGGGGACACTGGTATTCCCCTTTCGTTCCAATTCCTGAACACATAATTTGTAGTAGGGATGCTCTCGTGGTTTAGATATATAGTAGAAAATACACGGAGGAGACACTGTAATTCCCCTTTCGTTCCAATTCCCGAACACATAATTTGCAGTAGCATGCCTCGTGTTTGGAAAAATCTCGGAAGGGGAACAAGTAGACTTAGCGATGTGGATAACTACAAGTGAATAATCTTATCTACTTGCAAAATATAGTGGCAGTTTGATACGCAACGTTACCATGGAATTCAGGTAGGGCGGTCTTCAAATGGAATCTCTTAATCCAAATCTCACTTGTTAAACATGAGAGGTTACACAACAGAATCTCATTTTATTATCACAACTACTAGTTATACTCTTTTTTTTTTTTTTTTTTGGCGAGGCAAAAAACATTTATTTTCATATATTTTAATTAAAAAAAATGTGAATATAACAGCATGAGCAGTTACCTCTCTCGCATATACTGTTGATTGGAGAATGACAACTCATCCAAAGATCTGGACATCCCCAACTTGGTCGGCCAAAACTTGGCCAATGCACGTGCAACTATATTAATCTGCCTCTCAAATTTAATAACAAAAACACAACAATTTTTTTTATATATATTAGCACGCCAAACTGCCTCTTTCTTGACAGATTATTTTACAGCCATGGAACATTCATATAACACCAATTTTTTTTACTATAAATTGCATACATTTCCTGTAATATATTCTTCCATCCCCCATGCATGCACCAATAAACATAACCATAATTACAACACCATAACCAATACAAAAGCACAACACCATCATCTTCTCCAAACATATGACGTGATACTCCAAGGAGCATCCACCAACTCATCTTCTTGGTGATCCATTATCATGGAAACTCACCATTCTATAAACATATATAGTGACACACTAACCCTACACAACACCTCATCAAAAGGTCTTGTGGTAGAACCCATGAATCTTCTTCCATGACTCCTCCCTCTGCATCTTCAACTGCTTGTAGAAGTCCCCAATGAACATCTCAGCCTTCGCGAACAACTCCTGCCCACTGAGTTCACCCCTCACATCCTGATAGACCTCCTCCTCCTCCTCGACCAGCTCTGGTTCGTCCTCGTGACAACCTCCGATGAAAAAGAGGCTCGGAATGGAAGGGCATCTCTTTGGTGCCTTACGCACTTTCGTCACGCTTACAATCCTCGCAAGGACTGGCTTCTCCTCCATCGCCATCACCGCCTTCTCTTCTTTCGGCTTGTCATCATCGATGGCCTTGATGGCGCATGTTTGATTAGTTGTTGGTGAAGAAGCCTCAATGGGGGTGTGGACATGCACATTGATAGGCTTCTTCTCCACCGAAGGCTTCGCGAGGACTCCGGACTCTGCACCAAGAGCAATGATTAAGAAATTGAGGAAGAGGTAGAGGTATGGGACTCTCATCGATTCGGATACGAGTGGTGCAGCTACGATGAAGGCAATGAGGATGGACACCTTTAGAAACTCATATGTCATGAACTTCTTCATGGTTTTGTTAGGGAGATTGAGAGACCAAGAAGTGTGTAAAGGAATTTTTTTTGTGAGTAGTATAAACTGTGGAATTGATGAGGAGCACATATAAGTAGAGAAAGAGAGGGAATCCATAAGAGAGTGATAGAGAAGGACTGGTTGGGATAAGGTCGGTGAACATATTCCTGAAGCTTTTCTTTATTGGGGTGGACCATATGGTGATGAATATGCGGTTTCATGTCTTACTTTGAACAAGGTGGGACCTCCAAAACAATTACAAGCTTTTGGGATCTTTGTCTGATACTAAGAGCATAGAAATCTGGTCTCTCTTTATGATAGTGGATTTGTGGTCCCTCTCATACTTTCATCTTTAGAATTCTATCTGTTCTCACTTTTTTGTTTGCATGGTCTGAACATGCATGGAGATGAAATGTGAGTTGTGTCCTTGTGATAAGTTTCTAATCGGTATTTGGATTTGATGCCATGGTCTACTTGCACAACAATGGGTGAAGATTGAGACATGCATGTTACATGGGGTTAAAGATAGATAAAAAGGGAACGCAAGAGTGTGATGGGGATAAGATGGATCGATCACTTTCTGTTGCATGAAATGTAAACGGCCTTATCTTAGATTTTCCATTGTTGGGAATGCATTTAGAAAAAGTTCAGTATTTAGATATTATATGAATGTTTGGAATGGAATTTAGCTGTAGTTTGATATAATTTTTAATAAAAGATTAGTCACAAAATTGACATTTTTCAGTATGCTTTTGAATGAGAGGGGGTGATCTTGTCTTGTCTTTCATTGGCAACGAATCTCCGACACCTTTTTTTTCCCTTTCAGAAAAGGTGCTCTCCATGTTCAAAAAATCTAATCCAACCACACCTAATATTAGATAAATGTACCTTCTATTTTTTTTAAGAGGAAGTGATAGCTAGCTAGACAATTTATAATTTAACTGAAGATCGAGTTAGAATTTGGAGGGGGTGAGAAGGGGATAAGAAGAGAGACATTAAAAGAGAAAAGGAAAATAGAAGAATGGTGGGTGATTAAACCAGCACTGCAACTCCACCACAACCAAATCCCCCAAAAAGAGATACATGTACCTTCTTGAGCCATGAAAACGGAGAGAGAAGACGAGATTCTGTCAGGACTGATCAGTCCCTTGAAGGCATGAAACATGAGCATCTTACGTCTTAGGGACACATTTATTTGTGTGGAATTAAATAAATCTTGAATCTAACTAAACACCGTATCAATCCAACTAAATAATTGTATAAACCATACTGAAAATTTCATAAATTGAAATGATTGAACTGAGTTAAGTCATAATAAAGCTGACATGTTGTTTCATTGAACTGACATAAGATAGAAGAAAAGGCAGAAGCAGCAGGTAGCTTTTACGCACAAAATTTTTGGGATGGACTTTCATATTATCATTTTATTTTAAGATTATTTCTGTTCGCATTGTTTGCATGAACCACAACTTTTACATGTCCTTTATGGATGTGACACTACTTTTGATGCATGAATTTTATGTAAAACACATCGATATGCGAATATCTCATTGTAGTTATCATATATACATATATATTACATATATATTAAGAAAAATATCATGAATAGTATTTTTAATAGTATTAATTTTAATGTACACATGTTTTGATTGTTTTAAGATAATATACTTCATGTAATAAATATATGTTATTATGCAAAATAAAAATTAAACTCCAATGAATTACATATATTCATTTATAGAAAATGTGAAACATTCGTAATGAATTATATACAACTTGTTAGTATGAATATGTGGTTTTAACAAGGTATGAAACTGGAATTAAAGTTGAAAAAAAAATTGTATGTGCGTACCTAAATGGGTAAAAAAAAGTTATGGTCATCTCATTTGCAACAATGTTTGCAACGGTCGCATCTTTTGACTTTTTTAGTATATGTATTTGAAATTAATGAAGTATATATTATTTTACAAAAAAGTTACATGCTCATGCATATATTTACAGTTTTCATATAGAATATATATATCTTATGAAATTGATACTTATATTGTATTAAATTTTTTGTATATTATATTAATAATGCTGTGAATGTAAACGAAGACCGCCAAACAAGCGTTATACGTAACATTGGAATGGAAAATATATCCATACAAGTGATCATGTGCATGCCCCCCGTGGTTATAGTCGTATTGATTCAATGCTTGTTTAGTGTTGGTATACACAAACAGAGATGATTTTCTCAGCTTGACAATAAGATCAACCATGAAAGATTCCAAAAAAAAAAAAAAAAAAAAAAAGAGAAAGTGTGAGCTTACGCATGCGTACCTTTTCCTTTTTATCTTTTGATGGAAAAAACAATTTGGAGCCTTTTGACTGAGACCTTGTGCTTATCCGTAGACATGGGCGAGGGGCCTCGGAACGATGAAGTCACGATTTGCATATATATTCAGTAATATATAAAATAATTAAATGAATAGAAAGGACTATTGTTTTTTACCTTATCGGGGATATATCTTTCAGTATTTTCCTGTTGTCAGCAAAGTTATCCTAGATATAGACAAATGAGGCTATTAAATTTTATTTTTTTAAACAAAATTTTGATATATTTATTTTAAAAGAGAAAAATAGATAATGTCCGAATTTTTATAATGTTTTAACCTTAACGGGGATCATTCAGTAATTTTTTGTTGTCAGCAAAGTTATCCTAGATATAGACAAATGAGGCTATTAAATTTATTTTTTTATGCAAGATTTTGATATATTTATTTTAAAAGAGGAAAATAGATAATGTCCGAATTGTATATAAGAGGAAACAGAGAAAGAAAAAAGGAAAATTTTAAGGGAAATTTTGATATATATTTTAAAAGCGTTAATTCTAAAGTATAAATTCTCATTTATTTCATCCATTAAATAACCTTAAACTCTTTATTCCATCTTATCACTTGTTATTATCCCCTAATTCTCCGACCAAACATGGGCTAGTCGCCTAGGGAATGGGATAGTTGCCCACGCCACCACCATGGTGGAGTAAGTTTCACTCCAAGCATTTAGCCCCCCGTATGAATAGACAATTAAGTTATTTAGAGGTTTATGACTATTCTAGTATAAATAAAGACAAAATGATTTTTTGCTTTATTATGTTTGAAATTATTCATGTGTGCGGGTTCACCTGAGTCCTCCCATTGTTCCTGAAAATGAGTCATATTTGCAGTCCATATTATTATTTTTAATAATACACTTTCTCAATTAAAGTAATATATTGTTATACAAAATGAAGTATATACTAATATATAATAATGAATTTTTTTTTGAAAAAACGAAAATTTTCTTACTCCATGCACTATGATAGAATCTAGTACGCTATGATAGCGCGGTATACACTATGGGTTGTAAAATGGATTGTGTATCAATACTAATTCATTGTTTATATAAAAATATTACACTCTCCATTTTGTATATAGTTCAAAACATAGTCCACACATAATTTATATTTTTGAACTATAATTTTTTATAAACAAGGAATGTGTGATGATACACTTACCTAATTTTGCAATCGCATACACTACAATATCATAATTAATAAGGTTCTATCACAATATATGGAGTAAAAAGAATTTCATTTTTTCAAAGAGAAATAAATACTATTCAATTTCATGGTGTACTTCATTTCATATAATAGAATGCCATGATATATAATTTAATCGGAGAGTAATTTCTTGACAAACATTGTTCATTTCAGTGTGGATTGCTGTAAATTGGGCTGCACAGGAGGCTAGACTATCATTGTCCATTCAAATGAGCCATGAAAGTCGTACAGAATGTTATGGGATATCTTGCATTCTAACATGAAAAACTTGGCCTCGGGTCTGGCCGAAATTTTTATTGGGATATTTTGTAATTTGATTCATTGTACCTTATTTATTTAATATATTTTTATTAGGATTTATGAGAGACTTTATATCTCTGAGAGGTGTCCGCTCTAGAGTTTCTTCTATATATAAAAGAAAGAGGTTAAGAATTTTTGTACTCTGATAATTTGATACAGTGAATTATTCTCTGCTCTCATTCATGGGCATTGGCATATTTTGCCGAATCACATAAATTTGTGTGTTACTTTATGTGATGTTATACTCTTGATTATTCAATTGGTGTTAAGATCAATCCTACAAGCATCGCTGCATCTATACACAGTATGCATTGAACTACTTTATATACGTTCAGGAATACCCCATCGTGGCCAACGCTATATATCCCTTCTAAGGCGGATGTTCGCAAAAAAATTTTTGCTGACATTCGCTAGGACCGTTTGATCAGATAAGATGGGATGATCCACTTAAAAAAAAAAAAGAACTTCCCCACCGTGTCTTCTTCTCTCCTCTCCGAAAAATATCTTTTTGAAAAAACAAAGTTGAGCCCTGCCGAGCCCCTATGACCGACCATCGCTGTTCACCCGTGACCACCGCCATTTACCACGACCACCGTGCCTCCACCCACGACCACCTCCAACCACTGGCGTTCACTCCTCACAACCCGGCGTCCACTCCCAACAACCCGCGACAACGAATCCAGGTCCCCCCCCCCTCTCTCTCCAAGTTTTTTTTTATTTTATGTAATCTTATTTTTTGATGATTTGAGTTCTGAAGGTAGGATTTATGATGATTTGGATTGTTTTTCATTATCAAAGGTTTTTCATCTAGTCTTTTTCATTTATTGATCTCTATGTGTGTATTTGTATATCCAAACTTGGCATTATTTCAAAAGACTGCATTGACATAACAGTCTTGCAGCCATCAATGTCTTGGATTTCATGGAAATGGATTCCGCAATAGAGTTCTTTGCAATGATAATATGGAGAGTGTACGTGGTGCGCAATGGCATTTAGGGGGAGCGATCAGCGTTGGGGGGACAATCGTGTTGGGGGGATCGTAATCGATTGTTCTCTTTTGCGCATCGAGCTCAATGTTGGCTAATTCACTGGCCTTGCTTCTCTTCTGGTAATTCACACAGAGGATCATTGTATGGAAAAAGAAAATAAAGAAACTTATTAGAGTTGGAGACTATGAATTATGTTTGTGGATTTGTTCCAATCCCAGTTCTTGGGACGATTATTTAGAGTGATAATGTGTTTTCTCGATCTCCATAGGTTTTGAGCTGATGTATCAATTATGAACTGAATGTGAGGTTGCTGTTCAACACGATATCAACATCCTCAAAATGAAAATTATTTAATGAGATAACTTATGAACATTAAACTCCAACAAGAGTTGGGAAAATCTTTAATTAGTTAATTTTAATCGACAATTAAGGAAAACAAATTATATCAACAATAATTATGGTACTTTAATTTAATTTGTTTCATGAGAGGTTCACCTGGTTTAGCATTGGTGGGTACACCCCCCGGCGGCCATTGTTGGAGAAGTGACTATAAGGAAAAACATCAGCACTGAAAATAACAATATAATAAGACCTTGCTCTTCACCATCTTACATATCCTCCAAGGTGCTCAATTTATACACACACAGTTTTTGTTTTCTGTGTGGATAGTTGGATTTTAAATGGAGATAACTGTTCTAGTAATTTTTTTTCTCTTTCTATTTTTCTTTCTAGAAAAGTCAGGACAATTGGCTGTAGTATTATTTGTATATATAATACATGCACATTATTATTTCTGGTAAATATTCAATCTAAATGACTAGCTGGTCAGACACGTGTACATAACTACATATTGAAGATACCAAGAAAAAAAAAAAACTACATATTGAAGAGTTTCCACTAATTAGGAGGTGTGTTTTGGCCTCTTTTTTTTTTTCATAATGATTTTGTTTGCTGATATCTAACAATTTTATAATCTATTGTCCCGTGAGCCTCTGCTCTTGTTACAGGACACCTCACCTCTTCTTAGAGGTGGGATGATCGAGCCTTATCTATGGCAACAAGGAGGTGGCAGCATAGTTGGGCTTGCTTTCATGGGAAATAGCACAACATGTTGTAAGGCCTTCCACATGCCTTTGTTGTATGTTTCACATGGACTTATAGTTCCTCCATAGCCTTTAAAAAAAAAAAAAAACCTTTACAGTCTATATTTTTTGTAGGATAAATAATAGGGTTTTTTTATTTTTAAGTCCCCATAAATCATAGTATTTAGTGAATGATCTTTTACTTCTTCATATTTTGGTTTTAGTCCCCATATTTAAAGGATATGTTCATTTTTAGTCTCTATGAGAGACTTATCTTTAAATTATTTAGTTTTGTTTTTAGTCCCTGTACGGAAGGCAGGAACCATACATATGAACTAACATAACACATACACACACATATTTATATAACCAAACTTGGCATTATTTCAAAGGACTACATTGTTCATAACTATCTTGCATTGATCATTACTATCATGGAAATGGAGGTCCGCAGCCTGGAGGACACCTGCCCCTGCAATATGGAGAGCCTGGACGACAGGGCCTTTCAGGGAGATATGTGCAGCCTGGTGGGCTACGGCGTATAGGTGGCCGGGACGATCGTTGTAGGGGGAGTGATCGGTGTTGGGGGGGTGATCCCATATTCGGGGGGACAATGGGGGGGTCTTCAATGTCCTTCTCTTCTGCAAGAGTGAGAATCAATATTATATGGAAAAAGAAAATAAAGAAACTTAAAGAGTTGGACAGTATGAATTATGTTCGTGGATTTATTCCAATATTCCCAGTTATTTAGACGATTATTTTAGAGTGATAATGTGTTTACTGATCTCCTTAAGATTAGAGCTGATGTATCGACTGATCAATGTGAGGTTGCTCAACACCAAAAACAACATCCTCAAAATGAAAATTATTTAACCCTCACTTAATTATGAACACTGAACCCCAACAGCAGTTTTAAAAAAAATATTCTATAAATCGAATTTTCCACAAACCATGCACATCAAGTATGAGCGATTTTGTGCAAATAGGATGAGCAAACTCAATGACATATATCATTTAATAAATTTAATACACAATTAAGGAAATCAAATTATATCAATAATAATCGTGGTACTTTAATTGGTTTCATGAGAGGTTCACCTGGTTTAGCATTGGTGGGTATGCCCCTGGCGGCCATTGTTGGAGAAGTGACAATAAGGAAAAACATCAGCACTGAAAATAATAACCTGCCCTTCACCATCTTCAAGACTTCAACTAGTGTTGTAGGAAGCAAATCTTCCAAAGAGCTCTATTTATAGACATACAGTTTTTTGTTTTTTATGTGGAAAATTTTTTTTTTTTTTTTTTAATTGATAATCCAATTTTGTATTACTATGAAATTTGAGAACTTTACAAAAATTGTAACTCACTATACAACCCGGTTTTCAGAGTCTAAGTCAATTTTGCTAAAGTTCAAGGAGGGAATGACAGACTAGGCTACCCTACATCCCAACAAATCACCCTCAACTTGAGACCCCAAGAAGCGAGACAAAATTTCCTTGTATTTTGTGTGGAAAATCGGATTTTCCATGGAGATAAAACCATAGTGCTTGATTTTTGTGTGGAAAATTTGATTTTCCATGGAGATAAAACCATCGTGCTTGCTTCCTTTTTCGTCTATTTTTATTTTGATCATAGTCACTAGAAAAGTAAGGATAATTGGCTGTAGTATTATTTGGATATATAATTCATGCATATTATTATTTCTGGTAAATATTTAATGTATATGACTATTAGTATAAAAACTAACTAAATATCAAGTATCTATACTTATTTGTTTTTTTTTTAAATAATGGAGACGAAAATATATCTTCATTTTGAGGATATAAAGCCACCGACCCTTGGTCAAGATCTTTATCTATCAATTTATTCAAATTCTTGGATTGGACATTTATCGCTGCGATGAAGAATTGAGGGATCGATCATTAAATCCTATGGTTTATGGAGACTTAAAAATAAAAATCCCTCAATAATATGCCCAAAAGTTAGAATTTTTATGGTTATCTAAATGATTTTCTTTGAATAATCTTATCAGTCTATAAAAATATAATACATTAAAATGATATAAATGATATGTCTATAATTGTTTGTAGTCTCAGACATATTATTTTAAATGTATAAATAGTAACAAAATTTAAAAAATGCATATTTTTTTTAAAATGAAATATATATTTAATTAAATCAATACATAAATATTTTTATTTTTCTTATTGTATATTCTAATTTAGAAAAAATTTAATCGAATACACTGTGCTAGTACAATATATAATATACTAGAATAATATATACTCCAGATTGGATAGTATAGTTGATCCATTGAAGGACCACTTATACACTATTGGTGATGGTGCAAATTAAACTAAAAGACAATGGATGTATTAATATTATGTTATATAATATAACTTTTTGTGGATAGTTGGATATTCCATGGAGATAACTATTCTAGTTTTTTTTTTCTTTTATTTGTCTTTTGATCAATCACTAGAAATTCAGGAAAATAGATGTAGTATTATTTGGATATATAATACGTGCATATTATTATTTCTGGTAAATATTCGATATAATGACTAGTTGGTCGCACACGTGTACGTATGTGTGAGTTTCCACTAATTAAGCAGTGTGTATTTGCCATTTTTTTTCCTCTAATGATTTTGTTTGCTGACATCTATCAATTTTACAATCCATACCTTATATTAGGATAAATAATAATTCATGCCGAATATCAAAATTTTGTTTGATTATCTTAAAAACTCAAAATGGACTTTTTTGTTTTTCAGTTCACCTTAGATAAAATGATTTATAAAAGCTTATAACTTTTTACAAAATGATATGTACCTTCATAATTTTTTTGTGTTGGAAAATAAGAGTATTAGAGATGTGTGTGTAATATGATAAATGCGATATTTTTTAATGTGTGAGTTGTAACTGAGATAAAGTCTTTTAAATAATCAATAAATGATTTTTATCCATGGAGATGGATAAGTCCTAATAAACAATTTCAGCACCCCTTCAATAGTTAATAGAAATATTCGTAACTTATTTATCCAAGTAGAACAATCAAAGTTTTTATGTTCTTCCAAAATGAACAATTTTTTTTTTCTTTACTCCCATAAATCCTCCCTTATTCCATAGTTATGCCTCACGCCATAACAATAGTCCTTTTCCGATATGGGACCTAGTCTCATCATTTTTTTTTTATCTAATGGAGGTATCCAAAATACTTAATATGTAATTATTTTGGTATCCGCATCGACCAACTCAAAAGTTTTACTACAGATATTTGAATAGGTCAAGGGTGGGAGCTAAACACGCATCAATATGGAGCATATCATGTTGCTAGCCAAACACACCAAAACCCAAATGTGTAAACATCATTGATCATTCCAAGTAGTTATAGACTTATAGCTAGCTGGAGAAATAAATGCCCCATGACCCTCTTTTAATTTACAATTAGCTAGTTTAGGTATAAGGGACTGTCATAGAGTACCCTTGATCGATAGCTATACCAGCATAGAGGACTATCTTTGACTAATATGACTTTTTTTTATTATCTTTTTTATTATTCTCATAACAAAATATCTTTTCAAAACCTAATAATTTGATGCTAAATTTGTTATTTTACTGTGGATTATATACTTTCCAGACTATATATAAGTCAAGATAAATTGATATAAAAAAATTCCATAATATCTTCGTATCCATAGATATTAAATTCCATTATATTTAATCATAATGTTGTAAATCTAAATAATTTTGGCATTCATTTCTAGCATATATGATAGAAGCTGTAAAATCCTTATTTCAATCTCCATTTTTTGTAGACAAGTAGTGTATAAATATTTATCCATCAAATATATATCTGAAAAATATGTTTCTGTTGTTGATATTAATTTAAATATTAACAAAAACATTCCAAAGATTTAGTAGCCATTTTGAATATTATTGTTTGTGAACAGATTTGAGATCCACTACCAAATGGTGCGCCTCTTGATGTGTTTGCAAATTTGTTTGAATAACAATCTTTCACTTCAAATTTTTTTTTGAATACATGTTTATAGAATTGTTAGATTCATGAAAAGCCATAATAACTAAGCATTTGCAAACAATTAGTTTATAATATATATGATGCATAAAAAATTAGAATCTCCAAAAAGTTATCTAAACGATTTTTTCGATCGAGATCTAAAAAATACAATATATTAAAATGATATGTCCAATATTCTATACAGTCCCAACCTCTTTTTTAATATATATATATATAGGGAACCGATTACGTGCGGCGTGCGGCGGGTGCGGCGTCGATCATGGGTCCATCGCATCGGATGGTCGGGTGCGATTCACGTCGACCGTTGGATACGATGGACCCGCGATCGAACGGCCCACGTCGCGGTCGCACCCGCCGCACGCCACACGTAATCGCCCCCGTGTATATATATATATATATATATATAGGGAGCCGATTCAGTGCGGGAATGCCGTCGTGCGGGAAGCGATCACGGGTCCATCGTATCGGATGGTCGGGTGCGATTCATCTCGACCGTTGGATGCGATGGACCCGCGATCGAACGATCGACGTCGTTTTCCGCATTCCCGCACTGAATCGCTCGCGTATATATATATATATAATCATAATCAATGAAATTATATTATTATGAAAAATCAATTTTATATATCTAGATAAGACAATACTTATTTTTTATTTTTATGATAGGTGATGCTAATTCAAAAATCCAAATTAATCAAACGCACTTGCACTAGTATATTCTTCACTATTGGAGAGCATAGTCAAATTGGGTGATCGTTTTCATACTAGTGGCCGTATTTTTATTTATTTATTTTTTGATAAAAAAACTTTGTTGGACAACAGTAAAATTAAATATGTGCAACAAAAGAGTTAGTTCTCTCCATCATAGTGGACAATACAAAACGAGTGACTGTACAAAGTATGCACATGAGGAAAGATGAGGTTTCAAAATAAGTGGATCATGGATTGGGTGGTCCTTGGAGTCCAATGAGTGTATGAGAATTTAATAATGTAATTTTTATCGCGGATTTACTTCACAACTTTATACATACACCATTAGATAATTGATCTAATAAAGGATCGAGTCTAAATATCATGAGCCATGAAAGTTACAGAACATTGAAGTTCTATATGTTCACAAATGCCCCATCGTGACCAACCTTACCAATAAAATTCCATAATCATTTTAATGTTCTTCTATGGCGGCCATAAAAATTCATCCGACTTTTAAATTATCTTGACTCTCAAGTCAATTAATATTATATTTAAAGTTTTTTGAGTGCCAAAAAAAATTCCAATTGACTCAAACAAGAAGATATTTGTAATATATATACACACACTATATATTGTGGTGCATAATCATTTATGATGCAATTTGATCTATTTCAAGATTTCACAATACAACTATAAAAGGAATAAAAACTAAATGACTTACTATAAAGATTTCATATTACCGACGGAAAAAATGAATATTATTGACTTACATAGACTCAATTAAAACCCAATTGATTTAATTAAGTTAATACATGAAATTTATTTAAAATATTAAATCGACATAATATTACTTTTTTGAGGTATAAATTTGTGTTCCGTTTTTTGTAAAAAGAGAAAAAAAATATGTGAAGAAATATCACTGTACATGTTAAAATTTTATTATTTAGCGGTCTTAATGATGGAATTTAACTAAAATATGATGGAAAAATTAGTATATTTCCATAAAAATGTATTCATAAGTTTTCAAATAAAGATTAAAAATTTAATGTGATGTTTTGTTATCTCTTAAAAGTATAATCCCACATCGGTTAAAGAATGCGATGGAGCAGTCTTTAAATATACCAGGTGTAGATCTTGTGTAGGGACCCACGCTGGGGTTGGAGCTTGTGAATTACTTTTGATTTTGCGTATTTCGGATTTCGGGGACAGTCAAGGTCACGGTCACGCTCACGTGTATGATATGGGTTACACGAAAAAATAATTTAGAACGTTTTGTTTTTCACAACGGCTGGCTACATTTGAATTTGAATGTTAAATGTTAAAAATAAATTTGGTAACCAAAAACGCTTATCATAGTTGACGCGTGTAATTATTACGAACATTACACCTCCTACAGTCATATCGTTGTGCCTATAAAAATGCAAAGTAAACGAAAAATCTAAGTGTTCTTCCACCAGCAATCCTCCACACAAAGAGTTCTTATTTTTTCTTGTTCTTTTGGGTGATCAAATATGCGACCGGTTTGACTTCTCTTTCTGCTTGAACGAAGAAGAGAATAGCGAAGGCTATGTGGTTTTATCTTGGGGATAGATCATTGAGAATCCTGTACGATTGAGGGGGCGTATTCTGTTATGAAGACACCATTACCACGTGACTCCATATCAGGCTCTCCTTAATCCCTGTCTTCGTATTCTCTCTTTTTTTTTGTCTGATAATAGTAGTATTTTTCCAACTAAATCTGCATGGTTAGTGGCTTAGTGCTAATAGTGACTAATCCTCATCTTCACCACATAGTATACCAACAAATCAAATTTTGGGAAGCTAGAGAAATCATCCGATTTTATTCCAAATACCGACTGATATTCTTGCTAATTCACTTCTTGTAGTCTAATTGTTCTTATAACACGTCAACCACTGGTGCTGCATATATATCAGTTTACATATATATACGTAATTTTTTGGGGCATATTAATTCCAAGTAATTTTGTTTTTTTTTCTTCTATTGGTAATAATTGTATTACTCTGGAACTATCAAATGTACAGAGGGAGAAAAAGAAAGAAGAAAAGGAATAAAAGGGTTACAAAATGAATTCAAGCCCAATGTTTACAATGAGGAACACTGAATTTTTTCAAGATGCAGTATCCAATATCATTTATTGACTCTGATAGTTACTTTGCCTTCTTTATCAACCTTTAATATCTGGAGTAGGTCCGGCCAAAAGTTTGATGCTTCATGAATGGAAGATCCCATAGAGGATTGAAAGGCAGCAAGGTGATCCACCGTCTAGTTTCCCTCTCGATACACATGTGTGGCTTTCCATTCCACGTGGGATGCAGAAAGTGTAGAGAATGTTTTTAAATCTCTTAAAGTTGTCCACGGGATGGTGCCCCGACCGTGAATCCAAGCAATAACAGTAGTGGAGTCCGATTCTAGCCACACTCGCTGGGCATTAAGTGAGTAACATAGCAGCAACCCTTGAACCAGTCCCTTTAGTTCTAGCAGGTTGATGCAGGCAGTCTGGACCCTAGCAGACAGAGCTTTGAGACAGTTTCCTGAATGATCTCGGACAAGAGCTCCGTATGCAAAGTGATCATCGGATCGCGATCCATCTGAGTTGAGTTTCAACCAGCCTTCCTCTGGAGCCTCCCAAGTGACTTCTTTTTCAATCACCTGCTTTGGATGAACTGAAAGCCTAAAATGAGAGCACATTTTTAGTGTGATCGGAGTGGATTCATCTTCAAACGTTTTCCCCTTAAAGGCTGCTCTAGTTGTTGAGAGAATTCGGCGCACTACCAATGGCTTGTAACATCTGTTGTTCCTGAAAAGCCTATCATTTCATTCAAGCCAAATAGACCAAATAATCTGAGTGAGGAGAAAGTGCAGAACCTTTTTTATGTTTGAGTAGTGCCAATGGATATGAGCCATATAAAGTGAGGTTGGAGGGATTGACATCCTACATGGGATACACCGAGAGACTTTGTGGGTGCTTTCCAAATATATGCAGAGAAGGGGCAGCTCAAGAACAGATGAACTACACATTCTAAACCCGTAGAACAGAACAAACAATTATTGTTTTGGACGAGATGGCGGGTGAAAAGTCTCTGGAGGGTCGAAAGTCTGTCAAGTGCCGCTTGCCTACAGAGGAGACTTCTTCTTTGTGGTTGGACTGGCCTCTAGATTTCTTTTGTCCAGGCAGCTAAGGTTCCTTTTTTACGAATATATTCCCAAGCCGATTAATATGAGACTTTCCCTGTCTTTGAACCTGTCCAAAAAAAACATCCTTCCCATCTCCTCTCATTTCAAGTTCTGTAATAACCTCCCATAGAGCGCCCTAATCCGATGGCCATCTATGTGGTTTATGCCATTTTCCATCTTGAAAAAGAGTACGGAGTGTAACTGTTTTTTGGGGAACCCTAACAAAGAAGTGTCGTTTCCTGAAAGTGATGCTGTAGACCAAATCCTTCAAACCAAGGATCAGTCCAAAGGTTGATAGTGTTCCTAGAGAATATAACATATTTTGTAGCCCTTCTAATCCAACAAACTGCATGCATAATGGATTTCCAGACACTCGAGGAAGTTTTGTAATTTTTTGCATATGAAAACAACACTAAATATGTTTTTATAATTTTGTTTATTTTTCATAAATTAACTCGAATATTGTTATTCGTTTCCCCACATATTTATGTCACCCTTTTAGTGTTAAATCTCGTACACCAAAAAAAATTCCACGACTACATTTTAACTAATCTATAGATCCATACAAACAATGTTTGGAAGAGATCAAGGGAAAACTAATATTTCTTGTATCTTTTTTTTTTTTTTTTTTTGATATCGGAGGGAACTTGTATCTTTCTTGTAGAATTGTTTTTTTTTCATTTCCTTATATTTGTGACATTGTCATTTAAATTCTGAATGTAATTAAAAAAGAAGTAAAACCAATTCTAGGAATAGATCAAATTTGGTTGTGAACCACGTAACAGGTTCCAAATTGCTTGTTAGGTATCAATATGAAATGGCAAGACATGTATCATAACTTTTTAAATTCGATCTTAATTGTTAACCATAATAACACTAATATTCTTTAACTCCCCGTTTGGATAGCGGAATTCAGTTATTCTGGATAGATAACTATGCCAGCATAGATAACAAATCTATATGAATAAGAGATTTTTTGTTTGGTTGTGTTTTTTTTATTCTCATTGAAAAACGTAAGAATAAATGTTGAGTTGTTTGGTTGATGGAGAATAAAATATAAATAAAGTGTAAAAAAATTGATTTGACATGTGGGCCCTTTGATGTATAAGAGGTGTTGATAGGTGATTTGATATGATAAGATGTAAAAAGTTGATTTGACATGTGGGCCCATGAGAATAGATAAAGTGAGTATAACTTATCCTAGGGGTTACTTAGAATTTTTATACTCTCTTATACTCGTTTAAACTGGCTTAATAATATCAAGTTATACTCTGCAAACAAACAATCATTTTCCTTATTCATTCTTATACCACCCTTATACTACTTTTATACCCGCCTATTCCGCTTCCCAAACGGGGCCTTGACTTAGCAAAATCACGGAGAGGACCGTGGTGATGTAGACTACTATAAGGATGTCCGACCAATATTGAGAGTGAATAGGAACATGGATTCAATCACTATAGCGGGAGCTTTGGGTATTAAATAAGTTACAAATCAATTTCAATTTCTTAATCAAGTTTTCTTCTTTACTAATTACTATCTGATCATATTGATATAGGAGGCAATCCAACTTAGCACAGTCAACCAACACCGGATAACACTCAACAAAGTGAGTTGGGGATCATGAGTGACGTCCTTGGGTCGAGATCTGGATATATATATGCATGGTCTAGGGCATGGGGCCAAGCTTATGGCACCCTCTAGAACTAGTCGTGCTGCTATGAAACAAAAGTTAATGAGACAGAATGAGGAGAATCAGCACCTACAATTACAACTTGAGAGTTGAAACATGAGATGAAGGAGAGTCGTGCTGCGATGGAGGCTGAGATAACAAGTCAGACCAAGGAGATTCAATTACAACAAGAGAGGCAAGAGAGACAAATGCAAGAAATGTTCTTGAGTCTCGCTACACGGTTGCAGGTTCCAGGGTTCTCCACAACTTCACAAACATGGAATGATATCATATTTCATTGATTATTTATTTGAAGTCATGATTGATACACAGCTGCCTTTTACAACTCTGTTCCATGAATTATTTTGTAGCATGGTGATGTTTTCATGTCATTTAATTTGTGATGCATTTGCACATTACAAGGGGATGGGTAAGATTTAGATGTGAATTTTCTTATCTTAAGCTATAGGAGATGTGAATGAGAGATTTTTTTTTTTATTCACCATAGATTTCATTGGCAACAACATGAATTAAACTTTTTGAATGAAAGCTTATATGGAAGTTGTAGGATTGCATGTTAGGAATCACATTGAACTGGGAGAAGGGTTCACAACAAGGAAATTCATTGTATATATTAGGTTCCATATAATAGAAGAACAAAATTGCTTTATAGGAAGAGCTTGTTAAACGATGACCCATAATTTATGTCTTTCTGGAGAAAACTGAAGAGCAGAAAACTTCTAAGTTTCTAATAGGACTGACGAATTCAGGTTGTGACAAATTTGAGGAACACTTTTACATGGATGGAATTTTTTACCTTGGTTAATGACAAGAGTAAATTATTGCTGGTCGCCATGTGGGTTGATTTTAGAACAGTGGCACTATAACTCATAAGACAAGTGAGAGATTGGATGTGGTTGTTGCTGTGCTTCTTAAATACGTTCAAGCATATTCATTTTTTATTATTATATGAGATGTGGATGAAAATGCCTGTTTTACAACCTGATTCTGCGTTGATTACTTGATTCTATATGATATTATGTGCTCGCCTATAATCATCTATATGATGCAGTTTGATCTATTTCAAGATCTCACAATACAGTAGAAAGAGAGTAAAAACTGACTCCTGATCATATCATGGATAAAAAAATTATGAATACTAATTTTTTTACTTAATCAGACTCAATGAGGAACCTAATTATGTTCATATATATATAATTCAAATACGATCTCTTAAAACTGACTTGTCACTTAATTCTGAGACTGTAAAAATACTATGAGAATTGTTACTATATATATGAAAAAAAATTTATGTCACGGACTTAATAACGAAATCTAGCTAAATATGCATGGTTAGTGCTAATAGCGACTAATCCTGATCTCCACCATAAAATACACCTACACGTTAAGTTTTGTAAGATTTCGAGATCATCATATCATTCGAAGTAGAGGACTTACCCCTTTCTATCTAAACGCGAGGCGACCATATAGGGAGGGGGAAATAAGAGTTTTGTCCCATGTTCGAATGAATGAATATAGCTCGTTCAAGGGTTTAACCATTCACTACGTTTGCTTACAGAAGATTTCAATTTATTTATGCGTAAAAAAACATTCAAAAGAAGGATATATATATTTCCCAGACCCACACGCACAGCCAGTCTTACGAAACAGAGTTTGCTTAGCGTTGGGAAAGAGAGGCGAGCGTTCAGCATTGTGAGGACTGACGATGATGAAAAAAGAGAAAATTCTAATTATGTTACTTTAGGCGAGACAAACAAGGCGAGTATTACTAACAAAGGCTGTTCTCACTGTTCCACTTCTTATAGTGATTAATAATTTAATTGTTCCAGGATCACATCAGCTATTCGTGTTGCATCAATCTATATAAATATCCGTAATGTTTTTGGGGGGAATTAATTCCAATTAATTTTTTGGCACATTTTTCTTTTTCTATTTAATTAAGGAATGAACCTACACCTTTTAGCATATGAAAACAATGGTCTTCTTTTTTCTACTTACCACGTTAGATCCTTTTTTTTATATATATTTGTGTGTATTATGTATAAGTTACCCCTTCATTTTTTCTCATCCCAGTATATATGTTGATATATATGTCACCTTTTAAAAAATTATACATCCTAACGACAATTTTAAATCTCGTACACTGTAAAATCCCCATACATTGTTTGTTAACTAACCCATATATATATCTATATAGACAAAGTTGAATAGAAGAACCTTTAAAAAAAAATATAACTGCTAATGTTGGAGTGTTTATATGTATCAAAAATTAATATTGAACTACTTAGAAAATGAAGACCCCTTTTTTCTTGGGTAATGTATGCAATTATTTTAGAAAATAACAAATTGCAACATCATTTTGTTTTTTTTTTCTCGTCCCTCATTCAAATCCAATTGTAAAGATAGATAAATTCAATGACCAGACCTGGGCATCCAAAGACCGAGTCCTGACCTACTCTGATCTAAAGTAAGCAGACCAAAGGGCCGACTTGGTATGAAAACCTTTCACATGTACAACATAAATGCTAACGAAGTTACAGAAAAGTCCAGGGAATATTATCTGACACAATGGCTATAACAAACTGTCAGAAAAAAATTATGAGGCGTTGATCTTAAGATTTCATGTGTCGATCGATCCAAGAGCCATGAAAAAGGTAGAGTTGGTAAAATGTCAACCCGACCCAAACACAACAGGGCACTACTCTCTGATACACAATGCGTCGTCGCTTACCCAAAAAAAAAATTGACATGATATTTTTGATCTACTCATGTAAATTTTCGCACCTCAAAATACATACCATCTTACTCAGTAGCAAGCGGCAAGCATGCATACCCTCCGCATCGGCCGTGTGGAGGGGGGATTGCCCGTACTATAGCAGCGGCTGACCGTGCTGGAGCAGCGGCTGACCGTATTGCAGAGGTGGCTGCCCATACTGCGGTGGCGGCTGACAATGCTGGGGCGGCGGCATGGATCGGCATCGTCTGTATGGAAAATCTGGAGGGCACCTGCGTGTATAAGGACCAATTGATATGCGATATGAAGAGCTTGGTGCGCAATACACTACAACAAAATAGGGTTTCAGTGACAGTTGCTTTGAACGAGCGTCACGTAAAACGTGGATACGAAGACAAGCAAGAACATTTGTCACCATACCAATACTTTCAGTGACGGTCATATTTTAACTGTCACATATGCTGTTTTAGGTGACGCTCACTTAGAGCATCTATCACCTAAAATTCAACTACGATGACGTACACTTTAAAAATGTCACTTAAAACCTGCTATAGCGACACACACTCTTGAGAAAGTCACCACTAAGTAAAAGTTGCAGATGGATCCACTTAATTAGAAGACCCTTCAAAGAAGGCAAAAAAAATAATAAAAAACAAAAACTCTTCTCGATTTTGTTGCGCTAGGGTTTCCCGGTCGCGGTTCTGTGTTGTCGACATATCGGCTCCATCCGGCGATCGTCGTCCGACCTTTTTCATCCAACGATCGGCTCCATTTGACGCTGGTCGCTGGAGACTGCGAGTGTTCTCTTCATGTGTAAGTCTCCTTTTCAAACTCTCCCTTTTTTTTCTTTCTGATTTGTCTTTGCACCCTCTCCCTTGGACTCACTTTCTCCCCTTAAACGAAAATCGCTTTGATTTCACATGCAAAACCCTACTAATCTTTCCGTCTCAGCCGGTTAGTCCCCAAAAATCTAGGGTTTCAACAATCAAATGCTCTGTGACTTTCAGTGACGGTCAAAAGACTTTCTATGACGTTTTTCATCCGTCACCAAAATCATGTTTTGTTGTAGTGATAGCACGCAATTGGTGTATAGATGATTGTTCTCTTTTGCGCATCGAGTTCAGCGTTCGCTAACTCACTTGCCTTCTCTTCTGCGAGAGTCAGGATCATTATATATATGGAAAAAGAAAATCAAGAAACTTAAGAGTTTGAGAGTATGTGTGGACTTTGTTCCAATCCCAGTTCTTGGGATGATTATTTAGAGTGGTAATGTGTTTGTTCTCCATAGGTTAATTTGGAGCTGATGTACTAGGTATGAACATGAATGTGAGGTTGCTCATCACCAAAAATAACATCCTCAAAATGAAAATTATTTAAATAATTGATGCAACATATGAATACGTTCTTCTGCTAATTTGGTCAAAGATCCAAATTCGCAGGTTCCAGCGACGTTGTTTTTTTCTTCAAACAGAATACTAGGGACGTTGGGTTTCAAAGATCTATTGATTTCTGACGAAATACTAAATGATTAAAAATTCTATTTAGATGTTAGTCCTCCTAGGATAACAAATAGAGTAGATAAAATAAACAAACTTTAATAATTAATAATCTAAATAATCAATTGATTTACATGCCTATTTATAGAAGAAAATCCTTAACAGATTATGATCTCAACTGATTATTCAAATCTAAACTATGATCCTAACAGATTATCTAAATACAAAAAATGATAACTAATACATCTTTATTTAATCCTAACTAATATTCAAATTTGAATTCAAATTAATATTTGAAATTCAAATCTTATAGTAAATCATAACAAATGCATAAAATTCAAACAAACTCAAATCTGCCAAAAATAATAAAAATAATTTTTAACCGTCAATTTGACCTCCAAGACGATCTCAGAACGCTCCAAAAATTAGCGTAGTGGCAATGTCATTACTTATGTAGGGCTCGTCGATACGAACGCGTGTACATATTATAATAGCGATTCTGACATACGGTTTGAAAGTTATGGCTGTTTCAAGTTACGGAACTCCCAAATGATCAAGATATTTTTTCTTCTTCTGTTCCATCTGATCTCGACCATCCATATAATGTGTGATTATGATGTCTGTATCAATATTCAACCCTCACATAATTACAAACAAAGAACCCCAACAAGTATATCAATAATTATGATACTACAGCTTTTAATTTCTGAGAGGGTCACCCGGTTTAGCATTGGTGGGTACTTCCCTGGCTTCCATGGTTGGAGAAATGACAAAAACAAAAAACATTAGAACCGAGAATAACAATAAGACCTTACCCTTCACCATTTTCAACTAGTGCTTGAAGGAAACAAATCCTCCAAAGACCTCTCTATTTATAGACAACAAGAGTGTGTGATTTTATGTGGAAAATTTGGATTTTCCAGACATAAAGTAAGCGTGTTTGCTTTTTTATGTGGAAGGTTGGGAATTTTTATGATGATAGGGTTGTCTAATATCGTTGGGGAAATTAATTCCAAGTATTTTATTAATTACCCCCTTTTCTAACATATTAACGCACTGATAATTTTAGGGTTACATCTTTTTCAGGTCTTTTTATTCACTTATTTTTTTCGTTGCTTGTCGTATAAAATAAATACCTTTTACATTGTTATGACGTCTTTACCTAGTGTGTTATTTGTCCTTCTACAACTACTAAATCTTCCTCGGCCTTGTGTCTCAATCAATTGTTTGCACTTTTTGCTGTCTGGTCCGGTCTATTATGTCTAAATACGGGCAAAAGTCAACTATTCACAGGCGGAATGGAGAACCCCGACTTCTCATCCATCCTTCATATTCCCTTTTCAAGCTTGCTGGTAAAATATTTGGGACTACCCCTTCATCATGGTGCTTTGACGCATAGCATGTGTTCCCCCATTGTTGAAAAGATCATGAAAAGAACCCAGTTGTGGCAAGGAAAGCTTCTCTCTTTTGCAGGTCAGCTTGAGCTTGCCCGAACTGTTCATGCAAGCTTCCACATACACTGGACTGCCACCTTCACATTACCTTGGAAGACAATCCTTGTGATTGAGCGTCACATCAGGAACTTTGTCTCGATAAAGCAAGGGACCAATCCAGCCCACCATGTATCTTGGGAGACTATTTGTCAGCCTATGGAAGAAGGGGGCCTAGGATTAAAAAAGATAAAGCAATGGAATGAGGCTGCTATTGGTACTCGACTCAGGGAAATCGCTACTCGTGATGACTCATTTTGGACCAATTGGATCAGGACCAAATACCTCACACAACACTCTGTCTGGGCTGTCTCTTCATCCACCTCTGCTTCTTGGGCCTGGGCGCACATCTTGGCCTGCCGCTCTAGGATCAAACAACGCTCCAATGTTTTGGTTTTCTCTGGAGACTCCACCAACCTCTGGTACGACCCATGGATCGACGGAAAAGCTCTCAAAGATAAGCTCCCTCCTCCTATGGCATTTCATTGGGGACCAAACAGAAAGCACACTAGTCAGCAAACTCATCAACAATGGTAAATGGTCCACTTCCATTAGGTGGCCATCCACTCATCTTGAAGTCTGGGAGGACATTTCCAGAGTTCGAGTGGGGGGAACTCGTGCAGACATCCCCATTTGGATGGGATCCAAGTCAGGGACATTGAATGCCAAAGATGCTTGGAATTTCCTACGCACGCCCAAGCCTCAGGTCCCTTGGAAAGGATGGATGATGTAGGACAGATTATGCCGATGGGACCATCAAAAGTGGTCCACCAAATAAATTCAAATCAATAGTCACGATCTCGGAATTGCACGAAATTTGACATGGTGAAATATATCGAGGAGATCTTCCAGATTAGTTGTCATACAACTAACAATTCTTATTTTTCAAAAATTCATTTATTTAGGCCTTTAAATTAGGGATTTTACTATTTTTAGTAAGTTTTAGATTTGTGATATCTCAATCATAACAGATTGGAATTGCTTTCTTTCAATTCATGTGATCATTTAAGATATCATAGAATCAGAAAAATTAGTTTTCGGATTTTACTATTTTTAGTAATTTTTTTAATTTTATGTTATTAGTATAAATAGCAAATTTGTAATCTAGGGTTTACAGTTTTTATCAATAATATTTCGAATTTCCTCTGTTTTGGGGCTTCTTCCTTGTGGATTCAAGGATTCCTTGTAGATTCAAGATGTTTATGAGATCTCAACGCTGGTTGGATCTTTTTATCTAGTTTTTTGCTGCGTTAGGTGGCATCAGAGCGAGGATTTGCCTTGCTGTGATGGCAAATAATGGAGGGGGAGACGACCAATCTAATCACGCTGGTCGTGGATTGGAGGATCTGTGTAAGGCGGTCGAGGAACAATGTGATCAGATGCGAGAACAACGAGATCATATGCGAGAACAACTGCAAGAGATCCGCATGATGATTGCTGGCCTGAACCTCAACGCCAATAACAGGTATCCTAAAGGTGATAGGATACGCGCTGAGGGATTTGCCCAAGGCCGACCAATTGCTCGAAACATCGTTCGATGTCCCACTCATTATCAATTTGATGATAAGGAAGATTTGGATGATGAAGATGATGGACTTCATGGATATCAACTGGGGAGGCGGCGTATGAAATACAATGATTACCGATTGAAGGCGGATATTCCGTATTTCAAAGGTAATATGTAGATCGAGGATTTCCTTGATTGGATCTCATAGATCGAGATATTCTTTGAGATGATGGAGGTTCCAGAGGAGAAGATGGTTGAATTGGTGGCTTTTCGATTAAAAAGTAGTGGTGCCGCCACTTGGTGGGACGAACTTCAGAGAACCCGACAATGACGAGGAAGGGCATTGGTTCGTACGTGGAGGAAGATGAAACAACTCCTCATGGATCAATTTTTATCATTAAATTATGAACGATATGTGCCCCCATTGTATCAAAATTGTCGCCAAGCCGCAATGGTGAAATCACAATTAGAGAGATCAAGCGTGCATGTTATGGTTGATGAATCGATGGAGGCGACCAAAGAAAGTCCTTCAAAAATTTAGAAGAGTCTGAAGATGGAACCCTCTGATCAACATCTGGTTGAATCAGATATTGATGTGGACAAAAGTAACAACACAACTGATGATGATGATATATATAATGGTGTTGAGTTTGCAGAAGAAGAAGGAGAGCGGGTCAACCTCATCGTTGAACCAGAGATCGATGAGGACATGAGCAATAAAGAAACAGAGGATGTTGTTTTCTCTTATGATTCTAAAGATGTCATTGGAGGAGAATAAGAAGAGTTGTTTTCACGGTCTATAGCGGTGACCCCCAAGATGAGAGAGACCCTACAGAAGCTCGTGTTGCATGATATGTGCACCAACAACAAGAGTGTTTTGGATTCCATCATCAACAATGATAACGATGAATACTTTGCGACAATTAAAATGGTGAAGAAATTTTAGCTACAAATCGAGGTGCATTCAATTTTCTACGTGATCGGTTATATTGAGAAGGAATTTGAAGTTAAGAAAATGTCTCTTTTCTTGTCAAAGGTGAAATATAAAGAAACATCAATTGAAGAGTGGAAGAACTCGAGAACAAGTTCTTTTGAAGAAGAGGAGTCTGATGTAGGACATATTATGCAGATGGGACCATCAAAAGTGGTCCACCAAATAAATTCAAATCAATAGTCACGATCTCAGAATCACATGAAATTTGACATGGTGAAATATATCGATGAGATCCTCGGGATTAGTTGTTACATAAATAACAATTCTTATTTTTCAAAAATTCATTTATTTAGGCCTTTAAATTAGGGATTTTACTATTTTTAGTAAGGTTTAGATTTGTGATATCTCAATCATAACATATCGAAATTGATTTCTATCAATTCCTGTGGTCATTTAAGATATCATAGAATCAGAAAAATTAGTTTTCAGATTTTACTATTTTTATTAATTTTTTTAATTTTATGTTATTAGTATAAATAGAAAACTTGTAATCTAGGGTTTACAGTTTTTATCAATAATATTTCGAATTTCCTCTGTTTTAGGGCTTCTTCCTTGTGGATTCAAGGTATTTATGAGATCTCAACGCTAGTTGGATCTTTTATTTAGTTTTTCGCTTCGTTAATGGACATGGGATCCTGGCCAAATCCCATGTCATTCTTATACAACATGGCTTGCTCTGTTAAACAAGCTCCCTACTCTCCAAAAACTTCAAAATCGAGAGATTACACAGTCCACCACTTGTACCCTCTGTTCCAGGGATACTGAAGATGTAGATCATCATTTTTTTGGGTGTGGGTACTCCTCTTTCATTTGGCTCTCTCTGCTCACTAAGATTGGGTTACCATGGAATGCAAGTCGCACTCTCCTTGGCTGGTTGACAATTCTTGATCAACTCCACCCTCAACCTGCCATGCTAAGGTAGTCATGGTCATTTTTGCGACCACAATAGGGCTGATTTGGAAGGAGAGATGTTCCCGCATTTTTCGTACTCAATCAAGGCATAAGTTCTCTTTGCTTCTTCACATAATTGAGACGACAGTGATTCGTCTCTCCAAACAGTCCCTCTATGCAGAACCTTGCCCGGAAGTAGAAAAATATAAAGGAATCTAGGAATTATCTTCGTGATAAAAAAGCTCCATGACATCTTCTTTGCTTGGGACCCCCCTCCTATTCATGGGTTAAATGCAACTCGCACGGATCCCTGTTAGATGATCGGGTAGGATTTGGCGCACTGCTCCAGGATTCTCAACGGCAATTCCTCATTGGACAGGCTTCGCGCGTCCCATTAGCAAGTATCAACCACCTAGAGCTTCTTGGAGTCAAGAGTGTGGCTCTCCTTTGTCTCCAGCTCAATCTTGGTAAGGTACAATTCGCGACTGATTCTACCGCCGTTACCTGCTGGTTGCAAGGAAGAGGCATTGTCCCATGTACTTCGAAATGGCACCTCATTAAGACCTTCGATGCCCTTAGCCAGTTAGAGGACTGGTCGATCTCTCATACCTATCGGGAAGCCAATGCTCTAGTTGATTCATCGGCTGCCAGTTAAAGCTCATTGGGTTCCACAATTATTCACACACAAGACATTTGGACTGAACTTGAGGACTCTCTTCTTCAGGACAAACAGGAAACTATCTTCAAGAGGAAAATTATCTTCAAGAGGAAAATTGCTGATCTGATAGAAGAAGATAACCTCCATTAGCCTCATACTGTTCATGAATTTTTGTTATAACCAGTAGAATCTGAAACTTCTTTCCCTCATGAGGGATTTGTAATTTTGCTTTTGATCATTTGTACAGTTCATAGGTTCTCAATACAAAAACAAAAAAACTACTTGCTTACCAAAAAAAAAAAAAAAAAACTACTAAGTGTAAATTCCGATACCACACGTATCATTTGATAAGTTTATCATATAAAATGATATGAAATAGTTCTAATGTATTATTTGTCTTTTGTTTAGGGTGTTGATGAGGGTCCTCTTCCACCCCACTTTTTTTTGTTATCTCTTTCGTTTTTCAATCATTTTCATGCAACCCCCTTTCAAATATATTTTTTTTAGGTGGGTAAAAGAATTTATATTGCTATTTTTTGTTAGTTACATCCAAAAAGATTACAAGTTCCACTAAAAAGAAAGAAAATATGTACCCCGCTTATACAATTTTCACTCTAGGAAAGGGAAGGTACAATGCTATTTTTTGGTGTTGTATTCATATAGAGTGCTCCAAGAACTGAGATGAGTAGGCATTATCTTATGATGGATATGATATTGGTTACACCTGTTGTACGTCCTTATCAAAGATCTGCTGTAGAGCCTCATCTAACTGATCCGGCTATAGTAGAGACAATCCAGGAGTGACCCTCCAATAAGCTTGAAGATCGGCAGCCTGATTTCCTTCGTGAAAGGTGTGTGAAACCTGCCACGAAGTTAGGGAAGCTAGGAGCGCAGTCAATTCATTCTTTACACGGAGAAGCTGCCAAGGGAGACACCCCTTCCCTTTAATCCAAGCCACAGCTGTAGCAGAGTCGCTCTTGAGGAATACGTGTGTTAAGCACAACTGCTTACAAATTCTGAATCCTGCAAGCATAGCTTTATATTCTAGGATATTTATAGAGCTAAGGTGTCGTTCCTAAACTGCCACAACACGTAGTGATTCACCCTTCCAATTTCTGACGAGTGCCCCAAAACCTGCCCGATCTGAGGATAGGGACCCATCAGAGTTTGATTTGAAGCATCCCTCCACAAGTGGTAGCCAAGAGACCTCCAACTGATGGGTTTCCCTCGTGGTGATGCTAGTCTCCCAATTATTTGCCATAGTTTGGACCATGTGTAAATTTTCCTCGGTCAGTGTCCTTCCATGAAAGCATTGTGTGACAGAGGAGCAAATAGATTTGAAAACTTGCAACTTATGTGTGTTAGTCCCTTTGAAAAGGTGAGTGCATCTTTCTTTCCATAAACCTCACATTGTAGAGACAAAGACAACTTGCAAGACATGACATGGTGCACCAACGGGGAAAGATTTTTCCAGCCATTCCACAAACTGTTTCAATCCAGTCAGCTTAGGTCTTTGACACCCATCTTTTGAGCCACTAATGCCTATATAAAACATGCATAGGAACATTGTAGATATAGATGCTCAACTGTTTCCACCCCTGATTTGCACATGGGGCATGTAGCATCTCGGACAAGGCCCTTCCTTTGTAGACTGGAGAGGGTAGGGCCTTTGTCAAGCATGGCCAACCAAACACAATATGAAAAGGGAGGAGTTTGAAATTTTTGTCATACCCACTTCTGCCATATAGGCTTTTCGCGCTTCTACCGAAGGAAATTACAAGCTGATGGTGTAGAAAGGGCGGCCCCATTTGTGGAGTGAGGCCATATCAAAGTATCAGCACCTGTTCCACCACAATCCAAGTCAACAATTTCTATCCAGATTGTATCCCACTCCCCTTGCCACCATGGTGGTTTAACCCAATTTTGAGCTGTGATGAGTTGAGCCATCGAAATGTCGTGGTCGGGCAGCCCCTGTTGGAGGAGGTGTTTGGTGCGGTCTTGAAGGGAATCACCATGGATCCAAGGGTCTTTCCACGCCTTTATCTCCCTAGCTCCCAGAGAAAATGACATATTACACTTCAGGTTTTATCCCAGTGCACGAAGCAAGAATCCTGGGCCAAATCCAAGAGCCTGATGTAGATGGATGCACATCCCAGATGTTTAGTTTACTCAAATACCTCTTGGTAACCCATTTTACCCAAAGATAGGTCGAGCTTGTGACAATTTCCCAGAATCTAGTGCCCAGTTACCCATTTTACCCTTTCAAATATTGTTTGTTTTGATTCTTTTTAAAATAGATATGCTCACATTTTACTCAAAAAGAAATAGAAGGTACTTCCCATGAATGAAATTAAACCATAGGTTTTTAATTTAATTTTATTCAGATAATATATTTTTAATTTTTTCCCAAAAAACATCTACTACTATCCTAAAAAATCATGGACAATTTATTCTTTGGCCCTGTTTAAATATGAGTTTGTGGGGCTTCGAAGGTAATAGAGTTGGTAAATTATAAACCCGGATTTAAACCGACTTTCATGATTACATTGACACCACCAATTTTTTGGTATATTCAAATATTGCCAAGACAATAAATATCGAGCGCAGGATTTTCATTCTTAGAGCTCGTATGGGGTATGACATTTATTCATAACTGATAGACACTACAACTAATAAGACTGTTTTCGGGGTAAATTTTCCTTGCAAAAAGTAAACAATTCATTGGTAAATGTTTTTACCGACGAAACATTTGCTTGCTAATTTTTTGCCTAATTGTTGAATGTTTTTTCCAACTAAACTTTGCTTCCTTGGTAAAGAATCCCCAAAGAAGCAAATTTCGTTGGTGAAGAGACGTTTACCAATAAAAATTTTGTTGCTAAACATAAAACTTTCGCTGCTAAATAGTTAATTTCGTTGGTAAAACTTAAGAATTTTCAACAAATTGTTTTCCTGGCTAAAAATTAATAACCATGAGGTAGGCTTCGATGAGCCTTGACCATCCGTAGATGAGACCCCCACCTAAACGGAACTTTAGAAGTCATGGTTGAGATTTGTAAATTAGGGTTTCTAATTTAATTTTCCCCAAAAAGGTGGAGAGCGGCACAAAGGTGTCTAATTAGACTTTTTTTTGTGTAACTTTAAATTTGTTTTGTTATTCATAACTATATATTACCTTATTTTGGAGTGGCATTTATGAAGAAAATGGGGTTTCTTCGTAATTGTTATTTTAATATTGACTAATTTTTTTGGTTCATGTATATTGTCGTGGATATAATTGATTGATAATTTAGATTAACCAACTGAAAACATTTTACCAAGGAATAATGTCCTCGATAAAAATGCAAACGGTTCTTTGATAAAAGTTGATCATATGGGATTAAAATTGAAAAATAACCATATATCCCCATTTTACCCACGAAATACAAATTTTGTCAGTAAAGATACATAATTACCAACGAAATTCTTTTCATTGGTAACGATTTCCTGGCTAAAAAGCATATTTATTGTAGTGAGATAACAAACCATATTGAATAAGCAAATAAATTTTTTGTTCAATTTTCCTTTCTGTTATTCTTATTAGAAAATGTAAAAGTGATATTTTGTTGTTTGTTTAACCTTGGATAAAGAGATAATAAGTGGTGAAAAAGGGATGTTTATGACTTAATGACTTCTTAAATGACAACTATTCCCTTGAACAAGTGTGAGAAATGTGTGATTATATTGTTTTGATAGATTTAACAATTTTTGAAATATGTGTAAAACTGTTGGGTGAAATAAATTTTTTAAAATGAAAGAGAATGTTAGTTATATCCATTGGTATAAATAAATCTTGATAAGCAATTCGAGCATTTTATTGAAATAATTATTAGACCTTATCCTAGCTTATACTGACATAGCATGCATGAGATGGGCGGGGGGGCCTCGGAAAGATGAAGTCACGATTTGAATATATATATATATATATATATATATATATATATATATATATATATATATATATTCAGTAATATATAAATTAATTATATGAATAGAAAGGACTGCTATTTATTTCTTATCAGAATTTTTTATAATTTTTTAACCTTAGCGGGGATATATCTTTCAGTATTTTTTTTTTGTTGTAAGCAAAGCTATCCTAGATATACACAAAAAAAGCTATTAATTTTATTTTTTTAAGTGAAATTTTGATGTATTTATTTTAAGAGAGAAAAATTGATAATGTCTGAATCATATTTAAGAGGAAATAGAGAAAGAAAAAAGAAAAATTTTAAGCGAAATTTTGATACATCTATTTTGAAAGCGTTGATTCTGAGATATAAATTCTCATTTATTTCATGCATTAAACAACATTAAACTCCCTATTCCATCTTATCACTTGTTATTACCCCTTAATTCTCAATCTAAACATGGATTAAGAACTGACAATGGGATAGTCACCCAGGCCACCACCATGGTGGATGGATTTTCACTCCAAGCATTTAGCCCCTATATATGAATAGAGAATTCAGTTATTCAGAGGTTTATGACTATTCTAGTATAAATAAAGACAAAATGAATTTTTGTTTGGTTATGTTTAAAATTATTCTCATTGAGAAACGTAATAATAAATGTTTTATTGTTCATATAAAATATGAATAAGGTGTGGATTTATATTTATAAAAAGTGAAAAAATGATTACAATTGATTTGACAATGGACCCACATAATTTTTTTGGGTTGAATAAATTGGAATAACTTAATTTCACAGTTGACTGCAATCCATATACTACTTTATACTAGTTAATTCTGGAATATAGATTCATATTTATTTCAATATTTCAAACACCCATTTTGAGAATATTCTGACTAATTCTTATTTATTCGAGCTCTATTCTCGAACCAACAAGGGCTAAAGGATTCGGAGATTCCAGCGTACACGCTTCCCCGCACATAAGAGGGGAGCAAATCCCTTCATGGATTCTAAACCAGCCCACAAACCCACATTCACATGTGCGGGTGAACCCGAGGCCTCCCATTGTTGGTGAAAATGAGTCACATTTGCAGTCCATATTATTATTTTTAATTATACACTCTCTCAATTGAAGTTACATATTATTATACGAAATAAAGTATATACTAATATGCAATAATGAATTTTTTAAAAATAAAATTTTTCTTACTCGATACACTATGAGAGAATCTAGCACACTATATATGATAGTGCGGTATACACTACAGGTTATAAATGGACTATGTATCAATGCTAATTGTTCATTGTTTATAGAAAAATATTATACTTGTATATAGTTCAAAACATAGTCCACACAAAATTATTAGATTTGGAAAGTATGAATAATGTTTGTGGATTTGTTCCAATCCCAGTTCTAGGGTCAATTATTTAGAGTGATAATGTGTTTTCTCGATCTCCATAGGTTTTGAGCTGATGTATCCATTATGAACTGAATATGAGGTTGCTGATCAACACCGTGAACAACATCCTCAAAATGAAAATTATTTAATGAGATAACTGACCCTCACATAATTATGAAGTTGGGAAAATCTTTAATTAGTTAATTTTAATAAAAAATTAAGGTAAATAAATTATATCAACAATAATTATGGTACTTTAATATAATTTGTTTCACGAGAGGTTCACCTGGTTTAGCATTGGTGGGTATACCCCCTGGATGCCATTGTTGGAGAAGTGACACAATGGAAAAACATCAGCACTGAAAATAACAATAAGACCTTGCTCTTCACCATCTTATAGTGTTGTAGGAAGCATATCCTCCAAGGTGCTTTATTTATACACACAGTTTTTATTTTCTGTGTGGATAGTTGGATTTTAAATGGAGATAACTGTTCTAGTTTTTTTTTTTTTTCTATTTTTCTTTCTAGAAAAGTCAGGACAATTGGCTGTAGTATTATTTGGATATATAATACATGCGCATTATTATTTCTTGTAAATATTCAATCTAAATGACTAGCTAGTCAGACACGTGTACATAACTACATATTGAAGAGTTTCCACTAATTAGGTGTGCATTGGCCTTTTTTTTCATAATGATTTTGCTTGATATCTAAGATTTTACAATCTATTGTCCCGTGAGTTTCCGCTCAGTTGTTACGGGACACCCCACCTCTTCTTATAGATGAGATGATCGAGCCTTGTCTTTGGCAAGGAGAAAAGGTGGCAGCCTAGTTGGGCTTGGATTCATGGGCAATAGCCCAGTATGTTGTAAGGCCTCCCACAGGGGCCCGTCTATCCCCACCAAACAATTTTTCAATCCCACCGATCAAAAAAAAAAAAAAACAAAATGGTGTTTGTCTGTTCCCACTGATTCAGTTCGACCGAATTCGGTCGCCATTTCAAGTTTTGGGCGACCGTAATGGGTCGTCATTTCAGGTTTTGGGCGACCGGAATGGGTCTAACAGGGTTCAGAATTATATCTACTTATTTTTTGTAAACAAATAAATTTTTGGATTTATCCATCATATTCTACATTTATTCTTTCATCCAAACAACAACTAAGGGATTAAAAAAATGTAAGTAGATATACTTTCAATTAATTCAAATTTTTATAGAAAAATATCTTATTAAACAAATATATATCATTTTTAAGTTTCGTTTGAATTCGTAGTTAAGATGAATTTTTGTTTGAAAACAAAAAAACATATCAGTTGATTCAAACACATTTTATATTTGACTTTTGAAATTTGTCTGTAACTTATGTAAAAAAAATTGTTCTTATATTCTACATTTAAGAATAATGATTTATTCTCCCTATATTACAACTCAGACTTGGAGTGATATGAAAGATTCAAGGAGGATACACGTCGTGAGATTATGTTTTCAAAAAAAAAATTATAAATTTTATTACAAATCCTGTTCGACCAGTTTCGGTCGCGCGAAACCTGAAATGACGATAAAATCCGGTCGCGCGAAACCTGAAATGACGACCAAATCCGGTCGAACGGGTCGAATTGGTGGGGATAGCAAAACACCAGTTTTTTTTTTTTTTTTTTTATTGCTTGGTGGGGTAAGAAAATAAGTGGGTGGGGCTAGACGGGCCCCTCCCACAGGCCTTTATTGTATGTTGCACAAGTACTTGTAGTTCCTCCATAGCCTTTAATACCAAAAAATACAAAACTTTACAATCTATATTTGTTGTCACGATAAATAATAATGTGTAGAATAATCAAAATTTTGTTTGATTATATTTTATGTTATTCTCATTAAAAAATTTGAAAGTGACCTGTTTGTACTTCGATGTGTTGAATAAAAATTTTATAAAAATTTATAACTTTGTACATGATAATGTATATAATATGATAGATGTGATATGTTTTTGGGATGTAAATGAGTTTTAAGTAGATAAATTTTACAAATAATATAAAAAGCCATTATAAGCAATTCCATCACCCCCTCCAATAGTTAATAGACATATTCCTTAAAAAGTTATTATTATGATAATATTGAGTTATTATTGTTTTTCTAGTTGTTGGGAATTAATATAACAAAAATATAAATATATACAAAGATACACTACCAAAGAGATGCAGAGAAGCCTATTGAGGGAAAAGAGTCGGCCTCTTATGGTTTGAATTGATTTTAAGACAGAATCGTGGAAATATGATTTAATTTGTTTCTTTTTATCCTATCTTTATTCATTTAATGGACGAGATTTGCTATGTTTTTTAATTTACATGGGTGATGTTTTCTGGGAGGGGGGCTTTTAGAATAGACATTTGTCACAACAACAAATGCTTAAGGCACCGTTTGGGAAGCGGAATAGGCGGGAATAATGGTAGTATAAGGGTGGTATAAGAATGGATAAGGAAAATGGTTGTTTGTTTGCAGAGTATAACTTGGTATTACTAAGCCAGTTTAAACGAGTATAAGAGAGTATAACAATTCTAAGCAACCCCTAGGATAAGCTATACTCACCTTATCTATTCCCATGGGCCCACATGTCAAATCAACTTTTTACACATCATCACATCAAATCACCTATCAACACCTCTTATACATCAAATGTCAAATCAACTTTTTTACACTTTATTTATATTTTATTATTTATCAAACAAACAACTCAACCTTTATTCTTACGTTTTCCAATGAGAATAAAAAAAATACAACCAAACAGAAAATCTTTTATTCTTGTAGATTTGTTATCTATACTGGCATAGTTATCTATCCAGAATAACTCAATTCCACTATCCAAACGGGGACTAAGGGAATCGGGTTAGGTACGACAACTGTTAGACAATTTGATTGTCCAACGCGTTTGTAATTGTCCGATCTTATAATTTTGAAATACACAAATTAATTGAATTCTAAAACGGAAGGGTTAGAATTAATTCTATTTTAAGTTTAGTTTTGAAATCTTCAAAATATCTCAATCACAGCAAGATGAGAGGAATGGACAGTTACGAACGCGATGAACAATTAAATTGTCTAATGCTTATTGGACCTAACCCGATCCCATGCTTAAGATGTTTTTTTTCCTTTAATCAAACGTGTAGATCTAATCATCTAATGAGTTAATTTTTTCCACTTTTGGTGTGTTCGCCCCAAATATTATGTCTGTCTTTTGTTGGATTTGATTTTTGTATAATAGATTGAGGAAATGAGTGGACAAGAATACTACGAATCTGAAACTATATATAATAAACTAGGGTGGGCCATTTTTTTTGTCACATTATTGAATAAACCCATTGTTCACTCTTTGATCAATATAAGAGAGAGAAATATTAAAACATCGTTTCTATTTGCACTCCTCATATCTATTTGAATACCCCTCTAACAAAACAATATCTGTGCAACATTAAAGGAGTATGCAAAATGACTAAACTCTTCATCTTCTTCTTCATTCACACCGGACGGTTGATGTAAGTTTTGTTCATGAATATTCCTGGGAAACTGAATTGGTGACACCGCTTCTCCATGTGAAGTCCATGTCATATAACTTAGCATGATTCCACTTTTGTAAAGATGCATCTCAACAGCCCCCAATGGAAAAAAATATCTATTTCCGCATCTTTGACATGGGCAACGAATGTGTCCCGCTTCATTCTTTCTGTTTGCTGGACAATTACGTGCAACCTCCAAGAACGAAAGCTACACCGGCTTGAAACTCCTCAGATCTCCTATCTCGAATAAACATCCAACTTTTGTCCATCGCTAAATCTGTTTATATATCACCCAACCTAACACAATGGATAAAAAAAACAACAGAAAGAGAGACATTCAGCTTGCAAAGCCTAAAAATATTAACATGAAAATCATAATTCAAACTACCACAACCACACGACAAAAGAAACACCACACGTTCAAAGACAATCACTTGATAGCAAAATAGAAACATATTAGTGAATAAGGTGGGAAATATAGAGAGATTAATGAATACAAAAAAATTTCACTTGGGAAATCATCAATGCTGGTTGTTGTGGGTGACGCAAGAGGCTTAAGAGTCAGGCTTTGTCACTTGTCAATACCATCAAATCAAAGGTTGGGTATTTTAATGACATTGAGAGGACAACACACTTGTTGAGGAAAGAAGAGTGGGATCTTTTATTAATGGAGCTCTTAATATCAGTCATCTTTGTTTTGCCGATGACTTATTGGTTTTAACCAACATGAAGCTGAGCTCGGCCACTGCTCTAGTGGACTTTTTCAACTCCTTTGCTGCCTCTTCAGGACTCCATCTCAACACATCCAAAAGCCAAATATTTGCTTCCTGCAGTACTCTAGCTCCGGCATTTTGCAGTGCACTCTGTATTAAGCAACATTCTCTGTCTGTTCGCTATTTGGGTGTTCCACTACTAAATGCCACTCTTAAATATTCTCATTGCATCTCTCTTATAGGTAAGATTCGGAAGCGGATCAACTCTTGGGAGGGTCATTCCCTTTCTCGTGCGGGTCGAATTGAACTCATCAACTCAGTCCTCTCATCCTTCCATGTGTTCTGGACTTCATCTTTCAGTCTCCCCCGCAGGGTCCAGAAAGACATTGAATTGATTATCCGTACATTCTTATGGCAGGGACATTCAACTGAAAGGCGCATACATCACATAGCCTGGTCTATTGCAAGCCCCGTTCGGAAGGTGGACTGAACATCAAATCTATCAAGGATTGGAACATGGGAGCAATAGGGGGTCTGCCTATGGGACATCATCTGTGATCACTCTTCTCTATGGTCTAAATGGGTTTCCACTCGTTACTTAAAGGGCAAAAATATTTGGACAGTTCACTCTCCTTTAGGCTGCTCTAGCTCTTGGTCTACATTATTGAAATCAAGATCTTGGGTTGCTCCAAAAGTCAAGTACATAATATTTGAAGGGAAATTCATTAATATCTGGTCTGACCCGTGGCTTTTGGGTAAGGGATTGAGGCATTACTTTGGTCGGACCTCATACATTTGGGGCCCCCCTCAATCTGCCACATTGGACCGTTTGATTCACAATGGAAAATGGAAAAAACCAACTCGCTGGCCTTCCTCCCTGGACCATATCTGGGCTGAAATTGAATTTCTCGAGATCGGAGGAATGGGAGATGATGAACTTATTTGGTCTCCGTGTAAATTTGGCAAGCTTAGTTTGTCCTCAGCTTGGCAATTTATTCGGCCCTCTTCCCCATCCCTCCGCTGGATCACTTGGCTTTGGCTTCCTCATCAAACCCCTCGTCACTCTGTATGTACTTGGCAAGCCTTCCATGACAAACTCCCCACCTGATCAAGGCTTCTTCGAAAAAGCCTCCTTCGTGACGCATCTTGTCTTCTTTGTCACTCTATGGTTGAGGACGTCAAATGTTCTTACTCTCGCTACATTTTGTCTTCTCTTCTCAAAGATATGCATATTAATACTTCTCTACCCAGATCATTCGCCCATTTACCTAGTTGGTTGGAGACTGTTGCCTCTTCCTCTGTTCATAAATCTATTCTATAGCTCTCTCTAACCACTATTATTTGGTTCATCTGGCTCGAACGAAAAGGGTAAGGTCTTATTGCTATTCTCGGTTCTAATGTTTTTCGTTTTTGTCATTTCTCCAACCATGGAAGCCAGGGGAGTACCCACCAATGCTAAACCAGGTGAACCTCTCAGAAATTAAAACCTGTAGTATCATAATTATTGATATACTTGTTGGGGTTCTTTGTTCGTAATTCTGTGAGGGTTGATTATTTGATTAAATATTTTTGTTTTTGAGGATGTTATTTTTGGTGATGAGCAACCTCACATTAATGTTCATACCTAGTACATCAGCTCGAAATTAAATTATTTTGAACAACCACATTATCACTCTAAATAATCATCCCAAGAACTGAGATTGGAACAAAGTCCACACATACTCTCAAACTCTTAAGTTTCGTGATTTTCAATTTCCATATATATATAATGATCCTGACTCTCGCAGAAGAGAAGGCAAGTGAGTTAGCGAACGCTGAACTCGATGCGCAAAAGAGAACAATCATCTATACACCAATTGCGCGCTATTGCGCACCAGGCTCTTCATATTGCAGATCAATTGGTCCTTATCCACGCAGGTGCCCTCCATATTTTCCATACAGACCATGCCGACCCATGCGGCCGCCCCAGCACGGTCAACCGCCACCGCAATACGGTCAGCCGCCACCCCAACACGGTCAGCCGCCACCGCAGTATGGGCAGCCACCTCCCCAACAGGGTCAACCACCTCCACAATACAGTCAGCTGCCACCCCAGCACGGTCAGCCGCCACCGCAGTATGGGCAGCCACCTCCCCAACAGGGTCAGCCACCTCCACAATACAGTCAGCCGCCACCCCAGCACAGTCAGCCGCCACCTCTGTATGGGCAGCCACCTCCCCCACAGGGTCAGCCACCTCCGCAATACGGTCAGCCACCGCCCCAATCAGCTGCCACCACAGTACGGGCAACCCCCCCTCCTCCACACGGACGATGCGGCCCTCCATCTCCTTGAAACCCATGACATGGATGATTGCAAGACACCTGTGATGTTTAATGCAGTCTTTCTAAATAATTCCGTGTCATTATATAAATATAAAATGTTACTTTAGTTCATACGCCTTCCATGTAGGGCGTAGAACGAGAGCAATGTACTGATGACTTTAATAAGTCATTGGAAATATTACCTGTTTGGTGTTGCCTATGCATGATTACAGCTTGCTACTAAATAAGATGGTATGTATTTTGAGGTGTGAAAATTTACATGAGTAGAGCAAAAATATCAGATGTCAATTTTTATTTTATTTTTTGGGGTAAGCAATGACGCATTATGCATCACAAAGTAGTGTCCTGTTGTGTTAAGCTCGGGTTGACATTTTATCAACTCTACATTTTTCGATTTTTTGGAGCGGTTTGATGGGGATCCCCCTTTTTTTTCTTTGTTTCATGCATTGGTTTTCTTTTCTTTTTTCTCCGTTGTTTTCTCACTTCCTCTTGGCTCTCCTATTCGGATATTATTTGTTTTATTTTATAGATATTTATATAGATTGATATAAAATGAGTGACCCGCTTGGCAGTATTAAATCAGATAATTTCGGATACACAAAATTTGACGTGATGATTTCGCACTGCACTAACCATCTAGATTTTAGCTAAATTCCACCATTAAAATCATTAAATAAGAAAAAAATAATACTTATAGTTATAATTCACATGTTTTTGTTTCTCTTTGTACAAATATCAAAATTGATTGTCATCAATACAATCAAAGTTTTTGGATCTCAAGATAAATGGATTTATGAACATTTAATCTTTTTTATTTTTAATAAATTGTGTATTTTGTCTTGGTTAAGTTTCAAATTACATCTATTTTTTAGGCCAAGATACATCGTATATTTCTAAACATAATATATAAAACAATTCAGTGTTTTGTATAACTTCCATGGCTCATTTGAAAGTTGAATGATGTGCCCAGCCACTTGTGCAATTCCATTTACCATTCAAATCATTTTTTTTTAAATTATATATTTTTTCAATGAAGTAAATATTATTATACAAAATATATACTGAGATATAATTATATATTTTCTCTCTCTTTTTGAATAGAGCCAATTTGACATTAATTCAATTCCTATGTTCATTCTTGGACATTTAAGGCCGAATTTCTCCTTCCACATAATCAAAACAAAACTAGATTCTTATTAATGAAGAATTATCTTTTTATGCTAAAATTACCAAATTGGTCCCATGATAAAATCATATATATACATTAGGATAACGTAGTATACACTATACTATCGTAGTATGTAGAACTGCAAAAACGGACCGAGTGTAAGAGTGCTCTAGATCATACTAAGATGTTATACTCAAACCTTTTTTTATTTTTAATAAATATAATATATCTTATCTAATGAGTTATATATATTTAATAAAAATAAAATATATATTCCTTTGATTGTGTAAATTTTTTTAATAAAATATATATACCTCAGTGCAATGAGTGCAAACTAGTGGCTATATATATATATATATATATATATATGAGATTAATTATAAATAGGACTAAATAAAATATAAACCACTTGATTGTGTAAATTTTTTTAATAAAATATATACCAAATATTCTTGTTTTCACATGGTGATAGACAAAAAAAAAGAAAAAAAAAAAAAAGAGACAAGCATTTGTTATCCACCCTAAGCATCGCCTGAAGATGAAGCCAACCACTGCACGACAACAAGGCTGATAGCACATATCTTTGAATAAATCCCCCGCTGAAACCATATTTTTGAAAGATATATATAACAGCTAGTGAGTAGTTGCAATATAAAGACCAATGGTTAAAGAATCAACACAAAATCAGGTTGTAAAGCAGTATTTTCATCCACGTCTCATGTAATAAAAAAAATGAATAAGCTTCATTGAAAATATTTAACAAGCACAACAACAACCACATCCACTCTCACTTGTCTTGTGAGTTATAGAACCACTGTTCTGAAATCAACCCACATGACGACCAGCAATAATAATTTACTCTTGTCATTAACCAAGTTCAAAAATCCCATCCATGTAAAAGTGTTCCCCAAATTTCTCACAAACGTTCACAACCTGAATTTGTCAGTCCTATTAGAAACTAGAAGTTTTCTACGCTTCAGTTTTCTCCAGAAAGACAGAGAAATAATGGGTGATCATTTAACAAGCTCTTCCTATATATAAAGCAATTTTGTTTTTCTATTATATGGAACCTAATATATACAATGAATTGCTTTGTTGTGAACCCTGCTCCCAGTTCAATGTTATTCCTAAACTGCAATCCTACAACCTCCATTTAAGCTTACATTAAAAAAGTTTAATTCATGTTGTTGCCAATGAAATCTATGGTGAATAAGAAAAGAATCTCTCATTCACATCTCCTAAACCTTACTCATCTCCTTGTAATGTGCAAATGCATAACAAATGACATGAAATCATCACCATGCTACAAGAACATAGTTGTAAAAGGAAGCTATGGTTCAATCGTGACTTCAAATAAATTATCAATGAAATATGATATGATTCAATGTTTGTGAAGATGTGGAGAACCCTGGAACCTGCAACCGTGTAGCGAGACTCAAGAACATTTCTTGAATTTGTCTATCTTGCCTCTCTTGCTGTAATCGTATCTCCTCGGTTCATCATGTTATCTCAACCTCCATTGCTGCACGACTCTCCATCTTCTCATGTTTCAACTCTTCAAGTTAGCCTCCATTGCAGCACGACTCTCCTTCACCTCATGTTTCAACTCTTCAAGTTAGCCTCCATTGCAGCACGACTCTCCTTCATCTCATGTTTCAACTCTTCAAGTTGTCATTGTAGGTGCTGATTCTCCCCATTCTGTCTCATTAGCTCTGCTTTCATAGCAGCACGACTAGTTCTAGAGGGTGCCATAAGCTTGACCCCATGTCCTATACCACGCACATATCCAGATCTCAAACCAAGGACGTCACTCATAATCTCCAACTCACTATGTTGAGTGTTATCCAGTGTTAGTTGATTGCACCTAAGTTAGATACCTCCTATATCAATATGATCAGATAGTTAATAAAGAAGAAAACTTGATTAAGAAACTGAAATTGATTTGTAATTTTTATAATACCCAAAGCTCCATCTATAGTGGATGAACACATGTTCCTATTCACTCTTGATAATGGTCAGACACCCTTATAGTGGTCTACTTCACCATGCTCCTCTCCGTGATTTTGCTAAGTCATTTAAAGTATAATAGTGTTATTATGGTTAACAATTACGAGAATTAAATAAGTTATAACACGGATCCTGCCATTTCTTATCGATGCCTAACAAGCGATTTGAAATCTGCTATGTGGTTCACAATCAAATTCGATCTACATGTAAAAATTAAATAATGTCACAAATATAAAAAAATGAGAAAACACAATTCTACAAGAAAGATACAAGAAACATTAGCGGTTATAGTCATTGGCATAGTCATGTGGATTACCCCTATTTGGTTATCGGTTATCGTCGCATTGCAACTCTATTTGGCCTACAAACAATTGAACATGCAACAATCACTAGCATAGTCATGTGGATTCCCCCTTCTAAAGGCTGGTTTAAGCTGAATAGTGATGGCTCTCTTAGTGATGATCGAGGAGGCTATGGTGCTCTTCTCCGAAACTCAAGGGTTGATTTTATTAATGGAATAGCAGGGCGATTAGATCTGCCTTCTATCAACTTATTGGAACTCAAAGCCATCAAGCAAGGGATCTGGTTGGCTATCACCACAGGTGTTGATAAGTTATGGATCGAATCAGACTCCACGACTGCTTTGGTGTGGGATCATGGAAAGGTAATGCCCCCTGGACTGCCTTTCGGTCGCTTAGGAGGATTACTCAAGGTCTAGGGAGGCTGCAAAGTTGTTAAGCATCACACATCCATCGGGAGGGTCTGCTCATCAATCTCCCCTGGGAGAGACTCTCTTGCAATCAGACCAGTTAACATCAAGGAAGCAATTGCACAAGATCGACTTCAACGAGGCTATATTCGAAAAAAATAGAATAATCTCAAATGATGAATAGGGCGACGCCCTCATCTGTTTCTTGTTGGGTTGCCTAGGGAAAAGTAAGTGCTATAGGGGAGTCTTCTTTGGTAGCTCCCTTAAGGCCTCATTTGCGAGAGCCCACATTTTGTAAGAAATGTGTATTTGTAAAAACTATTTTTATAGAAATACAACCCTTTTGATTACCAACCAATAAAAAAACATTAGCGGTTATAGATTTCCCATGATGTTCTAAACATTGTTTGTATGGATCTATAGATTAGTTAAAATGTAGTCGAGGAATTTTTTTTGGGTGCACGAGATTTAACACTAAAAGGGTGACATATAAATATGTGGATGGAAATAACAATGTTCGAGTTAATTTATGAAAAATAAACAAAAATATAAGAACAGATTTGGGGTTGTTTGTATATGCAAAAAATTACTTGGAATTAATATTCCCCAAAAAATTACGTATATTTATATAAACTGGTATATATGCAACACCAGTGGCTGACGTGTTCCAAGAACAATTAGACTAGTAGAAGTGAATTAGCAAGAATATCAGTCGGTATTTGGAATAAAATCGGATGATCTCTGTATTTTCCCAAAATTTGATTTGTTGGAGTATTATGCGGTGAAGATGAGGATTAGTCACTATTAGCACTAACCATGCAGATTTAGTTCGAAAAATACTACTATTATCAAACAAAAAAAAAGAGAGAATATGAAGATAGGGATTTAGGAGAGTCTGATAAGGAGTCACGTGGTAATGCTGTCTTCATAACCGAATACGCTCTCTCAATCGGGTTCTCAATGATCTGTCTCCAAGATAAAACCACTCAGCCCTCGTTGTTCTCTTCTTGGTGCAAGCAGAAAGAAAAGTCGAACCGGTCGCAAACTTGATAGTTCAAAAGAACAAGAAAAAATAATAACTTTTTGTGTGGAGTGTTTTTGGTGGAAGAACACTTAGATTTTTCGTATACTCTGAAAATTTGCAAACGTAGCATTTTTATAGGCACAGAGATACAACTGTAGGAGGTATAACGTTCGCAATAATTACATGTGTCATTGTTTTTGGTTACCAAATTTATTTTCAACATCTAAAATTCAAATGCAAACAATGCTAGCCATTGCGAAAAACAAAACATTCCAAATTATTTTTTCGTGTAACCCGTACCATTCCCGTGACCTTTTCCTTGATCGTGTCCGAAATCCGAAATACGCAAAAGCAAAAGTAATTTACAAGCCCCAACCCCTGATTGGGTCCCCACCCAAGATCTACACCCGGTATATTCAAAGACTGCTCTATCGCATTCTTTAACCGTTGTGAGAACATTGAAGGCATAATAAAACATCCAATTAAAGTTTTAATCTTTATTTAAAAACTGATGAATACATTTTATGGAAATATATATTAATTTTTCCATCAGATTTTAGTCAAATTCCATCATTAAGACAGTTAAATAATAAAATTTTAACATGTACAGTAATATTTCTTCACATATTTTTTTCTACTTTCTACAAATAACAAAACACAAATTTATATCTCAAAAAAGTGATATTATGTCTATTTAATATTTTAAATAAATTTATTGTATTAACTTAATCAAATTAATTGGGTTTTAATTGAGACTAAGTAAGTCAATAATATTCATTTTTTCCATCAGTAATATGAGGAGTCCTTTAGTTTATATTCTTTTTATAGTTGTATTGTGAAATCTTGAAATAGATCAATTGCATCAGAAATGATTATGCACCACAATATATATATAGTGTGTTTGTACTACAAAATATCTTTTTGTTTGAGTCAATTGGATTTTTTTTTATTTGGCACTCAAAAAACTTTAAATATAATATTAATTGACTTGAGAGTCAAGATAATTTAAAAGTCAAATGAATTTTTATGGCCGCCATAGAAGAACATTAAATGATTAAAGGGGTACGAAAGACCTATGACACCACCAAATCTAGTGGAATTTTATTGATAAGGTTAGTCGCGATGGGACATTTGTGAACGTATGTTTGTTAGATTAATTATCTAATGGTGTATGTATAAAGTGAAGTAAATCCGCAATTAAAATTACATTATAACTTCAATGTTGCGTAACTTTCATGGCTCATGATGTTTTAGACTCGATCCTTTATTTATTGTTTGTTAGATTAATTATCTAATGGTGTATGTATAAAGTGAAGTAAATCCGCAATTAAAATTACATTATAAAATTCTCATACACTCGTTAATTGGACTCCAAGGACCACCATTGGACTCCAGGATCCACTTATTTTGGAACCTATCTTTCCACATGTGCATACTTTGTACAGTCTCACTCAGTTTTGTATTGTCCACTATGATGAAGAGAACTAACTCTTTTGTTGCACATATTTAATATTACTGTTGTCCGACAAAGCCTTTTTATCAAAATAAATAAATAAATAAATATGGCAAGTAGTGTGAAAGGTATCCCCAATTTGACTATATGCGCTCCAATAGTGAAGAATCATACTAGTGCAAGTGTGTTTGATTAATTTTGATTTTTGAATTAGCATCTCCTATCATAAAAACAAAAATATGTATTGTCATATCTAGATATATAAAATTGATTTTTCATAATAATAAAACTTCATTGATTATATATATATATATATATATATATATTAGAAAAGTACTGGTTGGGAGAATGTTGGACATACCATTTTAATATATTGTATTTTTGGGATCTCAACCGATTAATTCCACGAAAATTGTTTAGATAACTTTTTGGAGATTCTATTTTTGTATGCATCATATATATTATAAACTAATTGTTTGCAAATTGATGCTTAGTTATTATGGCTTTTCCTGAATCTAACAATTGTATAAACATGTATTCAAAAATTGTTTTGAAGTGAAAGATTGTTATTCAAACACATTTGCAAACACATCAAGAGGCGCACCATTTGGTAGTGGGTCTCAAATCTGTTCACATACAATAATATTCAAAATGGCTACTAAATCTTTGGAATGTTTTTGTTAATATTTAAATTAATATCAACAACACAAATATTTTTTTGAGATATACATTTGATGGATAAATATTATACTTGTCTACAAAAAATTGAGATTGAAATAAGGATTTTAGAGCTTCTATCATATATGCTAGAAATGAATGCCAAAGTTATTTAGATTTACAATATTATGATTAAATATAATGGAATTTAATATCTATTGTTACGAAGATATTACGGAATTTTTTTATATCAATCTATCTTGAGTTATATATAGTCTCGAAAGTATAATCCATACAGTAAAATAACTAGACTTTTAGATTTTGAAAAGATATTTTGTTATGAGAATAATAAAAAGGTAATTAAAAAAAGTCATATTATTCATTGATAGCTATCGATCAAGGGTACTCTATGACAGTTCCCTTATGCCTAAACTAGCTAATTGTAAATAAATAGAGGGTCATGGGGCATTTATTTCTCCAGCTAGCTATAAGTCTATAACTACTTGGAATGATCAATGATGTTTACACATTTGGGTTTTAGAGTGCGTTTGGTTGCGCGATTGCGCTGCGATTGCGATTACAGGAAGCTGCGTTTGCAATCGTGCAACCAAACAGTTTTGTAATCGCAGTTTTAAACTCAGCGATTGCAGGCAAATAGCGCCCAAAAGCTGCGATTTCAAAAAGCTGAGAAAGTGAGCTTCCTGCAGAATCAGGTTTGCAATCGCAGATTCCTGCAGAATCAGTTTTGCAATCGCGCAACCAAACGCACCTTAGTGTGTTTGACTAGCAACAGGATATGCTCCATATTGATGCATGTTTGACCTATTCAGATGTATGTAGAAAAACATATGAGTATGTAGAAAAACATATGAGTTGGTCGATGCGGATACCAAGAAAAAAAAAACTAAGTATTTTGGATACCTCCATTAGAAAAAAAAAGGACAAAAATGATGAGACTAGGTCCCATCTACCTCTCCAATTAACCGTGAATAATGGAAAAGGACTACTGTTATGGGGTGAGGCATAACTATGGAATAAGGGAGGATAGATGGGGAGTGAAGAAAAAAATTTTGTTTATTTTGGAAGAACATATAAAATTTAAAAGTTCTACTTGGATAATTAAGTTACCAATATTTCTATTAACTATTGAAGGGGCGCTAAAATTGTTTATTAGGATTTATCCATCTCAATGGATAAAAATTACTTATTAATTATTTAAAAGACTTTATCTTAATTACCACTCACCTTGCTTTATCTAAGGTGAACTCACACATGTACACGTGTGCGACCAACTTGTCATTTAGAGAGGCCAAAACACACTCCTTAATTAGTGGAAACTCACACATATGTACACGTGTGCGACCAACTTGTTATTTAGATCGAATATTTACCAGAAATAATAATACTACATCTATTTTCCTGAATTTCTAGTGATTGATCAAAAGACAAATAGAAGAAAAAAAAATTAGAACAGTTATCTACATGGAAAATCCAACTATCCACAAAAAATTATATTATATAACATAATAGTGATACGTTCATTTTCTTTTAATTTAATTTGCAGCATCATCACCAATAGTGTGGAAGTGGTCCTTCAATGGATCGACTATACAATCCAATCTGGAGTATATATTATTCTAGTATATTATACATTGTACTAGCATTGTGTATTTGATTAAATTTTTTCTAAATTATCATATACAATAAGAAAAATAAAAATATTTATGTATTGATTTATCTATATATAAATTTAATTTTTTTTAAATATGCACTTCATTAATTGCGTGACTATATATAAATTTAAAAACATTATGTTTGAGACTACACACAATTCTAGACATATCATATATATCATTTTAATATATTATATTTTTGAGACTGATCAGGTTATTCCAAGAAAATCATTTAGATTACCATTAGAAATTCTAATTTTTGGGAATATTATTAAATAGTGTATCATCGGAGGGGTAAATGTCCAATCCAAGAATTTGAATAAATTTAATTGTAACGTACAACCAAATTTGTTGAAGAACTCACCAATATATCATGGGCTAGCTCCAAATAAATCAATGAACCGAAGATTTTGTTATAGTTAATCATTTTGTATAGTTGTACTTAATCATTTTGTTATAGTTAACAGTTGAGTCCTGTATTGGGTCCTTTATTTAAAAAAAAAAAAAAAAGATTAATTAAATAAATCAATGAACCGTACATAAGAATTTTTTTTTCTTCCTTTTTCTGTGGATAACGCAATAACAATGAATCTTGACTAAGGGACAATGATTTCCATACTATTTCTGTGATGACAAGAGATCCTGGCTAAGGTTCAGTGGCTTTAAATGAAGAAATACATTTATTAATGGGTGTATTTGATACCCACATTCTAATCACCCCCTCCCCTGTATTTGGTAAATATACACTGTATTTTTGTAACTTTGGCAATGAAATACAACTCTCACTTACCAAGCAAAAAAAATAAAAAATTGAAGAAATATTTTCGTCTCCATTATTTAAAAAAGGAAAAAAAAAAGGTAAAGACACTTGATATTTGTTGTTATATTAATTGTCATATAGATTAAATATTTACCAGAGATAGTAATATGCATATATATATATATATATATATATATATATATATATATATATATATATATATATATATATATATATAGGGAAGTGATTGGGTGCGGCGGAACGGCAGGTGTGGACGCATCGTGGACCGTCCGATTCGCATCCGACGGTGATGCATTCACATCCGACGGTGATCCACCCGGTCGAGTGCATCGTCGGATGTGAATGCATCACCGTCGGATGCGAATCGGACGGTCCACGTCGCGTCCGCACCTGCCGTTCCGCCGCATCCAATCACTCGACTATATATATATATACATATATATATACACACATATGAGCGATTAGGTGCGGCGAACGGCGGGTGCGGCCGCGACGTGGGCCGTTTGATCGCGGGTCCATCGCATCCGACGGTCGATGTGAATCGCACCCGACCATCCGATGCGTTGGACCCGTGATCGCTGCCGCACCCGCCGTTCGCCGCACGTAATCACCCCTATATATATATATATATATATATATATATATATATATATATATATATATATATATATATATATATATATACGGGGGCGATTAGGTGCGGCGAACGACGGGTGCGGCGGCGACGTGGGCCGTTCGATCGCGGGTCCATCGCATCCAACGGTCGACGTGAATCGCACCCGACCGTCCGATGCGATGGACCCGTGATCGACGGCCCACGATCGACGCCGCACGTGCCGTTCGCCGCAGGTAATCGGCCCTCTATATATATATTGAAACGATTAGGTGCGGCGAACGGTGGGTGCGACCACGACACGGGCCATCCGATCACAGGTCCATTGCATCCGACGGTCGATGTGAATCGCATCCGACCGTTCGCCGCATGTAATCGGCCCTCTATATATATATATATATATAATATTACTATATATATATATTATTATATATTACTATATAAAAGTCTCTTAACCCAAAAATCTGCCATTTGACCATTTTACCCTTAACAATCCATTTAATCCCACTACAATCCATTCACACCACTTTAATCACAACTATTTGACAATTTTACCCCTACAATTCTATTCAACCCCACGAAAATTCATTTACATCATTTTAATCAAATTCATAATTGTTTTAATACATACGTTTCATCGTACAATATATTTATTAACTTATTATTCAAATCAGATATCATAATATTATTATTATAAGAGGATGCTTATAAAATGAAATGATATTTAAAATACAATTCATTATTATAAAATGAAAGGATATTCTAAATATAATTAACTTATAATTTTGATTATATATCATAATATTATCATGATAAAGGGATGCTTATAAAATAAAAGGATATTCAAATATAATTTTTATTCATATTTTTATTAACATTCATTGCAATATATGATGCATGGACAATTTAAATATTAAATAAACCTTACATATCATATTCATATTTTAACCTTACATATCCTATTCATATTTTTTTAACACGATGATGTATGGGGCTCCTATTCACATTTTAAACCTTATAAATAATGCAATAAATACTAAATGCATAGTGTTGGTGTTCAATTTTATCATATTTTTTTTAAAACGTATGATGCATGGCACTCCTATTCACATTTTGAATCCTTACCATGCATGGCGTTAATGTTCAATTTGATTTACATTTAAATTTTTGTTACTATAATTTTTTAAAAATTATTAAGCATTTAGTGTTCAATGTCATTAATTTGCATAGAATCCCAAAATATTTTTCAATCATAGTTCATACCATTAATTTGCCACTAAAATAAATGACAAAAAATATGACAATATGACACACGAAAAGAATATATTTAATTTAGATTTAATTTTGAATTAAAAAATAAGATATACAAATTAAAATATTGTGGTTTAAGTAAATGGTTAAGAAAAATATGATTTGAATATATATCTACAGCCGCTAACCACCCCCCCCCCCCAACCAAATTGCAAATGAAATTATTTCACAAATTTAACTTACCCTGTAAGCCTTTTCAACTCCTACATTTCTTCCTCTTTTGTCTCTCATTTAATTGATATTTTAATGCAATTTAACGACGCGTTTGCCTTCTACCCCTCTCTCAGCAAATGCTACAATTGCCACTCTTTCTTTCTCTTACCATCCCTCAAACTCTCACCGTCTTCCTCTCCCTCTCCGCTTCTCTTTGTGCATATGCATCCTCAACGAGCCTCAAAAGATCTTCAACATCTTCGATGGAGAGACCAAATCCGTTAAGTACACGAAAAATTTTCATTGGTTCACACAATGTCAGACCTTTTCAATTGGGTTTCATAGAAAAACTTATTTTTTTTTTTATTGGGTTTCTTTTTTTAGTCTCTATTGATTAAAGAGGAGGAAGTGAAGGGATTGAGGTGATGGATTTAGCAGCCATAGCGGCGAAGGAGAGGCGGAGGTGTTGGCACTACAAGGCGGAGGAGACACCACAGTGAAGAGCCGAGCTGTAGAGGCTGAAAACGCTATGCCAGGTTTGTGGGGTTCTTTACATCTATAGATTATATGCTTCGAATTTATTTTTGTTGAAAACAGTTGTTGGAATGTGTTTTCACATAGCTAATGAATTGATTTATGATTGATGTAGTCATTCGTAATAAGTAATTGTGGCAGAGATTCCTACATTGGATACCTTAAAAAAAACCTTCAAACCTGATCCAATCCCCAGTAGTTTTTTTATGTTGTTAAGATCCATAGATTAAAAATCAAAGTAATATGACATAATAAAAAGAAAACACTCATTGCTTTCATATGCCATTAACCAATTTTCAAAAAATTTAATCTATAAAAATAGATTTTATGGTTTGTTATAGAATATTTTTGAAAAAGTCTTTCATATATTTTTCAAATAATGATTAATTAAGAAATAATATCTCATTTTACCTTATATTTTTTTGGTACAAGGGCTTTAGAAAATCTAAATTTGCTAACATAGTGCTTAAGGGATTTCCGATTAGTGTCATAATTATTTGTTTTGGGATCAGAGAAGCTTTTCAGCCAATTATTTAAATCTAAATTATTTGTTTCTTTTTAGATTTTTAATTTCTTCGGCAATTATTTAAATTTTTTTTATTTTATAGATGATATTAATTTTCTTCAATTTTTTTAGTTTTCATGAAAATCCTTGACCGAGTAATTTAATTTAGAATTTTTAAATTTTTAAAATTTTCTATATGTATTTGTTGGATTTTGGTGTTTTTCATTGTTTTGATTTTTAAATTGTCTTCGAGGGTTTTTTTCTTTATTAGATTTAAAAGGCCGATATTTTGGGTTATTTATTGTTTCCAAAAAAAGGGATGATTTCATGTTATTTGGTTGATTTGAGATGTCTTATTTAAATTCTTTTTGACATTTTTTCAGTTTTAAAGTTTAATAGATGTTTATAAACATAAAGTAATATTTTTTTGCTGATATTCAAACATGTGTTGAGCTTTTTTTTTTAATGGATTTTCTTTCGCATGGTTCTCTCTTTTCAAATTTCATATTTTTGTGATAAATTATAAAATATTTTTTCAATTTTTTAAAATTTGTTTAATTTATGTGGAATTTTGTCTTTTTCCATTTAGAATTTAACATTCACATAGTGTTTTTTTCCATTTAGAATTATGACTTTTTATATTTTTTCATGTGTATTTGTTGGAATTGGGTATTTTTTTAATTGTTTGGATTTTATAATTTTTATGGGGTCCTTGTTGATTTTTTATTTAATTTAATTTTAATTGATATTCCTAGATCAACCGTAATTCTTTTTTTAAAAGATATTTTGAAATTTTTATTATCATCATTTTTTAATTTATGGAGTTGGAAGGTCATTTTTTAAAAAATAAATTGTGTTTTATTTTAGTGATTTGCCAACTCGAGTTGGTTTTCATTATAAAAAATTTGAATTTTTAGATTTTTCATTTCATGTGAATTTGTTAGATTTGATTGTTTTTGGATGGTCATTTGAACAAATTTATTAATCCTATTGATTTTCTATTTTTTCAAATTTTCAAAGTAATCTGTAGATGAATTCACTCATTGAAATGGTAATTAAAATCAATCAATGATCAATCAATTTATTTAATTCCCTCATTTAAAGGCAAGTAAAATTCATTGAAATCCTCACAAACTCTTGGTAAGCAGCAATCAATTGATTATATGAGAATATGAAAGGCATATAATAATCAATGCAGGGTGTGAATTGATGAGGCATGATTACAGTGTCAAAAATCCAACCTAAAAATAAAATGAATAAAAGTTAATCAAATGGCCTCATTTATTCTCTCATAAATTTTTATAAATTATCCTCTTTGGAATGATTATTTACCTCACATCTTGTTTTCAATCCGTTTTTTTTTTTTTTTTTTGTTATAGGCAAAGCAAGAAAGTCTAAAAATTACATAATGAGCTATACTAGAAAACAACAAAATTAAAAACTTTTGTGCCTAATTGATATTTAAGGGTAGGATTTTTATTTGGGTGATTTAAATTTTTGCTATGAGTTTATTAGGATTTTAGTTTCGATGTAATTATGCTCAAATATAAAAAAAAATTATTTTTTAAAAATTAGGTTTTATAAAAATAGAAATTCAATAACAAACAACCTGACCAAGTTCAATCTGACTTTATAAAATGTTCATCCTAAATGAACATATATCCTTACAACTAAAATAGTCTTTTATTTATAAAAAGAATATATATAATAAAAAAGGAATTATCCCTTTCATTACAACATAAACAATATAAAAATAACAATGAAAGTATTATTTTAATCATCAAGTATTCTATGCTATGATGAATAAAAAATTTGAAATCTGATATGATGTGGCAATTGAAATAATCATGTATTCACGTTAACATGTTCAAGACTACATTTCTTCATAAATAGTGTTAAAAGCTAAAAAGATTAATATAAATTAAAATTCATAGTACAAAAGAATTTAGAATAAAAAACAATCTCATCTAATATTCATTTATTACATATTAATAAATAAATATTTTGCAATGCTTAGTGGGGAAATTTCATCTATTACATAGCTTTTGGCCCTTGAACGCTCATCATCGATCATTGATAACCATATATCAAATCAAAACTTTTTTATTTTCCTTTTTTTATAATTTTTATCAAATCATCCATATATATGAAAAAATTGATTTTAAAAATCACTCTAACTTTTAAAATAGTCATAATTATTAATTCCCAATTGTCTAGCAATGTTACTGGATTTTTGTAATGATGGATGACAAATAAAGACTCATTAAATTTTATAATGAAAAATAATATTTGTCACACCAAGTAATTATTATTCCAACACATACATTTATTTGATTTTAAAATTGAATAAATTAATATGTGCATTCACCACTACATAACGAAGAAAGAAAAATGAACGCAGTCATATAACATTAAAATTTCAAATGAATTTATTAGAACCTCATTTCAATCACATAAATTAAAAAAGGCAATTAACATAGAAACCTAAACACAGGAGCCCCAACAACAACCAAAATAAAAGCATTTATTCCGATCTTTATATTAACAAATCATGTATATATTTCCTTTAATATCAGAAAATAAAAAGATTTGATCCAACTCAAACCCCAATATTAAATGAAATTATTAGAACCTCATTTCAATCACATAAATTAAAAAAGGCATTCTAACACATCTTATACAGGATTGAGTAAAAAAACACTCGAGCGATCAAAAACATGATTAATTAAATGGTTAAATTGAAATATGACTTCATTATTAAATGATGAAAAAAATACAATAAAACAAAAAAGATCAATATTCACGTAATCTTATTATATAATTGCAAAATATGTTATGAGTGTACATTATATGTAAAATAATTTTTCAACAAATTCAATTTGATGATTAATGTGCCAAAAATAAAAAACCAATGCAATATTTATTAAATAATTCAAATTCAAATGTCCTGTTTAAGTTTCAAAATTCAATATTTTATTAGGGAGATGAGGTTGTATCAACAATATTTTTAAAAGAACATTTAAATTCAATTGTGTCGTTTAAATTTGTAATGTGGAAAAAAATAAACAAACCAATAAATTATTAATATTTGCATTCACAATTTATAATTAATATATAAATATATGTAATTAAAATGGTTAATGTTGTTATTTATTTCATGTTTTTGGAATTGAGAAAATTTTAACAATACCAATCCATTCACACACCTTCAATCCCATTATATTTCTTTAAATTTACGCATGCAATAGCCTTGGATCATCTCTTGAGCTTCTTATTAAATGTTTGCATTTTTTTCTGTTCACAAAAATCAAGAGTATACATATTTGCAATGCATTCATTCGATTCTTTACCCCTTGTGATTACCTTCATTTACACATTCAATGGAGTTGGATCAAATCCTCAGTTTCTTATCAAATTTTTGCTTTTCCAATTCTCCCATTCATCACAAAAATTATTATTTTTTGCATGGTCATCACAAAAAAATTTGAATATATATAATTAAAATGCATTCAATTGATTATTTTCTCTTTGTCAATTATATAAGGGCGCGGATATTGGCACCCCACATAGCAAGAAACCCACCCCTTAAAAAATCAAAAAAAAAAAATTTGTGCACTGTAGCAGTAGGAGTAAACCCACCCCGAGGTCGGCGATCCCTCAGGCAATGGTGATGAATTATGGTCACCAGAGATTCCAGCGAGAGTACCAACCCAGGTCGACATATCTACTGGCGACGGTGGTGAATTGTGGTCGCCCGAACGCTCGGCGAGCTAAATTCACATTTTTACAAATTTCAATTCAAATAAACAAATTTCACATTTAAACACATATAACAGACAGTCATAACAGCATTTAAAACACATCAAAATATGACATTCGCATTTCATAATCAACCATTCACGTGACTACAAAACAAAATACATGTTCAAATTCCACAACCATTTCATATGACTATATCGATTTTTTTCATATATAAAAATAAATAACATATCCAATAAAAACAATTACTCCTTTTTTTCAAAAAATAAAATAAACATAAAAATAATTTGAACATGTATTTTGTTTTCTAGAGATGATTCGTTATGGAATGCTAAAATCGTATTTTGATGTGTTATAAATGCTAACATCATATTTTAATGTGTTTTAAATGCTATTATAACTGTCTGTTATATGTGTTTAAATGTGAAATTTGTCTATTTGTTTTGAAACTTGTAAAAATGTGAATTTATTCTCTCTTACTTTAGCTCGCGGGGCGTTCGGGCGACCACATTTTACCACCGTAGTCAGAGGGCATGCCGACCTGGGTTGGTACACTCGCCGGAACCTCTGGCGACCATGATTCACCATCGTCGCCAGAGGGATTGCCGACCTCGGGGTGGGTTTCCGTTTACTGCTATAGTACAATTTTTTTTAAAAGGGGTGGGTTTCTAGAAACTCGGGGTGCGGTTATCCGCGCCCATTATATAATACTGATCATTTTATCTTTTCATTGTTCTCCTAGCAATCAGTTTTTTCACAATCTCTCTATGTTTCTTATTTGTCATCTTCAACTGTGATATATATGATTTATCCGTCCTTTCACAATCCATTTGTTATCATGTATCTATATGATTATATTGTTCATTTATATGATATATGCATTTTTTGTACATTTTAAATTTTTTGCATGTAGGATTTTTAAATAAGTACTCATCACAACTTTTCCTTCTATCACAACTTCTAAGATGAGGCGGTGGTCTAAACCAACGAACAATAAATCCAAGAATTGTGAGAATGACTTCACTCATTTTCTATCTTTTTCTATTTATACGGTTCATTGTTTTGATTCTATTTTAGTAATCTTTTATTTCAAACACATTTTACTTTCTTATTTTTTTTCCTTTGTATGTAATTCAGTAATGAATTAATATGCAATTCAGTAATGAATTTAGTTTAAAATGATATATTATGAAAAAATATTTTAATTTTCAGCATAACTATGATTTATGTCAATCTGCTGAATCCTTAAATCCTAAATCTATGCCTAACGAAAAATAATATAATAATAAGTATTATAAATATTTCTATGCTATTTATCTTTACTATAAAGCACCATGATGTGGACAAAATTCATCTAATATGGCAATTGGGTCATTTTATCGGTCAGGGAAATTTGGTCATTTCACCTATCATTTCACTTATACAGAAAAAACTAAAAAATTAAAAATACGAAGAGAAGAGAATGGGATGACAAGGTTACCACATCCTACTGTGTCATGTCTAAATAGTTATCAAAACGACAACATGTATATAAATATTTACCAAGAAGACATTATGTGTATAGTTAAGAAAATAAATAAATAAATTAAATCAAACCTTGTGTTCCAGGAGTGTGAATACATAAATTGAAAAAATTATGAAAAAATAGCACTATAAAATAAGTAATGCTAAAAAAATTTATGCAAATGTGAAAACTAGGAACATCAATTGTAATTATGCAATATTTGGATCATATATATAAAAGGAATTATTTAGGATCTTGAATTTTTATTAGGTATATTCTTAAATATATAAAAACTTCACATTGTGTTATCTTAATGTGTTTATCAAATGGTTCATTCTCTACATATATGTGTTGTTATATATTGATTAAAAAATTGTGTATATGTGTGTGTGGTGGTGTGTGCCATCAAATTCGTTTTGTATTGTGTTTTTAAAGATAAAACGATATTTAATATATCCTAAATTATCTTTAATAAAAATGATTTTTAATAAAAAGTTCTTAATTGTGTCAATCAGATTGTCATTAGTATATTTACTTCTATTTTTGTGGTGTATTTTCAGCCATTTGTTATTTCCTTTTCGTGTAATAGTGTTTGACAATAAATTTGTTTAAAAATAAATTTAGTACATGAATTTTTATAACCAAAAAATATATTATCTGCATTTTGTCAATGTTATGACCTCATAGAAAAAAAAAAGAAAAAGGCATCGTTTTCATTTAGGTTTTGTAATTTATAACAAAATGGTTTTTCAAGTGATAAGTTAGACCAGAATCTTATAAATTTTTTTGTACAATATAGCTATCAGTGATGTCAATCCAATAAAATCCTAACTTTTAATTCTTAAAATCTAAATCCTAAACCTATACCTATATGAAAATAACACAATAATAAGTCTTATGAATATTTATTGAAAACACAACATGGCTATTCATAAGAAATATATAAATAAATTGAATCAAACCAAGTTTTCCAGAAGTGTGAAAACATAAATTGAAAAAATTAAATAACAAAACTAACACATAAAGTAAATAATCTTATAATATTAATAAGAATGTGAAATCTATAAAAATCAATTATAATTATGTAATATTAATATATAAAACTTTGGGTGTGTCGTTGTTATATTTATCTCACGGTCAATTCCCTATATATGTTGTTATATATAGATTAAAAAATATAGAGGATAATATCAACCATGTTTTGCATTGTGTTCCATCAATATATAATTTTTTTTGTGTTGTGTTTTTCTCAAATGATATCTAATCGATCATCTCATATTACTCTGACAAAAAAATACTTTATAACTTTTCTTAACTTGCGTTATTTAGATTATTATCATATTTACTTTGATCTTTCTGGTGTGTTCTCAACCGTTTATTATTATCCTTTTCCTTGTGTGTGTAAAAAATAAATTTAATATATATTTGAAAACAATTAAAATCACTTTCAAATAAATTTTTATTACATTAATATTGTTTTTCAATTAGTTGATGATGTGAAAAATATATGTTTAGAAATTTTTTTTATATTTTTCCTTCCTATATTTTATTTAATTTTTTTTCTATGGTTAACTTTTATCTTTTATCTCGAATAGTTATCCTCTAAATCGGTTCATTTTTGACATGATATAAACCATTTTAATTTAGTTTGAATATCTCTCACTAAAAATTTAAGATTATTTTATTATTTTGAATTGATTAATTATGTATAAACATTAACTTATAATTACCTTTTTCGTGTTTGACACCACTATATTCATCATTTTATTGGGTAAACTATAAACATTAGATTTCTTATATTTGGAGTCAATATTATGAAAATGTTATTGTAATTAAATTTTTTAACATTACATATATTATATTTTATCTACGTGCATTTGCACATACACAACAACTAGTATATATCCAAATAATACTACAGCCAATTATCCTGACTTTTCTAGTCACCGTGATCAAAAGAAAAATGAAAAAAGAACTAGAACATTTATGTCCATCCAATTTTCCACACAAAAAGCAAGCTAAGCACGTGGTTTTATCTCCATGGAAAATCCAATTTTCCACACAAAAAGCAAGCACGATGGTTTTGGTGCTCAATGTGAGGAGATTTTGTTTGTTTCTTGGGGTCTTAGATCAATCTTTAGGATGCAAGTCTTCAATGATTCTCGAAGAATACAAAGACGATGAACTTTAACGAGTCTGTTGATTCCTATGAATATAAAAAATGATGAAAATCTATCTATTTGACAATCCTCCTAAGATAACAGAAAAATAAAATTATATTAATCAAATCTGAATTATATTAACCAAATTGGAATTAATTATGTGATTACAAGTTTATAGAATAGAGAATCTTTAACAAACTAGAATCTCAAAAAAACTATCAAATCACAAATTTATTTGACCAAATCTTAACCAAACAAATTTGAATTTAAATTCAAATGGTTGAAGGGATTGAAGGTAGCATGGTCTGTCCTTCTCACCTTGAACTAAAGCAAATTTGACTTAGACTCTAAAAATGGGGTTATACAGTGAGTTAAACTTTTTGTAAAGTTCTAAAATTCTTAGCAATACAAAGTTGAATTACCCAAAAAAAATAAAATAAAATAAAATAAAACTTTCCACATTAAAAACAAAAAACTGCATGTCTATAAATAGAGCTCTTTGGAGGATTTGCTTCCTACAACACTAATTGAAGATGGTGAAGGGCAGGTTCTTATTTTCAGTGCTGATGTTTTTCCTTATTGTCACTTCTCCAACAATGGCCGCCAGGGGCATACCCACCAATGCTAAACCAGGTGAACCTCTCATGAAACCCATTAAAGTACCATAATTATTATTGATATAATTTGTTTTCCTTAATTGTGGATTAAATTAACAAATGTGATTGAGTTTGCTCATCCTATTTGCACAAAATCGCCCATACTTACTTGATGTGCATGGTTTGGGAAAATTCTGTTTATAGAAGATTTTTTAAAAAACTCCTATTGGAGTTCAGTGTTCATAATTAAGTGAGGGTTGATTACCTGATTAAATAATTTTCATTTTGAGGATGTTGTTTTTGGTGTTGAGCAACCTCACATTGATCAGTCGATACATCAGCTTGAACCTTAAGGAGATCAGTACACACATTATCGCTCTAAAACCATCGTCTAAAGAACCATGATTATTGGAACAAATCCACGAACATAATTCCTATTGTCCAACTCTTAAGTTTCTTTATTTTCTTTTTCCATATACTGATCCTCACACTTGCAGAAGAGAAGGCCTGTGCTCCCCCCAACACGATCGTTCCCCCACCAACACCGATCGCTCCCCCTACACCGATCATTCCCCCACCAACACCGATCATTCCCCCTACACCGATTGTTCCCCGACCAACACCAATCGCTCCCCCTACACCGATCGTCCCGCGGCCGCCTATACGCCCTTGCCCACCAGGCTCTCCATATTATAATTGCAGGGGAAGGTGTCCTCCAGGCTCTCCATATTGCAGGGGCAGGTGTCCTCCAGGCTGCAGGCCTCCATTTCCATGATAGTTATGATCAATGCAAGATAGTTATGAACAATGCAGTGCTTCGAAATAATGCTAAGTTTGGTTATATAAATGTGTGTGTGTATTGTTAGTTCATATGTATGGTTCCTGCCTTCCATGTAGGAAGTAGAACGGGATTAATGTACCGATGACTTTAATAAGTCGTTGGAAATGTTACCAGTTTGGTGTTATGTACGCATGCTTATCAATAAATAAGATGATATATATTGTTGTCATATGGGAAATTTGAGGTGTCAAAATTTACCTGAGTTAAGCAGAAAGGTCAGGCGTAAATTTTTCATTTTTTTGGTGTTTCTATTTGCACTCCTTTAGTCATTTTGCATACTCCATTAATGTTGCACAAATATTGTTTTGTTATAGGGGTATCCAAATAGATATGAGGAGTGCAAATAGAAACGATGATGTTTTAATATTTTTCTCTCTTATATTGATCAAAGAGTGAACACTGGGTTTTCTCAATAATGTGACAAAAAATGGCCCACCCTGGTGCATTGTATATATAGTTTCACATTCATAGTATTGCTGTCCACTCATTTCCTCAATCTATTATACAAAAATCAAATCTAACAAAAGACAGACATAATATTTGGGGCGAACACACCAAAAGTGGAAAAAATTAACTTATTAGATGATTAGATCTCCACGTTTGATTAAAAGAAAAAAACATCTTAAGCATGGGATCGGGTTAGGTCCAACAAGCATTAGACAATTTGATTATTCATCGCGTTCGTAACTGTCCGATCTTCTCATTTTGTTGTGATTGAGATATTTTATAAGATTTCAAAACTAAACTTAAAATATAATTAATTCTAACCCTTCCGTTTTAGAATTCAATTAATTTGTGTATCTCAAAATTATAAGATCGGACGATTACAAATGCATTAGACAATCAAATTGTCTAACAGTTGTCGGACCTAACCTGATCCCCTTAAGCATTTGTTGTTGTGACAAATTTTCACAAATTTCTATTCTAAAAGCCCCCTCCCATAAAAACATCACCCATGTAAATTAAAAAAATTAGCAAATCTCGAATATTAAATGAATAAAGATAGGATAAAAAGAAACAAATTAAATCATATTTCCACAGTTCTGTCTTAAAATAAAGTATCCTCACTCATCTCTCCCCCAAAATCAATTCAAACCATAAGAGGCCGACTCTTTTCTTCTAATAGACTTCTGTATATCACTTTGGTAGTGTATCTTTGTATATTTTAATATTTTTATTCTTTCCCAATATGAAACTAAGAAAGCAATAATGACTCAATATTATCATAATAATAATTTTTTTAACAGCTACTAACACTTGAAAAAGTTAGGAATATGTCTATTAACTGTTGGCGGGGGTGCCGGAATTGCTTATAAGGGCTTTTTATATTATTTGCAAAAATTATCTCACTTAAAACTCATACATTCTAAAAACACGTCACATCTATCATATCATATACATTATCATGTACAAAATTATAAATTTTTAATGAGAATAACATAAAATATAATCAAACAAAATTTTGATTATTTTACACACTATTATTTATCCTGACAAAAAATATAGATTGTAAAGTTTTGTATTTTTTGTATTAAAGGCTATAAAGGAACTACAAGTCCCTCTGCAACATACAACAAAGGTCTATGGGAGGCCTTACAACATATTGGGCTATTGCCTATGAAACCAAACCCAACTAGGCTGCCACATTTTCTTCTTGGAAAATGATACACTCAATCATATTCACCAATCAAAACTCAGACCTCAAAAGTGTTTTCATTTTTAAAAAAATAGTAAACATCATCTAATGAGTTATATGCTTTGATAAAAAGTGCATATCGCTCTATTTCAAATTGAATTAACTCATTTTTAACAAGTGTACACTTGTAAGAAAAATTTTTAATGAGGTATATATATCATCTAACGAGGTATATACTTAATTAAATCTATAACAAGGTATATAGGGTCTGTGTTTTGGTTGACGAATGTGACTGAGTGTAGCAACACTCTCCTTGCCAAAGAGAAGGCCTTACAACAACTGAGCAGAAGCTCACGGGACAATAGATTGTAAAATTATTAGATATCAGCAAGCAAAATAATTATGAAAAAAAGGCCAAAGCACACCTAATTAGTGGAAACTCTTCAATATGTAGTTATGTACACGTGCTGACTAGTTAGTCATTTAGATTGAATATTTACCACAAATAATAATGTGCATCTATTATATATCCAAATGATACTACAGCCAATTGTCCTGTCTTTTCTAGAAAAAAAAAAAAAACTAGAACAGTTCTCCATTTAAAATCCAACTATCCACACAGAAAACAAAAACTGTCTCTGTGTATAAATAGAGCACCTTGGAGGATATGCTTCCTACAACACTATAAGATGGTGAAGAGCAAGGTCTTATTGTTATTTTCAGTGCTGATGTTTTTCAGTGTCACTTCTCCAGCAATGGCCGCCAGGGGGTATACCCACCAATGCTAAACCAGGTGAACCTCTCATGAAACAAATTATAATAAAGTACCATAATTATTGTTGATATAATTTATTTTCCTTAATTTTCGATTAAAATTAACAAATTAAAGATTTTCCCAACTCTTCTTGGAGTTTAATGTTCATAATTATGTGAGGATCAGTTATCTCATTAAATAATTTTCATTTTGAGGATGTTGTTCACGGTGTTGATCAGCAACCTCACATTCAGTTCATAATTGATACATCAGCTCAAAACCTATGGAGATTGAGAAAACACATTATCACTCTAAACAATTGTCCGAAGAACTGGGATTGGAACAAATCCACAAACATTATTTATACTCTCCAAATCTAATAAGTTTCTATATTTTGTGTGGACTATGTTTTGAACTATATACATGTATAATATTTTGCTATAAACAATGAACAATTAGCATTGATACACAGTCCATTTTATAACCCATAGTGTATACCGCACTATCATATATAGTGTGCTAGATTCTATTATAGTGCATCGAGTAAGAAAAATTTTATTTTTAAAAAATTCATTATTACATATTAGTATATAATTTATTTTATACAACAATATGAAACTTTAATAATAGAGAGGTTATAATTAAAAATAATAATATGGACTACAAATGTGACTCATTTTCACCAACAATGGGAGGCCTCGGGTTCACCTGCACATGTGAATGTGGGTTTGCGGGCTGGTTAGAATCCATGAAGGGATTTGCTCCCCTCTTATGTGCGTGGAAGCATGTACGCTGAAATCCCCGAATCCTTTAGCCCTGTTGGTTCAAGAATAGAGCTCGAATAAATGAGAATCAGTCAGAATATTATCAAAATGGGTGTTTGATATATTGAAATAAATGTGAATCTAAATTTCAGAATTAACTAGTATAAAGTGGTATATGGATTGCAGTCAACTGTGGAATTAAGTTATTCCATGTTATTCAACCCAAAAAAATTATGTGGGTCTACTAGCAAATCAATTGTCATCACCTCTTATAAATCAACTATCATCATTTTTTCACCTTTTATAAATATAAATTCACACTTTATTCACATTTTATTTGAACAACAAAATTTTTATTATTACGTTTCCTAATGAGAATAGTTTTAAACACAACCAAACAAAAACCATTTTATCTTCTTTTTTTTTTTTTGTGGGTAAAAAAGAATTTGTATTGCTCTGATTGAGTAGTTACATTCAAAAAGTTACATAAGTGAGAATGCCAAATTTACACAAGTGTAGTTAGGCTGAAAATGAAACCAAAACCGCCAAAGGAGGGAAGCCGCAACGAGTGTGACTGCATTCCTTCAACAAATTTTTGAACAGGCTAGCTTGAGGAGTTAGCGCTTGTTGGATCTGATATAATTTTCACCAGACGCATCCTTAACTAAGATGTGTTGTAGCGTTCCATCAAACTGGTCTGGGAGGAGATAAGTGTTACCCGGCGTCATTCGCAGGGACGCTAAGTAATGCAGTCTTTTTAAATAATTCCATGACATCATATAAATATAATAAATGTTATGTTAGAGTTCATATGCCTTCAATGTAGGGCGTAGAACGAGATCAATGTACTGATGACTTATTAAAGTCATTGGAAATGTAACATGTTTGATGTTGTGTATGCATGCCTGCAGCTTGCTCTAAATATCAGATGTCAATTGTTTTTTGGCTCTGTTGTGTTAGGCTCGGATTGACATTTTACCAACTCTGCCTTTTTCGTTTTTTCGGAGCGGTTTGATGTGGGATCCCCCGATTTTTATTTGTTTCATGCATTGGTTTTCTTTTTTTTTTCTTTTGTTGTTTTCTCACTTCCTCCTGGCTCTCCTATTCGGATATTATTTATTTTATTTTATAAATATTTATATAGATTGATATAAAATGAGTGACCGGGCACGATGATTTCGCACTTGGCAGTAAGAAAATCAGATAATTTCAAATACAGAAAATTTGACGCGATGATCTCGCACTGCACTAACCATCTAGATTTTAGCTAAATTCCACTATTAAAATCATTAAATAAAAATGATATTTATAGTAGTGATTCACATGTTTGTTTCTTTTTATACAAATATCAAAATTGATTATCCTCAATACTGTCAAATTTTTAGGATATCAAGATAAATGGATTTATGAACTTTTAATATTTTTTATTTTAATCATTTGTGTGGAAGTGGATTTTCGAGTATCCCTTCGTGGGCCGGATCTTCGTTGATCCGGGCTTCTGGGATGGATCCGGAGAAATGGTTTGCGCCTGAACTCCTTCCTTCGTCGATACTCCTTGCCTTGATCGGAACGGAGTGCTCCTCGTCGTCTCCGTCTTCCAAACACCTGTCACTCACACCAGTGTGGTGCCGGCTAACGCCCCTCCGACGCTCAAGTCAGTGATCCATCTTTTCGAGGGAATTTAGGTATTTTTCCGACTGAAGCGAGAGGGAAGAGTGTATTCCATACCTGAGGAGGGAGGGGTAACCTCCCTTTTATAGCGGGTCGGGGCGTGCCGATCGGGACCTCGAGGAGTGTCCATAGCGTGATATGGTGCTTCCTGCTAGGCCTACGGATTCGGGACACGTGGCGTCTAGGGATCATCATTAACCTATAACGGTTTCCCTGACGCCTCGTCCTTTTTGTCGTCAGAGAATATTCCCTTCGCCAACTGTCTTGAAGAAGACAGGGGAGGGATCCATATCTGGTTTGTTACTTAACTCGGGCACTGACGTGCCCTGGCCCGAATAGGTCGCTACAACCTTGTCCTTCGCATGACTTCACCAGATGACTGTGTATCTCTGGTCGGGCGTTGTTGTCGTGGTCACGCCGTGATCGGGCACACGGTTCGCCCGACTTGACCTACTCTCGTTCGTCCTTTCCATCTGCGTCCGGGTTCCCTGGGCCCATAATCTCGTCGGGCGAGGATATCTCCCTGGGGTATCGCCAGATGGGTCTGATCTCGAGGCCCGGCTAGTGGGCCTGCCTCTCTCTTTGGGCTGGCTTCATGTTAATCGCGGATGGGCTTTATCCGGGTTATTCCCTACTTTCTGTCTTGTTCGGAATTGCCCTCCTACAAATGCCCCCTTCTTTTGGGCTCTCAAGGGCTTTTGTGAGTTCAAAAGAACTGACTTAGGATAGCAGGACAGCCTTTTCAGCGGAAGTGGAGTGTCTCGTAAGTTTCTTCCTGGTTGGTCTGTGTCGAGCCGTACGGCTCTGCCTACTTCTTTTCTGTGCCACCTGTATCTCGTCCGTACGCTTCCCTCATTAATGTCATTTAAGCGCGCGTTTCTATGCCTTTGCCTTTTGCCGCTTCATTTCCCTTTTTTTTTTTGAATCGTCGCGGTGTTCGGGCTACCTCGAACCGGATCCTTAATATATACCCGGGCTATTCGCACCTCTCCCCCCGCGCGTGTTGCTGAATCAAACCTCTCACCAGATCCTTAAACGTTCCTGTGTCCTTTTTTCTCCTTTTCTTCTGCTTTAATGGCGCAAGTTTCCGGGACCGTGTCGATCGAAGAATATCGGGGTGAGATCCCCCCTCCGCCTGATCCGTCGTCGTTCTGGGTCTACTCCGGCCAAGTAGAGGCCGGGAGGATCCTTTTTCCGCTATCTATGCTGATAGTGGAATTCCTAAGCTTTTATGACCTTCACCCCCTCCAACTGGTCCCGAGCGCCTTCCGCATTCTGGCGGCTGTATCCGCCCTCAATCGCGCCCTTGGCATCGACCTTGGGCTGAATGAGGTGAGAAGCTTTTACATCCTGAAACCCCTGACGGGTGGTGGCTCCACCTACTACCTCGCTCGGAGGCCGGGTACTGGGACGCTGATTCTGGACGCCCAAGACTTCATCTACGATTGGCGCTCGAAAGTCCTCCGGGTCCGCGGCGCCTGGTTTCCATTGAACTGCCCCTTCCGCATCCCTACCAGGATGAGAAGCCCACTTCAGGGTTTGCGTGAGTTCCTTCGCCCCAATGTTGGATGCAGTTCGAATTACTATTCTGTCGTACTATAAAATGTGGTCCCTTACTTATGGTTTTCTCGTACTTGTTCCAGGAGCGTCGTTTTTGAATGCGTGCCCCTCTGCAGAGATCCTCCGATCGGAGGATATAGACCGGGCTCTGGCTTTTGAAGGCCGGAGTTGGAGGGCTCTGCTGGGCACGGTTTCTTCGAGTTCCGCCACCCTTTCTTCCTCAGCTAACCCGGCGTCCAGTCGCCGTCTTTCCTCCGCTTTCCCTTCTGGTGGTGCCCCCGGCCCGTCTACTGGGGGGGCGTTGAGACGGTCAAGCCACCGGCGCAGGGTTGCGGTTAGGTCAGCCGTGCCTTACAGCCGTCCCATCGATGTCCCTGAGGAGGACGAGGTTGCCGAAGAGGTGCCCTTCGAAGTTGGCGACTCGCTGTCCCCCGTTCGGTCCTCGCCGACCACGCCTCAACCGTCCACTTCGGTCTTGCCCCCTGTTCATGCGGGAGGGATAGAGGAGGAGAGATCGGGCAACGTTCGGTCCTTCTCTGCCCCGCCTTCGGAGGCTCATGCTGATAATGCGCAACAGTCGGCTGGTGAGGATCCTCTCCCGCCTAGACCAGTTTCGCCCCACCCGTCCTCCGGAGTTCCCTCGAATCACTCGGCTCGCGAAGGGGGGCCCGCTGAATCCCCACAGTCATCTCCTGCGACCGGGAGGGACCCTCGTGCTTCATTTGCTTCCCCCATATCCCCGTCTCGGGTACCGCAGTATGTGTACTGCGTTAGCCCTTCCCGAGTTGAAGCTATGGGAGGATTTTCCATGCCCCCGGCCCTTTCTCGCAAGGCTAGCCTCGTGGCGTGCGGCCACGTCAGTGCGGTGTGCAGCGAAATGGAAAAGATGAGGCGGCTAATCGAGGAAGAAGAGAATGAACGCTTCAGGGATTTCTGTGCCGGCTTTAGCACCGGCTTCCTGGCCAGGCAGGACGGAGTGCCCTTTCCTTCAGAGTCCCGGCTGAAGGAAATGTACCAGCTCTCCCTCTTCGAGAGGAAGTGTGGTCGTTTTTCGGAGAGGGATCCGGATTCTCCTGTTCGTTCAACTCCTTCCTCGTTCCCTCCAGGGCGTCAGGGGTGAAGTTGGCGCCGAAACCCCCTCTCTTTTTTTTTTTTTTTTTTTTTTTTTTTTTTTTTTTTTTTTTACCTTTCCGGTGTGCGCCGGGCATTGTTTCCGGGCTGCGTCCCGGGGTTGACATTTTATCAAAATTTGAACTTATTGATTTGCTTGTGGATGATGAATGACTGCTTTGATTTGCTCTTTTGCTTCTCGTTATTTTCATGCGTATTGACTTCTGTATGCCACTGTTTGAATGCCCGAGCTATTTTAAATGGTTATCCGATGTGACCGGGCGTCTTAAAGGTAATCGGGCGATGCTTCTCCCCGTTCTGGGTGATTTTACCCATTTAGCCCCCGCTCTGTCCCTTTCCTTTTCGCACTTCATTAAAATCGTCAGTAGTCCTGCTTTAGTGGCCGTTTGATTTGCCAGGTTGGATGAGTGATCCTATTTTAGTGGCCACGTAGGACCTGGGTTAGCGATCGTGCGTCTTCGAATGTCAGAAGCCTGACCACACTTTACACGTGGCCCGTTTTGGGCGGGATATTTAAGACGTTCGAATTATCTTCCATGATTAGCGTTTCTTCCCAAGGCCACTCGTCGTGCCCTAGCCAGTTGAAAGGACGCGCCGCCGTTCTGTCGGGTCCCCTGTCTTTTAAAATAAGGACTTCATTACCGCCTTCGGACGACCGCTCATTTCAATCGCTCTGTTCGAAGGTACTTCTTCTCTTCTTACTCCCTCTCCGGCCTTTGCACCCGGTTTCCCGCATCCGCTCTAGGGTTCAGGTATTAGGGGAGCTCTTCTCTATCGCTCTTTCTTCTTGTTACATTCATTCCTCTCTTTTAAGGATGTCCATCCTAAAGTCATTGTCCGGTCTTAGGGGTATGTTCGATATCCCCGAATCGGTGGGGATGGAATGGTCGCCTTACGATCACTTCCCCATTCCGTTAGACCGCCTAAACCATTCGAGCATGTATGTGTACCCCTCTCAGATTGCGAGGGGTGGCTTAACGCTGCCCTTTCCTCCCCTCGTCAGGAGGTTTCTATCGACGTACGAGCTTCACCCTACCCAGTGCAATCCCAACTTCTTCCGAGTCTTGATGTGCTTCGTCGTCATGAATAGGGACTATGACCTAGATTTAGGGATTCCCGAAATCATGCACCTTTACGAGCTTCGGAAGTCCGGTAGGGCTACCATTTTAGGGCTAGGGACTCTAGGCAGAAGCTCGTAGATGAGCTTCCAGATTCTGACAAGGGCTGGGCCGAAAGCAGGCTGATAATCCTGTCCGGACGCTGGGAATTCGGCGATGCCCCTGAAGATATCTGGAAGGTGCCTCGCTCCATCTTAATGGGCGCGATAGGTCGGGCTGCCATTTTCTGCATTACTTGCTCTCGAATGTCTGATTTAACTTTTACTGATCCCTTTTGCTTGGCTTCCAGCTCCTGGCGCGAACTCCCGTCCTTCTGAGAATTCCGTGAAGTTGGAGCATGTGCGTGCTGCTTTCCGCATAAGCGACCGGGCTTTCTTCAAGCTTTTTGGTTGGGACAATCCGAATCCTGGCAGCACTCGTCGGTTGGGACCGCGCTTGAGAGACGTCTTTGAGGGTCCGCCTCGCTCGCCGCCTCAGGTCGTATCCCCGGTTGCGCAAGAGATTCATCCTTCCGCGTCCGAAGGAGACTCCGAAGAAGAGCTGCAGCCGCTTTACAGGCTCGGATTTGGTGACCCAATGGTGACCGAAGGCTCATCGGCCGGCGCCCGGCATGGCTCTCGCTCAAGGAGAAGCCAAAGGGGGAGTCCCAGATCGGGGGAAAAATCTGGCTCTCATTCGGCCGGGAAGTCGGTGGCAATTTTGGAGAAAAAGGGTACCCGCCCCCAGCCCGGGATGTCCTCGACTGACGCCCGTCCTGAGGATAGGTTGGGCTCCAGCGCTTCCGGTTCTCGTCCTGGGGATAAGAAGGACTCTGCTGAAGAGGGAGGTTCTGCAGAGACTGGTTGCGAAGGAGGGGAGGTCTGTGACGGTGGACCCTCGTGTTACCCCTTCCTTCTCCGCCAGGTCGGGCATTGACCCTGTAGTAGGGTCGAAAACCCCTTCTAGCGAGGAGAAGTTGGCCCGACTGGCGGCGCTTCGGGCTGAGGTGGACGCTCAGTCTGGGAGAATCGGCCAGCTCCCTAGCTCCGAAAGGAAGCGACTTCCCTCAGTGTCGCAGGTTCCCGCCGCCCCTTCCAAAAGAAGCAAGGTGGCTATGGTCAGCCCGACTTCTTCGTCTCCGCCACCGAGGCCGTCCTCAGCCGCCGTCTTGGCCCATAAAGGGAAGGATGCCGCTTTGGTCGTCCGACCGTCACCCCCGTCGTTTGCCGCCAGGGACCCGGGGTCTCGTCCTTTCGTTCCTGCTCCCCGGGCTATGTCTCGGCCCGTTCAGACTACCGATTCTGGTCTGAAGGATCGAGATGTAGCAATCGGCCTTGCCCGTTCAGTTGTACTGGAGAAGGACAAGACCCTGGCCGGCGCCGTCTCTATTCCAGAGATTGGCTCCATTCTGCAGAGCTTAGCTTACCAGGTGATATTCATATCTGCGTTTGGTTTTGTGCTTATATCACCAGTATTGATCCTTATCCATCATTCTCTCTGTTGCAGCTTGGCGTTTACGCGGGTGCAGTAGGCCCGTCCTACGAGCAGGTCGTAGCGGACGTTGCTCGGGCTCATCGGGCATGCGAAGAAGAGCGGCTCGCCCGACAAAAGGCCGAAGCCGTCCTGAAAGCTGCGGAGGAGGAACATTCCCGAGCCATCGAGCGACTTAAGAAGGAATGCCTCGAGCTGTCCCTGGCGCTAGACAAAGAACGAGCTGAAAGGGCCCAAGCCGCATCAGAGTTCGAGCGGCACAGTAGAGAAGTCGCGTTGGACTTTGAGATCAACGTCCTTCAGACCGTGAAGGACCGCTTGGACCCGATCGAAGAGAAGTCCAGGGAGGCCGCTTTTGAAGCTTACGATCAGGGGTATCGAAGGGGTTTCCAGGACGGCCGGGAGGGGGCCCCCGCTCCTGGTGCTGATCGAATCATCCGAACTTCGAGCCCATCCGACCCTGATCCTATGCCCGAGGACGCCGGAGATGCCCCCGCGGGCTCTATCGCACCTCCCGACCGTGACGGGGTCCTTGAACAGGTAACCAGTTATCTCGGCTGTGATTTAACCGACATAATAGATGTTGATGATTTTCCATCCCCTGGTCGCCGAGATAACCTGTCTGCACAAAAGCCGTCACCTGCTAGTGTTGCAGGGGTGAGGAGCGAACCTCCTGAAGTGTTGCCGGATCGGAGAGCTGGCGTTTGGAAAGTGATGCCTTACCGACCCCGGTTTGTATGGAGAAAATCCCGGTGGCATCGGCTCACGACCTGGAGGATCCTTCGGAGGATTTGGAAGACTGCGCTCCCATGATTCACCGTACCTCGCCAAGCCGCGCTGCCCGGGAAATTAGTGATGCCTTGACTTGCTGTAGTGCCGCGTTGGACAGCGATAGCTGGTTGTCCTTGATGTTTTTTTTTTTAAACGTCTCATTGTATCATGACGGATTTTGGACCGCTTTATTATATATATATTTTTCTTCTGAATTAAACGCTTGTTGTGTACTACGATGCTTTCGCGTTTCAATCCTGCCTATTATGGCCTAGTCCGAAATAGTCGATACGTTTAGTCGTATAGGGGTCGACATACAGGTTTAGTTCTGCTGTTCCCCCTGTTATACGAATGCTTGGGTTGAACCGAATTTGCACCTAGTCGGGCATGATTCCCTGGTATTATCCGGCTAGACGCGCGGTCATGAGGGCCGAACTGAGTCGAATGCTGACAGCGACGTCGATAGAATTGGGCCCGATGAGCGCGGCTTAGGGTGCCATTCGGCTGGTTGCGCGGCTTAGGGTGCCATTCGGCTAGTTGCGCGGCTGCGAGGGCTGAATCGAGTCGAGTGCTAAAAGCGACCCCGATCAGACTCAGCCCGTTGAGCGCGGCTTAGGGTGCCATTCGGCTAGTTGCGCGGCTGCGAGGGCTGAATCGAGTCGAGTGCTAAAAGCGACCCCGATCAGACTCAGCCCGTTGAGCGCGGCTTAGGGTGCCATTCGGCTAGTTGCGCGGCTGCGAGGGCTGAATCGAGTCGAGTGCTAAAAGCGACCCCGATCAGACTCAGCCCGTTGAGCGCGGCTTAGGGTGCCATTCGGCTAGTTGCGCGGCTGCGAGGGCTGAATCGAGTCGAGTGCTAAAAGCGACCCCGATCAGACTCAGCCCGTTGAGCGCGGCTTTCCCGTTGTGTTGTTATGCACTCCAAGGACTCGAAGAAGAAAAAGAGGATTTCGCCTTTGTATTTAATGATAATACTTCTTCAAATGAATTACATTCCAGGGACGAGGAATCTCAAGCCCGTCCATTGTTTCTAGGTGGTAGGCCCCATTCGGTCCGATTCTGATAACTTTAAAAGGCCCTTCCCAATTTGGACTCAGCTTGCCGTGGTTTTTGTTTTTTGTTTCTGGAAAGACTTCTCTGAGGACCAAGTCTCCTATTCTGAAGTTCCTGTTTGACACCCGCCGGTTATAATATCTGGATATTTGGTTCTGGTAATCCGCATTCCTGATAGCTGCGATTTCCCTCCCTTCATCCCGGAGCTCGAGGTCTTGCATCAATTGTTCATCGTTCGCTGCCCGATCGAAATTCTCGGTTCGATGAGTAGGCATTTCAGTTTCAACTGGCAAAACGGCTTCGATCCCGAACGCTAGTGTGAAGGGAGTTTCGCCGGTGGACCTTCTTGAGGTTGTCCGGTAAGCCCATAGGACCGATGGTAGTTCGTCGACCCATTTGCTTTTCGCGCTACCTAGCCTCTTCTTCAGACCGTCCAGGATTGTTCGATTTGTGATCTCTGCTTGCCCGTTGCTCTGGGGATAGCGTGGGGTAGAAAAGTGGTGCTGTATTTTCAATTCTTCGCAGAAATTCTTTATCAGTTTGCTGTCGAACTGTTTGCCGTTGTCTGAAATGATGGCTTGCGGAACTCCAAATCGGCATATTATGTCTTTCCAGAGGAACGACCTGACCTCGACGTCTCTGATTCTCGCCAGGGGTACTGCCTCTACCCATTTGGTGAAGTAATCGGTGGCCACTAGCAGAAAGCGTTTTTGCCGGGGCGCCATGGGCAGGGGTCCAACAATGTCTAGACCCCATTGCGCGAATGGCCATGGGCTTTTAATAGGAACCATATCCGTGGCTGGTTGGTGAATGAGGTTCCCAAACCGCTGGCAGTTTTCGCACTTTCGAACCAATTCTGCCGAATCTCTCTTCATACTCGGCCAGAAATAACCAATAGACACCGCCCGTAGGGCCAGCGAGCGAGAACCGATATGCCCACCGCAAAGACCCGAATGAAGCGTGTTGAGGACCCGCTGTGCCTCCCGGGGTCCAATGCACCTGAGGTAGGGGCCCTGAAAGCTCCTTTTGTAAAGGATCCCCATGGATGACACCCAATATCTGGCCGCCCTTTGCCTAAGTTTCCTTGCTTCGAGCTTGTTCTCTGGTAGGGCTCCTTCTGAAAGATATCTCTTGATGTCGGTCATCCAATTAGGCGAATCATCCACGCAGGCTATCGTCAGAATTCGCCGACTCGTTCGATGCTGGGGGATTTTAGGTAGTCGATATGGATACTTCTCGCCGGCTTCCCGCTGAGGGACGATGCCAGGGTTGCCAGCGCATCGGCTTGGGTGTTAAGCTCTCGTTCTATCTGATGCACCTTTATAGACTTGAATTGAGAGAGCAGCGACTGCACCTTCTGCTGGTATGACACCATCCTGTCGTCCCTGGTCTCGTATTCGCCCGTGCTTTGGAACACAACCAGCTGTGAATCACTGTAAACATCAATGACTCGTGCCCCCAAGTGAGTTGCGAGTTCCAGTCCTGCCACGAGTGCCTCATACTCTGCTTCGTTGTTAGATGCTCTGAAGCCCAGTTTGATAGCGTGTTCGAACAAGAGTCCATCACTGTTCTTTAGAACTAGCCCTGCGCCCGCGCCTCTTCGATTGGAAGCTCCGTCGACATTCAGGGTCCATCTCAGGTCCGGCTCCTCCTCTCGGGTTTCCATCACTAAGACTTCTCCTGAGTGCGGGGTTAGATCGGCCAAAATGTCAGCGACGACTTGCCCCTTGATGGCGTTCCTTGGTATATAATGCAGATCAAAAGGGGAGAGTTCTATTGCCCACTTCAACATTCGTCCTGTGATGTTGGCCTCTTCAAGATGGGTTTCAGAGGGTAGTCGGTCACAACATTGACCGTATGGGCCACGAAGTAATGGCGGAGTTTTCGAGATGAGACAAGCAGGGCGTAGACCACCTTTTCTAGATACAAGTATCTTGACTCCGGCCCACAAAGAGATTTGCTGACGTAATAAACGGGCCTCTGCACCCCTTCATGCTCCTTTATGATGGCGGAACTGACTGCATGAGCTGAGGCTGCCAAGTAAAGGTAGAGTGGCTCATCGGGGTTGGGCTTCATTAGAAGCGGAGGCGATGACAGGTATTGCTTTAATTCTTCAAAAGCTTGTTGGCACTCGGGGGTCCAATTGAATTCCTCGGTCTTTCTTAATAATTTAAAAAAGGGGAGGTTTCTCTCGGTGGCTTTGGAGATGAACCGGTTTAAGGCGGCCAGTCTCCCAGTCAGCTTCTGAACCTCCTTCCGATTCCTTGGTGGGTCCATTTCGAGTATAGCTTTGATCTGGTCGGGATTGGCCTCTATGCCCCGATGCGTGGTGAGAAAACCAAGAAATTTCCCTGACTCCACTCCGAAGGAGCATTTTACCGCGTTAAGCTTCATGCGATAACTCCGAAGTACTTCGAATGCCGCCTTCAGGTGCCCGAGGTGATCTTCTCGCTTGCTGCTTCGCACTAGCATATCGTCGATGTAAACTTCCACTGTCCTGCCGATTTGATGTTCGAACATCTTAGTGACCAATCTCTGATAAGTTGCCCCTGCGTTTTTTAGTCCGAAGGCATCACCTTGTAGCAATAGGTTCCCATCGGAGTGATGAAAGCCGTCTTGTCGACGTCGTGCTCGTACATTGGTATCTGGTGATACCCTGAATATGCGTCCATGAAGCTCATCAACTCGTTGCCCGATGAGGCATCAACCAGCTGGTCTATTTTTGGAAGTGGGAAGCTGTCTTTCGGACAGGCGCTGTTCAGGTCCGTGAAGTCGACGCAGACGCGCCACTTCTGGTTCTTTTTCGGTACGACCACCGTGTTGGCTATCCATTCTGGATACCGAATCTCCCGGATAAAACCGGCCGCCAATAACTTTTCCACCTCTTCTTTGATGGCCTCAGCATGGACGGGCGCCACTCGTCGCTGTTTCTGTTTGACCGGGCGAACCATTGGGGAAATGTGCAATCGGTGGGATATCACCTCGGGGCTAATGCCCGGCATCTCCGAAGGCGTCCAAGCAAACACATCTCTATACGCGCGGAGTAACTCGATCATTTCCATCCTCTCAGCCGGTTTCAGCGTGGTTCCGATAAGAAAATACCGTTCAGGATTCTGTGGGTCGATAAGTATTTTTTCCAAATCCTCTACGACCCTTTGAGCAGGATCGGGTCGGGCCTCATCGGCTCTTACCCGATCCTTCAGTAATTGCTATCGTTTCGGGTGAATATCGCCGGCCTCCCCGGCCTGCTCCTCGGTATGGGCCTTCCCGGACGTTGCTAAAGCGTAGCATCTTCTCGCAGCAACTTGGTCACCTTGTATCTGCATAATTCCTCGGGCGGAAGGGAAACGCAGTTTTTGATGGTAAGTGGACGGAATGGCCTTCATCGCCCCTAGCCATGTGCGTCCCATAATCGCGTTGTAAGGCGACCGAAGGTCCATGACAATAAACTCTGTCAGGACCGTCTCGTCTCCCGCCCGTACTGGTAAGGTTATTCGCCCAGAAGGGACTGCTTGGCTGCCGTTGAAAGCTATCAACGGCTCCCTCATCGGCTCCAAGCTTGATGATTTCAACCCCATTTTGTGATACGGCTGCATGAATAGGATGTCCGCAGAGCTTCCGGTATCGATGAGTATACGCTTAACATCAAAATTCGCAATCCGCAACGTGATGACTAAAGCGTCGCTGTGAGGGATAATTAACCCGGCGAGATCCTCATCGGAAAATGAGATCACCCCTGGATCATCCGCCTTTGCTTTCTTAGGGGCTAGCACCGCCTCCTGGTCGATCTGCAGAATCTCCAGATGCTGAGAACCGCGCTTAGCTGTCCTTGCAAACGACTTGGTGTCCGATAATCGTGGCAGTCCTCCACATATCGTGTCGATCACTCCTGCCACCTGCGAGGGCCCAACAGCCACCACATGTCTTTCCTGCTTCTTCTCCTCCTTCGGCACAATGAACTCCCGGAGCTTGCCTTTGCGAACCAGGGACTCCAAGAAACCTTTCAGCGTCCGGCAGCCTTCGGTCTGGTGACCGAAGTCCCGGTGGTAGTCACACTTGAGCCCTTTGTCACGGGCGGCTGGATCGCTCTTCATGGGGGGTGCCCACTGGAAGAATGGAGCGTGTTTGATTTTTTCTAGAATCTGTACGAGAGGTAAGTTGAACTTTGTGTAAGTCTTCTCCCGGACCTCATTGGCTGTCGGGTTATTTCTCTGTTCGGCGCGTGACTTCCGCGCCTTGTCTTCCCTTGGTTCGGGATTCTTCGAAACTGTGGCGACGGCCTGGGTCCGCGAAGTGGTCGCCTCGTCCTCGACCTTGGCGTACTTCTCTGCCCTGCACATGAGCTCGCTAAGGGTCTCCGGAACTTTCTTTACCAGAGAGTTGCGCAAGTCGTGCTTCGGCGGCAACCCGTTTCGAAATGCCATTATCGCGGCATTCGAGTCACACCGATCTACCTCAAACATGAGGAGACGGAACCGATCTACAAATCCCCGAATTGACTCCCCGGGTCGCATCTGGATCTTCATTAGGTCTCCCAAATCCTTCTGTTGTTTTCGGCTGCAGATGAAGTGCTCCGCGAATAGAGTCCCAAGTTCTTCAAAGTTGTGGATTGATCCACCGGGGAGCTGGTGGAACCAGCTGAGAGCCGCCCCTTCGAGACTAGAGGGGAACATGCGGCACATGAGCTCATCGTGCTGCTCGTAGAGTGCCATCGCGTGCCGAAAGCCCAACACATGATCAAAGGGGTCGGTCGTTCCGTTATAAAGTCGGAACTTTGGCTGGACGAACCTCCGGGGGGGTATGCTGTGTAGGATGTGATGAACGAAGGGTGATTCAAATCCCTTCAGTGCTCTCGAGATAAACTCCCGATCTCGGGTGCTGGTCATTCCACTCCTGTGTGTCTTCTTTGTATGTTCCCGACGCCTTTGTCCGCAGTCGTCATCCGAAGACATCGAATAACGGCTGGGGCTTAAATGACGTCCTTGTCCTCCAGTCCGGTGAGTGTTGGCTCGCTTTCTTCGTTGTTCCCGATGAGGTGAATGGTCTCGTTGCTCACGGGATTCATCCTCGCGTAATTCCCTTCAAGGGGAACGTCAGATGATCCCGCCTACCCCCTGGCGGTGTCCTTCGCCCGACGAGTAGATTGATTCATGGCTTCGCGCGTTTGGCCGTCTACTCTGGCGATCATGGTCCCGCGGCTCCTCACCAACTCTGACCGAGTTCGGCCGATCCCGTGCTTCTGGCGGGGGCGGCGGTGGTGCCGTTTCTTTACGCTTCAGGATCTGCTCCACCAAGCTTTCCAGATGCTGATGGCGCTGGCTCATCAGTTCGAGCTCCTTTGCAAGGTCCCGCCCAGCTTCTGGGGTCGGGTCTTGTGACGATGATCCGATCGGCGCCTTGCCTTTGGCTGGGGGAGGGTCATCTGGAGTTACGCGTTCCCCTTCCATGTCGCGTTCGAGGATCGTTGAACGAGTCCTGGTTGCCACCATCTTCTCCGGTGAGTTTATCGGGACGGCTTCTCGCTCGGTCCCACAGACGGCGCCAAATGTGGAGGTGGATTTTCGAGTATCCCTTCCTGGGCCGGATCTTCGTTGATCCGGGCTTCTGAGATGGGTCCGGAGAAATGGTTTGAGCCTGAACTCCTTCCTTCGTCGATACTCCTCGCCTTGATCGGAACGGAGTGCTCCTCGTCGTCTCCGACTTCCAAGCACCTGTCACTCACACCAGTGTGGTGCCGGCTAACGCCCCTCCGACGCTCAAGTCAGTGATCCACCTTCTCGAGGAATTTAGTATTTTTTCTGACTGAAGCGAGAGGGAAGAGTGTATTCCGTACCTGAGGAGGGAGGGGTAACCTCCCTTTTATAGCGGGTCGGGGCGTGCCGATCGGGACCTCGAGGAGTGTCCATAGCGTGATATGGTACTTCCTGCTAGGCCTACGGATTCGGGACACGTGGCGTCTAGGGATCATCATTAACCTATAACGGTTTCCCTGACGCCTCGTCCTTTTTGTCGTCAGAGAATATTCCCTTCGCCAACTGTCTTGAAGAAGACAGGGGAGGGATCCATATATGGTTTGTTACTTAACTCGGGCACTGACGTGCCCTGGCCCGAATAGGTCGCTACAACCTTGTCCTTCGCATGACTTCACCAGATGACTGTGTATCTCTGGTCGGGCGTTGTTGTCGTGGTCACGCCGTGGTCGGGCATACGGTTCGCCCGACCTGACCTACTCTCGTTCGTCCTTATCTCTGCGTCCGGGTTCCCGGGCCCATAATCTCGTCGGGCGAGGTTACCTCCCTTGGGTATCGCCAGATGGGTCTGACCTCGAGGCCCGGCTAGTGGGCCTGCCTCTCTCTTTGGGCTGGCTTCATGTTAATCGCGGATGGGCTTTATCCGGGTTATTCCCTACTTTCTGTCTTGTTCGGAATTGCCCTCCTACAATTTGTATATTTTATCTTGATTTAGTTTCAAATTGCGTCTATTTTTTACGCCAAAATATCATACATTTATAATCATAATATACAGGAAAAAATCTACTTAACTCTCTGAATTCTTCTTGAAATCACAAAAAGTCCCTCTAAAATCAGAAAATCATCATAGGTCCTCATAAAGTGTATATGGTTAAAGAATTTAGTCCTCTGGTCAAGAGTATATTGAAATAAGTCTTTAGAATTTTATTAAAATTAGATTCAGTCCCTATAAATTTTATAAAATCATATTTAGTTCTTTTGTAAGACAAAAATACCCCTGTCATTTTTCAACATCCACATCTCCTGATATGTCATCCTCATCTTTAAAAAAAATATTCATAGAACCTTATTTGATCTACAAAATTGAGACATCTTTCAGTGTTTTGTATAACTTCCATGGCTCATTTGAAAGTATAATGATATGCCTAACCACTTGTGCAATTCTGCTTATCATTCACAACATTTTTTAAAAATTATATGCTTTTTTGATGAAGTAAATATTGTTATACAAAATATATACTGAGTATTTTATGCAATTTTAACACATTGTAATGTGTATTTGCTATATTGTGTTTTTAGTCAGAGTTAACCAAACAAAATATTCACATAATATTAATCACATGTCAATAAAAATTTAACTTAGTGAGCTATTTGGATTTACATAAGTTTTTTCAAGGGGTTTTATGGTAAGAAAAGCCAGGGGGTTATATGGATTTCAGACATACAAGGGTTTATATGGATTTTTCCCTTTTTAAAAATGGAAAAAATCGATATAATTCTCTATAAAGTTAGCTAAATCAATGTTAATTCTTGTAAAATTAGGTTTCTATGCTATTAGAAAAATATCGTTCTAGTCCCTATCGCCACCACAATTAATAAGATATATGGTTAACTTTGATTACAAGTTAAAAGTTACCAGATTGCCCTCACCCCTTACTGTCATAATAAAAATCGATACATCTCCCTAGAAACTTATGAAAATCAGAAAAAATTCCTATAAAATTGGTAAATCCTTTCAGGTCCCTATCAAATTAAACAAAAATTATTTTAATTCCTACTGTAAGCTAATCTAACCAGATATGTGATTTACTTTAACTATACATGATAAATTACCTTAATACCCTTTTAAAATTTATCTTCTTTCTTGAAAAAATTGATATAGCTTTCTGAAAACTTATGAAAATCAGAAAAGGTATCTTTAAAATCACTAGGAAAAGATCGATAGGGGAATTACTTATTTTACAATGGCCTTTTCTGATTTTCAAAAGTTCATGGGGAGTTATATGGATTTTTTTATTATCGTTAGTGAGTACAGGATATTAGAAATTTTTTTAAGAAAATATAGGGGCATATTTATTTGAATGTCATTTATGGGAGCTTCGTCTAATAAACATAATATTTTTAGAATATTCTGTGTAAACTGACAATAATTTGACCCATAGGCTAAATCTGTTAATCATACGCATTTTTTGGGAACCTATGGTGCTTTTTCAATTTTATAGAGACTAAAATTACTTTAGCTAAGTTTTCAAGAAATTATATCGACTTTTTCCTTTAAAAATATTATATATTATACATATTATAATAAATGGATTTTTAGTTTTAAGTATCCGTAAACTATATGATTTAGCGATCGATTCCTCCATTCTTCATATTTAGGTTTTAGTCCTTACATTTAAATAATAATTTAGGAATATGTCTCTCCCACGGACTAAAAAACAAACTAAATAATTTAGGAATAGGTCCTCCTAGGGACTTAAAATGAACATATTATTTAAATATAGAAATTAAAACTTAAATATGAAGAAGTGAGGAATCGATCGCTAAATTTTATAATTTACAAAAAATTAAAATTAAAAATTCCTATAATAAAATAAATAATATACTCTAAAAAATTAAATGATATCATTTATAAAAACATAAAAAATATTATCGAATCATATAAGTCGTTTAACATGAGTAAATGGTGCTCACCGAAAAATTTGTACCATCGTATATTTTCAAACGTGACGTCAGAACCGTCTGCTGAGTGTATAGCTTAGAAACACCCGCACATGTGGGCTTTGTGACTTAACCCGCCTGATCCTTTATATACACCCTCCTTTTCGCACCCTCTCCCCCCTCTCTCTCTCTTCCACGGCCGACCCCAAATCCTAAAAACTCTAACCCCCTCAACCATGGCCCTCCTCCTCCTCCTCTCCATCCTTCTCACCATCTCCACCACCTCCTCCGCTGTCGAGTCCCACCCCCTCATCACCTTCAAGTCCTCCCTCCGCAACCCCCTCTCTCTCCCAGACTGGCTCCCCAACCGTCCCCACTGCTCTTTCTCCGGCGTAACCTGCCGTGACTCCACGATCGTATCCGTCGTCATCGGTTCGACCCCCCTGGACTCCGATTTGAGATCTCTCTCTCCCCTTCTCGCCCTGGACGGCCTCGAGCGTCTCTCCGTGATGTCATCCAACGTCACCGGCGACATCGACTCCCTCTCCGGCTCCCGCTGCGGCAGCTCGCTCTACGAACTCGACCTCTCCGGCAACTCCGTCTCCGGATTCGCGACCGCCGTCGATCGATTCCTCCGCGGATGCCCGTCTCTGACGCGGCTCAACCTCGCCGGCAACTATTTACGGTTTCCGGAGGGGGGAGTGCACTTTCAGGGCGGAAGGGGGTGGCCTCCGTTTCCGGCTCTGGAGGTGCTTGACCTCTCCGCGAACAGGATCTCCGGTGGTGGAGTCTTGGACTGGGCGTTCTCCGGCGGATGTTCGGGGCTCCGGCGCCTGAACCTCTCGAGGAATGGTGTTTACGGAGATCTTCCGGTGGCGGCGATCGACTGCCCGGAGATGGAGGACCTTGACCTGTCCTTCAACAACATCTCCGGCCGCCTCCTCTCCTTCCGCAACTGTTCCTCCCTCCTCCGCCTCGACCTCTCCTCCAACTCCCTCTCCGGAGACCTCCCCTCCTCCGCAATATCCGGCTGCCTCCGACTGACGTTCCTCAAACTCTCTTCCAACCTTCTCTCCGGAGACCTCTCCGTCGACTGCCGCGGACTCCTCGAGATCGACGTCTCCTCGAACCACCTCCATGGCCCCGTCGACCTCTCCCTATGCCCGTCCCTCGTGTCCATCAACCTCTCCAACAACAACTTCTCGGGCGAAGTCCCCTTCAAAGAGCTCAAAAACCTCAAGAAGCTCGTCCTCTCCTTCAACAACTTCGCCGGCTCGCTACCCGACTCGATCCCCGCCGATATCGAGCTCCTCGACCTGAGCTCGAACAACCTCACCGGTCCGATCCCCGGTACCCTCTTCCAGACCCCCAATTTTGCCCTCAAAGAGCTCTACTTGCAGGACAATCTCTTCACGGGGGCGATCCCGGCGTCGCTGGCCAACTGTTCCGGTCTCGTCTCGCTCGACCTCAGCTTCAACTACCTGACCGGGCCGATCCCCTCGAGCCTTGGCACGCTCTCCCACCTCCGCGACCTCATAATGTGGATGAACCTCTTGGAGGGGGAGATCCCTCCAGAACTCTCCAACATCCGGACCCTCGAAAATCTCATCCTCGACAACAATGGCTTGGTGGGGACGATACCTCCTGGGCTCGAACACCTCTCCAGCTTGAACTGGCTCTCCCTCTCCAGCAACCGATTGTCCGGTCCGATCCTGCCGTGGATCGGACGGCTCTCGAACCTCGCCATTCTCAAACTCAGCAACAACTCCTTCTCCGGCTCGATCCCGCCCGAGATCGGGGACTGCAGGAGCCTGGTTTGGCTCGATCTCAGCAGCAATCAGTTGAACGGGTTGATCCCGCCGTCGATCGCGAAGCAGACCGGGATGATCGCCGTCGGCTTGGTCATCACCAGGAAGCGGTACGTGTACCTCAAGAACGACGGGAGCGCCGAGTGCCGCGGCGCGGGGAACCTCCTCGAGTTCACCGGGATCCGGCCCGAGAACCTCAACCGGGTTCGGACGAGGCACTCCTGCAACTTCACCGTGATGTACATCGGGAGCACCAAATACACCTTCAACAACAACGGGTCCATGATCTTCCTCGACCTCTCCTACAACCAGCTCGACCACCAGATCCCGGAGGAGCTCGGAAGCATGTATTACTTGATGGTCCTCAATCTGGGCCACAACCGCCTCTCCGGCTCGATCCCGTCCAACCTGGGGAGTCTGGAGGGCGTTGCCGTGCTTGACCTCTCGAACAACGGGCTCGAAGGGCCGATCCCCGGGTCGTTCTCCGGGCTCTCCATGCTCTCCGAGATCGACCTCTCCAACAACAGGCTCAACGGGTCGATCCCCGAGTTAGGCCAGCTCGCCACCTTCCCTGCGTACCGGTACAGCAACAATTCAGGCTTGTGTGGGTACCCACTCCCTGCTTGTGATTCGGACCTGAATGCGAACTCGACCGGGTTGCAGCAGCAGAACTCGCATCGGAGGCAGGCGTCCCTTGCGGAGTGTATTGCGGTGGGCCTCCTCTCCGTTTTCTGCATCGTCTGCTTGATCGTTTTGATTTTTTTATAAAAATTAATTATACACTCGATCAGTCCATTGCACTGCCTATTCACATAAAAAAATAAAGTATATATCCATTAAGATATACTAGTGTAACCTTTTTTTAATTATTTTTTAAACATTCTTACATTGTGATATTATACAATTAATGGTGTCTTAGCATATATTGCATTATAATAGTGTATAAATGACTGGAGGACTAAACAAAATGGACTTAGTTTTTTAACGTTCATGTACAACGGTTTTTCTCGTTTTTTTGAAATAATATACATTCGCTTATTAAAAAACATACTATTATACGAATTGAAATATACACTAAGATATACTAGTATACTTTTTTAGAAAAATAAAAAATTGCAGCCCCATGCATTGTGACAAAGCCCGTACGATACTACGATAACACAATATACCTTGTGTTATCTTCGCATATGAGATTGCAGATGGGGCTGCAAAACGGACTCAGTGTATTATTAGGTGTGAATCAATCCATGCAGGGTTTTTTTTTCTAAATAAAGGTAGATGTTTGCTACCCGATTTCATAAATGAATTTGAATTACAAACTCCGAATGAGGGTAGAACAGAGATTAAAAGCAAAACACAGACAAAGATAACTAGAAATGCCATGTGAAACGCGCACTGCCTCCAATCCCCCTGTTAGAAGAGATTTCTATCCGAGGTGGTGGGGGGGCCGCACACGCACACACACCCCACAATGCACAAGCATTCGTCGTGGAAATCGACAGTCTCCGCCTTCGTAATGTAACGTCCCCAATCCCATATGCACCCTTGAAACATGTCCCATATATTTTCTTGATACACTCACTTCACTCTAAAGACAACTGCATTTCATTTTTTCCATTTCGTCCACTCTCTTGCAGGGGTGATAGACTGCGAGATCGCCGCGGTGAGGCTACATGTGCTTATGTTCTTCATTTTTTTAGCTACTGCCCAGAGCTCTTCTATGTTTCGGAAGCTGGACTTCATCCCCGAAGCAACCCCTATCGTTGTCCATAGAAGCAGTGCCACTGAGCATCCGCAAAAGAGGTGTTGGACATTCTCCGGGGCCACCGCACACAGTGGGCATTTTGTAAGTTCAGGAGGTGCCCACTTGGACCTATATACCTTTATCAGTAAGCACTCTAAATGGAGGAGCCACATGAATAAATGGGGTCTTCATCCTCCATATTTGTTTGAATCTTGTGCTTGCCAGGGAGCCTTCCACAAGTGTTGATCTCCACCAAACATAATAAAGCCCCCGGCCTCCACCTGAATGTGTCATCCTCTTCAATTTGAATGGTTTGGTTTCCTATTTTCTCCATGAGGGCTATGTACTGCGTGGACTCCGCCATGCTCAGTCGCTCGTGTGAGAGGACAATATGCCACGTTCCGCTGTCCACTTGGAAGAACTCCAACACAGTCCCTTCCCTGATTACCAATATGTGAATGTCGGGGGTGACATCTTGTAGGCACTCTTCCCCACACCATTGGTCCGTCCAAAAATGTGCCGTCGCACCAGTCCTGATCTTCCATGCAATCCCCGACTCCACCTCCCCGCCATCGGCGAATAAACCTTTACAGAGCCGTGTCCACTAGCCTTGCCTTCCCGGACATCGGTTTTCACTCAATTCAGAACCCTCGTATTTTTCTTGCAAGATTTGAGACCACCTCGAGTTGCTCCTGGAAAACCACCGCCACACCCACTTTACGAGCAACGCCCTATTGATCGTCTTGAGGTCAAGCACTCCCAAACCTCCCTCTTTTTTTGCTCTACACACCGTAGCCCAGTCCACCAAATGTGGAGTTCTTCGCATCTTGTCTCCTCCTCACCACAAGAAACGTCTTAGCTTCGTTTGGTTGCGCGGTTTGGGCAGATTTCGCTTTTTGAAAAGCTGAAATCCCAAAATCGTGCAGCCAAATGGAGCGGATTCTGGCAGAATCAAAAGCTGGATTCTTTTTAATTTTTCTCTCGAAATCCATGTTTTAAAAACTCAAAAATAACAATTTTTTGTCGGAATCAATTTTTTGAATTGAAAAACAACTTTCTCTACCAAATATTAAATGTCTTTCAAATATTGATTCCTGAATTAAAAAAAAATATCTTAAAAAAGTCAATGTCTAAAATCATCTTAAAAAACAGCTTTATTCCAAAAGCTACTTTTCAATCTATGTTGAATCCAATCAATTTTGTCCAATACCCGCAACCTCTCCATTGATCAGCTCCGATGCGTGCGTGGTATCAATGCATTGCTGCAACATTCGGATCCAGCGTGCAAGAAACCCGTGTTGTTCTAACAATCGCAAAAGGAAAAATCGGTCCATGCTGTCATATGCCTTGGCAAAATCTAATTTGAAGAGAATTCTCACCCTTTTATCTTTGTGGAGGGTTGATACCACCTCTTTTGCGGCAATTAAACCTTTTTGCAGCGGTCTTCCTGGCGAAAATGTTGATTGCGACTCATCCACCAAATCACTGCATACTTCAATCTGTTGGCAGGGTTGTTGATAATTCATTCGTGGTTGTTGATATTCATTCGTGACAGACACATAATATTTCATTAAAAAGTTTTTAAGGTTGTTCCATTCATGTGAACTATTACCTATATTTCAGTTTTCAATTTAGTCGAGATGCCATTTTTTTTTTTTTTATTGATCATCAGCCGGTGTAACCGGCAATTATCCACGATGGGTTGATGCATCAATATCAATAGCCTTAAATAACCCCCACAAAAGGGAGCATCAGTTTTTCTCCCTGCCAGCAAACACTCGCTCCCAGAGGGTGGTTTTTTCTCAGAAGATCATTAGTATCAAAGTTAGGCTACATGCACATATATAGTAATGATGTGGTGCGGTCAGTGCGAATTGAGTATGTACATACTTTAAAAGGGTATATACACACAACAAAAAAATCAAGCATTGGCGACGGCCACACGTCATCATTGGCGACAGACTTTGTCCGTCGCATATTTGACGACGGCCCAGATCTGTCGCCTAATGCATCGATAGAACATGTTAAAGACGTCATGTCCCTATTGACGACGGCCTAAAACCGTTGCAATTCGGTGACGGACCTGGGCCGTCGCCAAAGAGAATAAAAAATATTTAACGTGTTGTCGGATACTCGGATCGATACTGATTTTAACACTTGTATTACATTTACACCAACAAAAATCCTTGGCGACCTCAGACCTCCCCTTTTCATCACCAAAAAATGAAAAATGTTGCCGCCAATCCAATCGCTAATCCCCTCTAGAGTCATTCCTCCTTTGTCAGTGATCCTGTTGCCGATCTCCATTTGCGGCTGACCCCATCGTCAATCCCCTCCGCTGCCGATCCCCCTTCACCGCTGATCCCACTGACGACCCCCTATGCAATCAATACCCGTTGGTCCCGTCGCCGATCGCCTCTGCAGACGATCGCCCTTCGCTGCTGATCACTTCATAGATCCCCTCCACAGCCCCCTCATGAGGCCTTGCACCGACGATGTATTGCAGATGAATGTTGCCCTATTAGAATTTTTATGGCGTCAGTTTAGGATACCGATCTAAATATGCTTGTTACATGATTCATGGTAGGATGCTTTTTTATAATTGATGTTGGTATAGTTTTTGGACTCTTAGCCCCCATTTGGGAAACGGAATAAGCGGGTATAAGGGTAGTATAAGGGTGACATAAGAATGGATAAAAAAAATAGTTAGTTGTTTGCAGGATATAACTTAGCATTACTAAGCCAGTTTAAACAAGTATAAGAGAGAATAACAATTCTAAGTAACCCCTAGGATAAGCTATACTCAGTTTATCTATTCTCATGGGCCCACATGTCAAATCAACTTTTTACATCTTATCACATCAAATTACATATCAACACTTCTTATACATTAAAAGGCTCACATGTCAAATCAATTTTTTTACACTTTATTTATATTTTATTCTTTTTCAACCAAACAACTCAAACTTTATTCTTACGTTTTCTAATGAAAATAAAAAAACTCAGTCAAACAGAAAATCTCTTATTCATGCCCGTTTGGAATGAGGATAGTTTTTATTCTAGGGTATAAATAAGTATAAATAAGGATAAAGTGATTTTGTGTTTGGTTGTATTTTGAATTATTCTTATTGGTAAACGTAAGAATAAATGTTTTATTGTTTGGGTAAAATGTGAATAAAGTATGGATAAGGATTTATAAAAGGTAAAAAAGTAATAATAGTTGATTTGATATGTGATATATAAGAGGTGGTGACAGTTGATTTGATAGTGCGCCCACATATTCTTTAGATGGAATAACCTATGATAACTTTTATTCTAGGGGTTGATAGGAATCCCTATACCACTTTATCAAGGTTTATTCTGGCATAATTTATCTGGGGTTATCCGGGGTAAACAAACACCCCCAAATACTTATCCAGGGTTATCCAGGGTTATCCGGGGGATTATACTCGTTCCAAACGGGGGTGCTATCTATACTAGCATAGTTATCTATCCAGAATAACTCAATTTTGTTATCCAAACGGGGATTTAATATTTTAGGGCCCGTTTGGGGTGCGACATAAGGTTATTCGCCCTTGATAGCTATACTGGGATAGATAACAATCCATGTTGAATAGGTAAATTTTTGTTTGGTTGTCTTTTCTGTTATTCTCATTGGGAAACGTAAAATTGATCTTTTTGTTGTTTGGTTCACCTTGAATAAAGTAAGGATAAGTGGTAGATAAGAGATGGATAAGAGTTTATGATTTTTAAATGACAATTATACCCCTGCATAAATTATTTGTGTTTGAGAATAAATATAAGAGATATGAGTGTGATATGATAGATGTGACAGTTTTTGGAATGTGTGCAGAGAGTGTTAGGTGAGATAAATATTTTAAAATGACAGAGAAGGATATTTTTATCCATTGGCATAGATAAGCCCTGATAAACAATTCCACCATTTTCTTAGAATAGTTATCAGGCCTTATCCTAGCTTATCCAGACATAGCTATCAAGGTTTATTCTTGTCAAACAAACAGCTGTTTGGGGTTTATTCTACCGTATTCTCCCCAATTCTTGGTTTATTCCTCACCCCAAACGGGGGGTTAGTGTTTTATGGTTTTATTTTTGGTGGATTGAAATGGGATTGAAAAAAAAAAATAAGAAGGGACGTGGAGTTTTAGAGGTCTTGTTGGACAACAAATGGAAGATTGGTTGAATTATATAGATAAAGCAAATCAAATTGTTTTGCTTTGTTTTGACATTAGAGAAAATTTCACTACTTAGTTGTCCTTCCGCGGCTTAAGATTTACTTTATTTTTGTTTCGCAATTATCTACTGATTATAATGAATTTATAGCTGATGCTTATTTCATAAAAAAAAATTCAAATAGAGGAGAAAAAGACTCATAGGATTGTTAATCTCGAATTCTCCTACATCTAAGTTAGACCATTGGTACAGTACAGATAAGTTGTTCCATATTTTGTTAATTTTTTTGTCAGCAATATTAACACTCAATATTGGGAGACACCTTCTATTATCATGGGCAATGCATGATTCAAGTAGTGTGAATTGGGGAGCACCCTTTTAATATGGTGATTTTGTTTTGAGTGTGTTTTATTTTATTAACTTTGTATGGAGATCCTTCGTCTCTTTTAATATGAGGGCTTTCTAATTATTTTATTTTTTTCATTTTAGTTCAGGATTTACTTTCATTTTATGTATTATGTTTCTGGAATTGGATTCATCCTTCTTGCCATCCGGATGGAACAAAATTATACAATAAAATAACACTCATCACTCCTTCAATGAAAGCAAGTTATGAGAACGATTTAATGACTCTTTGTAGGACACTTCTAATTTAATATATGATCATTCATTTTATAGACATCTAACACATGATCAAGCTACTTGTTATTTGTTTCCCTTAAGTAGTCCGGTTCTGATTCATTCTTTATAATCATGATTCCTCAAATACATGCTATAGAGTTTCTACATGACTTTGTAACATGAAGTACTGACTTGTTTATGATTCCTTCATTTTTTTCAATGTTGAGTTTTGCAGAGACACCCATCTGAGACTCGTTTTATGTCATCGATTGGTCTTCATACTCATTATTCTTATCAGGTGATTCTAGAAGCCTATTATCATCATTAAAAGCATTCTCATTGTTTGGCTTCTGGATAATGTATTCATCAATCTTGCCTATTAATATTTAATTTATGTGTTGGATTGCCTGAAATAAATAAAAATGACAAATTATAAATGTGCATCATATGATGGATTTAGGAGTGAACTTTGTGGGAGTTGTTACGGTTGCTTAATGATGGAGCCCTGTGTTTATGATTGCTTAATCAAATTAATTTTACTCTTGTTGGTGTAATGTGTAGGTTGATGGATCACATGAAAAACATGATGAGGTATGATAATAAGTTTTATTGTCTTTTTCAGTTTCCATCTCTTTTTGATAAAAAAATGCCAACTGTTACAACTTTATCTAGGTGATTGCTTTTGGATTGTTTTATAATTCTTGTATGCTTTTTTATTTTACTTCTACGTAATTAAAGAAATCATACAATTTATGATCTGATTAAGATGTTGGGAATTTTGATAAAAATGAGAGGACAATGAGAAGAAGCATTAGAGGTTTATGAGGTGGTTTCATTTTTGCCTCACACAGAGATGGTTTCTTTTTTTTTTGGACTTCCCACTTAGTCATTTTTTAATCATACTATTAATTTTTAGTCACACTCAGTTGAAAAGTTCAAATGTGGATGTTAAAAATCCATTTCATCACAATATAAATTGAATTCCAGTTTTGAACATGACATAGGTCCTTTAATTTTTGTTTCTTCAAACTATTCTACAATTCTGCTATTGATATGCGTTTGTCTTCCATGGTTTTTCATAGCATCCGAGATACGTGGATCTACTTAACATAATTGCAATGCATACCCTGCTTTACCACTATGTTTGTTAGCAATAACAGGAGCTGAACCAGGTATACATGACATTTTGATGTGGGTTCAAGATATATTCGATGAGGTAATCTACTATTCAACAAATTAACCTTTATAATTGCACTGGAACTTATGAAATGAAAACAGTGGAGCACCCAAATATTTTTTGTGATAAATTTACTTTGGGTTGTTTATATACAAATTGTTTTTTATTATTTAGTTTTAACTGATACATCCGCAGTATTGTGCTTGTTTTTTAAAGTGATTTTTATTTTTAAGTTTCCATAAATCATAAGATTTAGTGATCGCTCCTTCAGTTCTTCATATTTTGGTTTTAGTCTCCAGATTAAAATATATATTTATTTTTATTCCCTGGGTGAGACCTATCCTTAAATTATTTGGTTTTGTTTTTAATCCTTGAGGAGGGACTAAAAAGAAAAATATAGGGACTAAAATCAAAATATAAAAAAGTGATAGATCGATAACTAAATAGCTATGTTAACAGAGACTGAAAACAAAAAAATCTTTTTTGAAAAAATTAAATGTCCGAGATATTATACTGCTGGCCTGGGGCATAAGCTATGTGGGTGAGTTGCTGCCGATGGGAAGCTGGTTCACCCGAATATTAGATCAACAATATGTTTACGAAAGACATCTTCATATATAGATAATCATTATTGTCACTAAAATAAATCTATGTCAATTCATGTACAAGTAAGCCATACGGCCCACACCTATGTTACTATTTATGTTTAAATAATGGTGAAGAAGTTCAAGGTGCCATCTGGATGGAGAAACTTTTCTGTTTGATAATGTTTTTAATTATTCTTGTTGAAAAATATTATGATAAAATTTTTGTTGTTTGATTGATCATGAATAAATTGTGGATAAAATACGATTAATGTGTAAATAATGATTTATAAAAAGTGAAAAATGATTGTGGGTCCCCTGATTTATAAGATGAGATGACAGTTAATTTAATAACGGACCCCACTTATTTTAGTGCATAGGGCTGGTAAACGAACCAAGCCGCTCGGGCTCGGCTCGGGCTCGGCTCGGTTTGAGCTCGTTCAGGCTCGTTCGTTTAGATAAATGAGCGAGCTTGAACAAGTTTTAAAGCTCGGTTAGGCTCGGGACCTGGATCGAGCTTCATTTTATGTTCAAATTCGACTCGTTTGTGTTATTAAAACTTAATTGAAACTTGACTAAACTTCTTTATAAAATCAAAATATTAAGTTAATACAAAGTTATGCTCGTTTAAGCTCATGAACTTGGCTCATTTAGGCTAAAATTTTATTTTCAATTCCTAAAAACCCTAAAATGAAGAAGAATGCTAGGCTCGTTGAAGCTCGTGAGCTCAGCTAAGCTCGACTCGTTTATAAACGAACCGAGCTTGAACATGTCAAAGCTCGGCTCGTTCGGCTCGTTTATCACCCCTATTAGTGCCTAGCATAGCTTAATTTGAAGGGGAGGTGGAATGACTATACCACCTAATTATAGCTTATATTAGCATCCAAATACTAGTCTATTCCATCAATTCAATCAGGTTTGTTTGACCTTATTCCAGCATATTCTAGTTTATACCAACACTAACCTTCTATCCAAACAACCCACAAAAGTTTCTTGGGGAATAATAAACATTTCCCCCGTCTGAGTAATGGCATAAGATATTTTGTGATAGATACCTATTTCAGTATTTAGTTTGGTTGTTTTCAGATACCGTATTATCATTTGAAAACATTATATTAAAGTAAATAATAATGACTTTTTTTTGTTTAGTTAGCCATAAACAAGTTGCATGTGGATAAAAAGTTGCACGTGGATAAATTATAAAATGTAAAAAATGATAGACAAATATTGCTCTTAGGTGACTTTACACTCAAAATACGGATCGCATGTGTTTTTATTTAAAAAAATTATATATTTATCTAATGAATTATGCATTTTTATAAAATGTGAAGTATATACTCCCATGAATTGAGTGCAACCATTTCCACAAAATGAAAAAAATTTCCGTGTGCTAATATAAAATATATTCTTCGATACAATGAGCGAGGAGGGCTAACGAGGCATATAGGACTGGAAAAAAGATTGTAAAAAGATCAAATGTAACATAACTCAAAATGACATGACATGCCATCAGATTTCTAATTTTTTTAGAGATAATGACTATTTTACGTGTGAATCCCTTGTATCAATTAAATGGATTGAGTATATAATAACACAATTATTAACCTAGAAAATAGAGTAAAACAAAAACCAAAACATAAAAACAAAAGCGAGTGTCTCAAGCCCTAGTAAATGGGATGTCTACGAGCCCTAGAAAATAGAGTAAAGCAAAAACCAAAACATATTAACCGCCGTCATTCTGGTTAATTGTTGATTCCCAAGGTTATTACTATGTTATATTTTTAATTTGTTTATTTTAATGTGAAAAGATCAAATAAAATTCGTTTTGACAGGAGAGATCTGTTGGATATTTATTAGTTGATCAAATTTTTATATTTTTTACCCAAAGAAACAGTATCTATAGTCCGACAGAGAGGGAGAGAAGAACAGGAAAACCAATACAAAATGAAAAAGATAGAAAGAAAATCTAAGGAAACATTGAATGCCCATATGTTACAACAACTTATATAAGATGGCCAAGCAAAAAAAAACATGATAGCCAAGCAAATCAATCAATGAAAAAAAATTATATAAGATATATAAGATACATTAAACAACGAATTATTGAAAAATATGCAACATTACTAAAAGAAAATCTAATATAATAACCTGAAAGTAATATATGCAAAGTTAAGTCAACAGAGGCCGGACCGTGTGTCTCTAACTATTAATACAAGAGCACTGCCTGCGTTTGCAGCCCCAATGGGGTTCTACTATATGATCAGAGGCAGATCCATTACACTTTTTTCAGGTGGCATGAACTAATTTTTTCACAACTCTTTTTTTGTCGGATAAAAACAATATTATATATATTTTTTATTTTGGGTCAAATGATGCACTTCAAATAAAATAAGTTTATCAAAATATTAAACAAAACAAACCAAGTTCATCAAAATAAAAGTTGATAATCAAATACTATATTCAAAAGAAAAAAAATATTAATACTATTTTTTATCTGTCTTCTTTTTCTGACGTACATATGTAATCTTTTTTTATATTGATGATGTCATCAATTAACAAGCAAAAATAATAATAATAATAATAATAGTAATAATAATAAGTAAAACTTTATATAAAAAAAGAAATTCATAATCAATGGCAGTGCAAGACAAACTCCTCCCATCCATCAATGTTCTTGAATATAAAGCCATCCTTGAAGGACTGCGTATCTACAAAGAGCATGGCATACACTCCATCCACCTAGAGAGCGACTCATCCACTGCGGTGGCTTGGGTAAAAGGGAAAGGCTGCCTACCATGGCAAATCTTGCGTGCCCGTAATGAATTAGGTACTATTCTCTCTTCCCTTACTCAATGGCGAGTTTCACATGTCTTCCGGGAAGGTAGCCAAGCAACCGATTACTTAGCGTCGCTGCGAATGACGCCGGATAACACTTATCTCCTCCCATACCAGTTTGATGGAACGCTGCAGCACATCTTAGCTAAGGATGTGTCTGGTGAAAATTATATCAAATCCAACAAGCGCTAACTCCTCAAGCTAGCCTGTTCAAAAATTTGTTGAAGGAATGCAGTCACACTCGTTGCGGCTTCCCTCCTTTGGCGGTTTTGGTTTCATTTTCAGCCTAACTACTCTTGTGTAAATTTGGCGTTCTCACTTATATAACTTTTTGAATGTAACTACTCAATCATAACAATTCAAATTCTTTTTTACCCACCAAAAAAAAAAAAGAATAACATACCGAAATTTAAAAAAAACTATATAATACACTCTATAAACAAAATTGCATGAAAAAAATTTATTTTAAAAACTATAAACAATGTATGATATTTATAAAAAGGATTATTTAGTTTCAGCACCTCATATAAAAAACCCTACAACATTACCCTTTAATTTATGCCTTTTGAACATAATCTGGGCCAGGCTGTATCCCAGCCCATTGGGCCCGCCCCTGTGTATGAGGTAAAAAGAATTTCATTTTTTTGGAACAAAAAATTTATACTATTGCAACTCGATCAATATATATTTCATTTGATGTGATATATAATACATATTTCAATAGGAGAGTATGATTTTTACATATAAAAATAAAAATAAAATTATACTACTACTTGAGAGTCGACATATAATTTTTCATTGATACAGTATTTTATATAGTCATTACGTTCACAAGAGCAGAGGGTTCATTAATTAATTTGGTATTATATAGTCATTATATTTACCAAGAACAGAGGGACTAATTAATAGAATACCTAAAACAAACAAAAATACACACACCGATCAAGAGGCACAAATCACTCTCCGTGGGACATAGGAGACCTCGACAGATCCAATATATAGATGAAATTAACTGAAACACACAAGAGTATGAGCTACGTAACTAAAGGTAAAAACCAACAAAGAGACACCAAGTACAAAAATTATATAGAACTAATGAAATATTTTATGCCATATTTCATGCGAGACCGAGGTTCTTGAGTACATCCTACGAGCACCCAGAGCTAAAAAAGAAATGAAATCCAACAATTAACATGTTGTTTTCTAACTTAGGGTCTCAAATCATATCAATGGGAAATTCTAAATACACTAGGAATGACTATAACCGTAATACTATGGGATTTACATAGGGGTGGTAAACGAGCCGAATAATCCGAGCTTTGACCTACTCAGGCTCTGCTCGGACTCGGCTCGGCTCGGGACCGAACTTCATTTCGTATTCAAGCTCGACTCATTGGGCTCGTGAAAAACTCGGTTGAAGCTCGGCTCGAATCGTTTGTTAAACAAATCAAGCCGAAGCTCAAATTAAGGCTCTGCTCGAGCTTGTTTAGCTAAAAAAAAATTATGTTTAGCATTTGAGAAGTTACTTTTTACAAATCATGACACCTTATACATGTGAAAATGACACAAGCTCGGCTCAGCTCGGGCTCGGCTCGGCTTGGCTCATTTACAAACCGAGTTTTAAAAATTATTCAAACTCGGCTCATTTGTCTAATCGAACGAGCCTGAACGAGCTTTAACAAACCGAGCCCAAGCTACTCGGCTCATTTAGCAGCCCTAGATTTACGCACCTATGTTACCTTGTCGTCCTCCTTGCTTGAATGGAATGCTACGCATGTTTATAGGGAAGGATACAAGGTAGCGGACCACTTTGCAGCATACCAGTCTCCCATGAGCAGCACCATTCATTAGCATCATCTGAATTTTGGAATGAACTCCTTCAAATCTTGCAGGAGGATAAAGCAGGCCAAGTCACTCAAATTAAGGATTTCAAAATGAGAGTCCTGCCTTACTTAGTTCACTCAATTGGTTATGTAATAAAATGTAAACAATGTGTTCCATGTTTTGTTTTGTAGACCCATTGTTCCCTTTCTGCTTTCACTACAAAAAAAAAAAAAAGTGATACAGTGACATTTATTTGGCGACGGTTGATTGAAATCATCACTGTATAAATACATAAACTACGTTTTATAGACAACCAATTGATTGGAGTTTGACCTGTAAATTTTGCCACAATATTCAATACTTTAGGTAACAATTTTAATATAACTATCACTGTAGAACACTTTAGCTAGCAGTTTATTAAATGTTGCCAAAGTTTAAAGAATTTTTTTTTATCGTAACCGTTCCTAAAAGCCTGAACTCAAATTTTCTTCTAAAACACACTAAAAACATTCCGTCAAAACACGTGACCTAAATTTCACAAAAAAAAAAAAAAAAAAACCACACCACCTAGACGACCTGAATTCCGGTAAAAAACATTTCTGTCTAAACAATTCAACAAATCAACTATTAAAACAACAATAATGATTCCCACGCCCCAATTTCACAGGCCCCAAATAGGCCCCATGTGGTGGCATCAAGACATTACCCATTATACTTTTTTTTATTATTTCCTTATAAAGTGGTTTTTTGGTTATGATTTACCGATTTTTTTGTGATCACGTATTTGTTCTTCATTAAATCTAAGATCAACAACAACTCTCATTCTTCTTCATCATCCCGTTTTCTCTTCTTCATCAATCCGTAATTCTTCTACTTCATCAATGATCCCGACAGGGAGTGGAGCAAGGAATCGACCCTGACCCACCGACGGCTGAGATCTCCACGCACGGAGAAGAGACGGTGTCCGTCGCTGGAATGATAGGATCGCCATCCTCGGTTGCGGTTTTAGAGGAAAAGACGTCGATGAAGGCCTGGGCTTGAGGAGGTGGAGGAGGAGGGCTCAAAGCGATCCCGGCAAAGATGGAGCCTTTGTGGGAGATCCGAACCGGGCACTGAAGCGGGCTCTCCCAAACGTAGTCGCGGAGCTTGTGAAGGTCCATGGTGGCGGCGGTGCCAGTGTCGGTGTCGGACACGATGACACGCCGTTGTCGCTTGTGGAAGCCTCGGTCACCTCAGCGAAGGATTCGAGGGACAGTTACCTTTGAAATGTAACAGTCTTATAACGATATAATGATATTTTTAATTTTTTTTTTAATTTGTAAATATAACAGTCATTTGCATAATCATAATAATTTATTTTGTTTAGACTTGTAAATAATTTATAGGTGTTACATTTTGAAATGTAACAATATACTACAAGTGTTACATTTTGTCATTTTTCTTTGCTGTTGCAGAGGAGTCTGCTACATTTTCATTGGATGAGATTTCAACCTTTGAAGCGTTGAGACTGACAGAGAGGACGGACGGAGAGCTTCCTATCTTTAAATGACGACTGTCTGGGATAACCACAAAAGTGAGATCGCCATTGGAGACAGAGAATGTGAAGTAAATCGAAAGCAAGGTCAGGTATTATTTTGTTGTATTTACATTATGGAAACTGTATATTGATTAATACTGTTACATTTATAAATGTAACAGTTAATGAATATTGAGGTTTGATTCGAAAGAGACACATTTAAGCAATGCGCAGTTTTTGTTACTTTGTTACATTTGAAATGTAACAGTCTTGCAACGATATAATGTTATTTATGCAACACTGTTACATTTTGTTACATTCATAAATGTATATTATTATTGCAATCGTAAATGTAACATTCAATCGCATACACATAATGATTTGTATTTGTTACATTTGTGCAACACTGTTACATTCTGTAACAGTTATAATCATAAAAAAAAAACTTAGAACGTTTTTTCGTTTTATTTAGGTAATTTTGGTGTAATTTAGATAAGTTTTGGTGTAATTTTGATGAAAAATATTTTAGGTGATTTTTGTGTAAGTTAGATAAGTTTTTGTGTAAAATTTATTTAGGTAAGTTTTGATGTAAAATTCATAAGAATTTTAAAAATTCAAACTTTGAAATAGGCAAATTTTAGAGAGATATACTTTTTAAAATAGTCAAATTTCAAATTAGGCAAATTCAAATTAAAGTGAAATATTAATAAGAGAAAAATGTGGAATTTGAATTAATGAGATCTATTTTTAATGAAGGGACACCTCATGGGGACTGTGAATGGGCCTATGAGTTGGGGCCTGAGTATCATCACTCTTAAAACAATTTCCATCAAAACAATTCAACCAACCAAACATCAAAACCTTCTTCACCGAGCGTCGACCATGTCCACCCGTGCGACCACCACTACTAGTATTGCTCACCTCCACTGGTGCGACCACCTCTACTGGCGTCGTCCACCTCCACCGGTGACCAGCAGTTGCACGACCTCCTCCTCCACTGGGCGGCGACCACCTCATGTGCGGGCAATCTCTCCATCTCCTCCACAACCCTAACGACCAACTCCTCCATTTAGTCAAGCAACCTCCTCTCTTTCCTCTCCTCTCCCTTTGGTTGGTTTGTTGTGCAAATCTCTCTCTAATTCTCTCTGATTTTGTAGATCTGTGCTTGTCAACAAGTTTTCTCTCTGATCCATGGTGTTTGTGGGATGAAAAGGCTTCACCTCTGACAAATTTGGGTATAATCGATTCTTTGTTTTTATTCACTGGTTTCAACATTTTAGGTAAAATTGATCCGGTGATGAATTTTTATGATGAAATTGTTGTGTAAATGTTTGTGATAATGCTTGTGTGACTAATTTTTATAAACTGAACAATGAAGGACATCTTTTCATGGACTGTTCAATTCCATTGATGATTCTGATGATTTAGTTATTTTTTATTTTCATAGCGTGCATGTCAATGTGCAATATTGTATCTATCCGTAGTTGTAGAAAATTTTTTTTTTAGGGTGTAGAAATGTATGTTATGATTTTTTTAGACTTGACTGTGTGTAATGCAGTGGACAACTCTAAATAAGAGAATTGATAATTAATTTGTTCTAATAAGTTTATGCCAAACCAATGTAAATAAGAGAAAGAATCCCAAGGGGGGTTTATATGATTCTTTCTTGAATGAAATGATTAGATGTTGAAGAAATTTTCATCAAGATCGATGTTTGGGGGAAATTCATATTGGTTTTAACTTAATAAGTATTGTCTCTGATGAACTGATGAATATTACTTTTTTTTTTTTTGGGGGGGGGGGGGGGGGGTTGTGATGTTGTACCAAGAAGGTGACATTTATGCAATTGTTTTATTGCATTTACCATATGTTTGCTTTCAAGGCTTTCTTTTAACATTGATGAGAAAAATAGTTAATTTCTACTCTTTGAGTGTATGTAAATACAACTACATGAATTGTGTGGCAAAACATGTGACACCTTCATGCATGTATACGTAACATCTCAACATCAATTGCTATATAAAGAGCAATAATAGTTTCTAATGCATGTAGAGCTCCATTATGTAAGGAGTCACTCTACACTAGCATGAACATGTGAAAGAAATTGAGAGCAAATATTTGATCTTCATAAATAAACAAAGGTTTTCATCCTTTCCTACTTGTTTTATAAAGACATATGGGCCGGGTGAAGTGAAGCCCCTGTTTATGTTGAGTTTTTTTTTAATTAGCATGTTATCAATAAAGATGATTCTAGATGTTAATAAAAGCAGAGTTAGTTGAGTTGCTGTTAAGATATATTTTCTTGACTGTTGTGTATTGCGGTGGACAACCTCTTTTAACATCCTCTGTGCATGTGCAACACTAAATCCAGAACCTGGTGAAGGTTAGTAGTAGTTTTGTATTACTGGAATAATCTAATATAGGATACAATCTTATGAGTGACTAATTGCTACCTTTGGGAGACAAATGAAATTGTCATATATTTTTGTGGTCATACATATCTTCAAATTATTTGTGGGTTCAAATTCGCTATAGGAATCAATTGCTTGAGTATTATAGAGAACCAAGACTCCTTAACACTGACTCATGTTTGATTGAAGAGGAAGTCCTCAAGAATTCTGAAGTAGAGTGGAATATGGACATCCTTTAAGAAAAAAAGCTTTACTTTCTATTAGCTCTTGGATAAAATATTTGACTTTAGAGTAGTGGAATAAAGACCATTTGTTTTAGTATTTTTATAAGTTTGAACATATGCATTTGAATCCACCCCTTTCCTAATATTCCAAAAAAGAAAAAGGGATCATCCTCAGCAAAACCCTTCCTGTTCTTGAAGACAGTGGAGTCTACATAATTTTTATGTAATAATAGAAAGACATGCTAGCTTTCCACTACAGCCCATCAATTATTACATCTTAATTCAAGAATACAATGGTTATATATATATATAAATCAAGCAATTGAAGCTAACAGCCTATCAACGTGTTTTGTTCATCCAACTACTTAAAAGAACAAAATATGGCATGTGTTGCTAATGCTAATGGAATGTGACATCTTTCTAATTCCATAATTATTTTTACGCAATTACATATTTATTGCTAAAATTTCTATCTCATGAATCTGTATGTACCAATTGACCAGGGACTCTTTTTGTTATGAATATGTGATGGTAGGTTCTCATGATTTTTCTATATGTGTATAGTTTTTTTTACTCTATTTTGTGACTCTAATAATGAAGAGAATACAGGGAGGGTTTTCTCTTTTACATGATTCATGATGTGAGTTGCGGTATTTGGTTTATCGAGAAAAAAAAATGCAGTAGTAGATAGAGAAAATGAGACAACAAATGGAGCAGCGGATTTTGCAAGAGGTTCAGCAACAAGTTAAGCAAATGTATATAAGAGAAGATACAATAATAGATGTGAAAGTTTATTTCTCAATTTATTTAGTCATTGCCTGATTTATCTCAAGATTATTAGATAACATTTGTTATTGACTTTTAATGTTTGTAATTTTAAATATATTTAAATATTATCTTTTATATGATATTTGGAATATTATCAAATATTATTATAAATTTTATTTTTGTTTGAACAAATATTTGAAATGAATGTAATCAATATTGTATGAGAAATGCTTTTCAGTATACAGCGACAGTTTAAAACTATTGCTATAACATAAAACGCTACGGTTTTTAGTGGTTGCCATTTCCTTTCGTTCTTAAAATTGGATACATTTATCGTGACGGTTAATAACCATCACTATAAGATATGTATAGTTACCGTTTTTAACCGTCATCGTACATATGTCATAATGTTACTGTATACATAATGAGACACCGCATATAACAATGTATGTATAAACGTAGCCAAATGTATTAGAAACAATTTATAGCTTATCATGATGGTTATAAATTGTCACTGTAACCTACTTCTCTTGTAGTGAATTTAGATCTTATACATGTACATTTGAATATATTTTTTTATATGAATACAAAAAATTAACCAATCGTTAATCGTAATATTCACGATTATGCAATGCTCTAGTATATACCCCACCAGGTCTACCAGATTACAAGCTGCTTCAATAAACTCTGGGCAACCAGTCACATTGATTGATCAACTGCACTAATCATCAAAATAAATACAGTGCAATGGACAATGAATCACATCCTTGATATAAAAGATAATATTACGTCCAGTCTCAGTTTCAGTTTACAAGTGTTTTAAATTTTTTTAAAATAGTATACCTCATCTAATGAGGCACATACTTTTATAAAAAAAATAAAGTATGTACTTCAATGAATTGCATGGATACATTTATAGAAAATGTAAAAAATTCTTTCAAAAGATATGTCTTGTTAACGTCAGTATATGCGTCGTTAATTTTCTATCGACTCATATAGGGCTAGAATTGGGGCTGGAAATGAATATGGGTGTAACAGTGCCCTGATATAAATGCAAGGGACACAAAACCAGGACAGATGGTAAAGGTTGGTTGGGCTAAGCTAGCAGCTTTTGACTCTCACAAGGTACTTTTTGTTCCTCCCAACCCCGGTCCTGGGTAATTTTTTTATTCTATAAATTATTATAATATTTATGAAGGTTATATTCATGTGTTATTTCTAATCTCATGTCCTTTTTTTTTATAATTTGAATCTTGTTGATCGCTAATTCAAAACAACAGATTATTTATTATTTGGATCCATTAAACAATGACATTATAAAGCGGATCAAAATAGTCATAAAATTATAAGTATTATATTGCTCAATTTAAACATTTAATATATTTTAACATATTTATGAATTTTATGCTTTCCTTGATTTGAAGGGGGGTGAAATTGTATAATACACTCCTTGGTCTTTCTTCAAAGAAAAATTCACAATGAATTCAAGTTTTGGTATGACTTATCATATTTTAAATTTTATTTTTAATCATATATTTATTTATTTTTAAAATGTAAATTTTTAATGCCCAAAACAAAGGGGGACCATCAAGTGTAGTTATTTTGTTAGGAAGTATATGAAAGACTTCATCTACGATCAAAACATGCCAATTCAACAAAGGGTAGAATCAATAATATTCTTGTACACATTGTTTTGGTTGTTGTAATGAAATTTATTGACTAATAATATACTTGGTATAGTTTAATGGAATATGAACTGCGGCTTGATTAGATCAATGTAATTCAAGAACAAATGTAGTTGATGCATGCTTACATAGTTCAAATTTTTGAGGCATTACAATCTCTTTTGGACTTCAGGAACATTTTGCTCTTTTACTTTACTATTATTGAATTTATATACATTGATAACTTATTTTATCGGTGTACTTGCTGCCATTTACATTACATTATATTGTGATATATGATGTATTTGATTTTGATAATTATGTTTGTTATTTCAAGTAGTTCTAAAATTTATCAATTTTGTGGCCCGATTGGATAATCTTTGTTTGTATGTAGAATTACGAGGCAAAGGTCATTGATCGAAGTTTTTTTATGATGAAAGAACTAGTACACGTTACACTTATTGGTTTTCTTTGACTTATTTATAAAACAATTATGTCTGTGAAACAATACTTGTATGAAGTTTGATTCATATTAGAGAAATGAAAGTATTTTTAATGAGTATTTCTCTTTTGTTGTGTGAATTTAATATTAAAAGCAGGTACAATTAATATATGAAATTGTATACTGGTTCAGTAAATTGTGATTTTTTAATAATTTAAAGATCACATATGATTTATAAAGAGTGATCTTAAATAGTATAAAAATCACATATTATTTGTAAACCGTGATGTAAATTAAAATAATATAAAGATCAAGGTTCTTATCAAAACTTGATCATTTTGGATATTAAATATCACATTTTATAATATAAGAGTGATCGATTCCTATACAACAATCACAGTTTGTTAAAAAATAGTGATCATTTATCACTTTTGATTACACTTCAAAACCTTGATGAAAAATATAATATAAATAATCATACCCTTATAGATCACGGTTCAAAACCGTGATCAAAATATATTTAATCATGGTTTTAAACCGTGATCAATGTAAAAAATTATAGTAGTGATGAGTGATTTATAAAAGGTGATGACAGTTGATTTGACAATGGGCCCACATATTCTTTGGGTGAAACCTGGACTAACTTTAATTCAAAGGGTTAGCTGGAATTCATATACCGTTTTATATCAATTTATTTTGGCATAGGTTATCCAAGAATATTCACTGCATCCAAATAACAAAATTTTATTTTAAGTTATTCCGTGACCTATTCCATCTCTAAACAGGGGAGGATATTTTACAAGAGGGTCAAGAACATGAGTTTTTGCATCTTGTACATCGTCAATGTACTCGGGAAGGTGTGAGAAAACTATTGTAAAATACGACATAAGATCCTTGACTTTCTACACATTATATTAATTTGTAATGTTAGACACTTTTTTTTCAATCCCAAATTATAGACATATATGAATATCGAAGCATATACTTACATTGACAAGTATATGCTTTAATAGAAATTTTTCACATTTTCTATAAATATATATATGTAATTCATTGGAGTATGTGAATCATTTTTTTTTTATAAAAACATATTTTTAAAAAATTTAAAACACGAATACACTGAAATTGGCGATGGAAAAAAGACTGGACATAACGTTATCCTATATTAATTTACCCCTAATTAGGAAGAATAATAATGTGATAATAGGATGGAATGGGGAGAATAAACCAGGAAAAATGTTTATTTAATTTGCAAAAAGGGATTGGTAGGTAAATGTATGTCAGAGTAAATGAGAATAAGCATGGTATTGGTAATCCAGGTTCCATTGTTATTAGATTATTGCACTAATTTATTTTACTACTATAAAGATAAAGGGAGCCCGTGTTAAACCATATGTCGGTCACCCTCTTATAAATAAAGGACCCAAATGTCAAATTATTTTTTTCACCATCTATGAATCTTAGATTTATTAATATATTATTCATATTTTATCCACAGCTTATCAATATGGTTAATCAAATAACAAAAACTCTATTATTATATTTTTCGATGGAAATAACTAATGCAACGTGGGGATCACGCTCTTCTGCGGATCCAATCAAATATGCAAGATCTGCAGGCTCCAACGATGCTGTTGATTCTTCACAAAGAATGCCAGGACGATGGTTTTCAGCATACTGTTGATTCCAAAGAATACCAGAAACGATGAACTTCTATGATTCTGCTATTCTATCAAGAACAACAAAGACAACAGGAAAATTTTAATGAAGAGAATAATCTCAAATTTTAAAAATCAAATTTCCCTTAATTTTGTGTTTACAGAGTTTATTTATAGAGTAGAGAATCTTAACAAACTAGGATCTCAACAATAAATCACTCAAATCACCTAATTTTAACTGAATTCTAAATAAAAATACAAAACATATTTGAATATATCTAAATATAAAAATATTAACTAATCCTAATTATCCATAAAAGATATATAAACCTAACAAATAATATTAAAATTACAAATCATCAACAATCGTCCATTTGGTGGTCCTAGATCGAATGATCTATGATCGTGCTACATCATTCTCTCATTCTTTGAAAAAACTCATCCTTGAGTTTAGTTGAATGATTTGGTGATGAAGCCCGAGCAATTGATGACGTACGTGATCCACTGAATTTTGATGGTGTAACTTCAAGGACATTCAACCAATCGAAGCTGACGATGTTTGTGTTCTTTCAATCTCTAGATGCCATCGGTACTATATTGTTTAATTTGTGGGGGACTAAAATGAAAGGAGCAATATGTGAGATTTGGTGTCATGGGAGGAAAACTTGGATGTGAGGGGTTGAATGATTTTTTTTTTCAGGCAGCACGGATGGGTGAGATGGGTTGGTTGATATGGGGGAAATACACGTGGATGGCTATGGGATGATTGATTGAATGAAATTAATGGGAGGTTGGTTAGTTAAGCGATGGTTCAATAGTGGCAACTTTTCAACCAATACAACGACAGCAATGACAGCGGCGGCGACTCTCGATAGCAGCAATGGCAACTCAGCACGGCACCGGCGGTGCTCAGAGGCAGTTGCTTTCAATGGCAGCAGCGGCTCACGGTGGCGGTTGTAATCTTGGCTCTGATACTAACTGATGCAGCGTGGGGATCACGCTCTTCTGCGGATCCGATCAAAGATGCAAGATCTGTAGGCTCCAACGATGCTGTTGATTCTTCACGAAGAATGCCAAGACGATGGGCTTCAACGTATCTGTTGATTCGAAAGAATACAAAAAACGATGGACTTCTATGATTCTGCTATTCTACCAAGAACAACAAAGACAATAGGAGAATTTTAATGAAGAGAATAATCTCAAATATTTAAAAATCTAATCACCCTTAATTTTGTGTTTACAGAGTTTATTTATAGAGTAGAGAATCCTAACAAACCAGGATCTCAACAATAAATCTCTTAAATTATCTAATCTTAACTGAATCTTAAATAAAAAATACAAAACATATATGAATATATCTAAATCTAAATATAAAAATATTAATTGATCCTAATTATCCATAAAAGATATATAAACCTAACAAATAATATTAAAATTACAAATAATCAACAAACGTCTATTTGGTGATCTTAGATCGAATGATCCATGATTGTGCTGTATCAATAACTCTAAACACAATCAAACAAAAAATGACAATCGAGTATCAATCTTCAGATTGAACGATTTGTGGATGGAACTAAAGTGTGCAGTTTTCCTGGATGATGCGCTAGGGACAGTGTAGATATATATAGAACACACTAGAAAGAGCGAAGCATAGGCCATGTTCAAAAGACATTTTATCTTCTCAATTATCTTCCAAAATCCAGATTTTAGGATGTACAAGAGATGATGAAAGTCCATTTGATAGGGATGCAACTCAGCTTCGACTGAGTTTCCCTTCTCTAAGCTAGATGACATTCATCCCATGAAAATACCCCTTTTAGATAAAAAAAATTTGGGGAAATTTTCATTTATAACCCCAATTTTATTTCATTCTAATACTGGCCTTGTGCCAGTTTAATGAAAGTGCAAACTTGCCTTAGCACCAGCTTGAACGGGTCAGCTTTCACCTCAGCGTTAACCAAGATTTTTTTTTGGCATAGGGTTCTGGGTTCGTGATTGAAAAAATCACATATCAATAGATTTGATGGATCGATTTCTTACATATCATATAAACTTAGAATCTTAAATTCTAAAATTAAAAATTAGTGATATATCAATAGATTTGACTAATATAGATTTACACTTAATTATTATAACCAAATAAAATATTACATTTGACCATGTGCAAATGAGAACCCATCCCAATTTTTATGGTATCCAAACATATCATTTTCCCACCAAAATATTATCAGTCCAGAATCTAACAAACAAATTAATTATTTGTGATGTTATTCCAAATCCTATCTTAATTTACCACTGCTATTAGTGTTAAGTAACCTAAGTTTCTGTTATGATTTCGGATCTTGGGATGCAATCAATCAAAGGAAATAAATAAATAAATCAAATCAAAGACACAAAAAATTTACGTAGTTCGACAAATCTTGTCTACGGAGCATATCAAAGATCAATCCACTATCAATGAAAAGTTTTTACAATGGTTACACTAAAGATAAAAACCCCTAGAGCCTATTAAAAAATATGATATTCCCCTTTATACTCACAAATCTCATTAAGGGCAAAAAAGTCGATACATGAAAGACACCCACGTCCGACCCCTACGTAGTGCCAACAATCATTTACACACATCATCAGACTTCACAATGTATAACAGTTTTCAACCAATTTTGTATCCAAGTTAATTTTGGACCCAATGAAAAAAAAACAAAGGATATCTGATCATGTCATTTTTATTTTATACTAACACTATCATAATTTGTTATGGGTCTTCAAATTAGTGAAACTTTTGTAATTAGATCAATCTCATCTTTCAATAAATACTTGTAAGATTTTTTCTTAGATGCTGACAAAAATTATCTCCATCAAGTTACTTTTGATCAGTTTCGGAGCATATAGACATATATGAAATTTTGTATATTTTGCCAACGGAAAAGTCTTCAACATCATCTCTTGATATTTATATGAAATATTTTTTTTTTATTGTTAATCAGGATTTTTATTGCTATATGAAGGCTAAATGTTTACAAAAGTAACCAAGGACTTTGCAAAATGGAATTCAATTTACAGATCATTAGCTGACATGATGGGGGCCAATACGACTTCCATCTCTATGAACTAAGAGCCATTGAACCCAAATAACCAAAAGGACACTAAGATCTGATGCGGTTGTAAGGCAAACCCAATTTGTCCTTAGACAGAGCATTGCCTAATTCAGGCCATATAGATGTAGGTAGAATGGAGGATTCCCCTCTGGATGAACAGAAGGAGGCGAGGATATCAGCTGGCACATTGCCTTCTCTATGTATATGCGAGACTTCCCAATCTAGAAGAAGAGCAAGACCACAATGAATACTCCTCAAACTCCGAATAGCACTCCAAGGACGCATGCCCTGCCTTTAATCCAAGCAATTGCTGTTGTAGAATCTGACTCCAACCAAAGTTTAGAACTTCCTGAATGGAGTGCCAACCATACACCCACCTCAATAGCTTTGAGTTCCAATAGGTTGATGGAGGGGAGGTCATTTCGCCCAGCTAATCCACACAAAAAGGCAACATGTTCGTTGCGAATTAGTGCACCATAACCTCCCCTCTCTTCCGAGAGAGAACCATCAGCATTGAGTTTGGTCCATCCCTACCGCGGAGGTATCCATCTGACCTCAACTATAGTTTTCAAATTTTGGGAAACCGATAGGTCAAAATATTTTGCAATTGACAGGATTTCAGAAGATAAGGTGGCTTGGAAAGTAGAGGAGAGGAACCTGGCCTTGGTCTCAATTTTGATGTTCTGAACAATTGAAGTCTTGTGAGTAGACTTCCCTTTGAATATCCTTTCATTACGTTCCTGCCAAATGTGCCCAATGACCGATGTTAGAATGTACTGTAGTATGGTTTTTTGAAGTGGAGCTGTCGTGGCTGAAGCTAGCCATAGGGAAAGGACAGCCATAGATCTCGATATAGACCTGGTGATACCCTGCCCCTTTAATTTATTCCGCCATATGAATCTGGAGAAGAACCGGTTGAGGAACAAGTGATCAATATCTTCATCAAACTTATGACATATGGGGCATGATGCATCAGTGAGGATCCACTTTTTCTGCAAACGAGTGCGGGTTGGGAGTTTGTTTTGAAATGCTTGCCAAGCACAGACAGAATATCTGGGCAGTTGAGAGGGAAGCCATATCCATGATGACAATAGTGGGGGTACCATGACCCGGCGGGCGAAATTCCAAGCAGAAGATAGATTCAGATTTCCAGATTTTGAGGGAGGCCAGACGAGTACATCTTCTCCAATACCCCCCACTTCTCCAACCATATAAAGTTCAAGGATGCTGGCCAGCGAGAAGGTTTCTTCTAGCATCCATTGCGAATCAGAATGTCCAAAGTAACCAAGTGGGGAGGACCCCAAATATAAGAAACTATACCGAAGTAGTGTTTGAGTCCATATCCATTTAACCATGGATCATGCCACACATTGATGGTCCTCCCTTCAAATATGATATATCTAACTTTTGATGTGATCCAATCTCTTGCTCTAAGAATTGATGTCCAAGAGCTCGTGCTACCTCTAGGGGGACGGGCTGTCCAGATATTGTGATTTCATAAATAGCGTTTGTAGACCCAGTTAGTCTAGAGAGACTTCTTTTTGCAAGCAATTTCCCACAGTTTGGTGCCCGCCGATCCCCTATTCCAATCCCCAATGGATTTAATGCCTAGACCCCCTTCCAAAAGAGGAGAGCAGGCGGTCAACCAAGCGATGTGGTGGATACGTCTAACGGAAGAATGTCCTTGCCATAAAAAGGTTCGAAGGATCATTTCAATGTCTTTTTGCACCCTGCGCGATGAACAAAAAGAAGAAGTTCAGTAAATGTGGAAAGCTGATAACACAAATTTGATCAATTCAATACGCCCTGCCCGAGATAGGGAATGACCTGCCCAAGAGAGAATACGCTTCCGGATTTTGTCTACCAGAGTTACACAATGAGCATACTTGAGAGTGCAGTTTAACAAAGGGAGACCCAAGTATCTGACTGGGAGACAATGTTGATCAATGCTCAAGGCCGAACAGAAAGCCGTAGAGGATGGACTACATGATGTAAAAATTTGGCTCTTAGAGGGATTGAGGTGGAGACCCGAAGCCGTAGAGGATGGACTACATGTTATTGTAGTATATAAGGCTGTAGATGGTAATGAGTAATTATATTTTATTGAATGATCCATTTTCTTCTTGATTTTGCTTGAGCGTTACGTTTTTACAGTCTAAAATATATTAGCATATATATATTGTTAGTTTCCTCCATTCATTGTAACGAGATATTTATATTTTATTGAAATTTTTTTCTATTTTCGATAAACGATATCATCCAATTAATTAGAGGTGTGTGTGTAATATATATATATATATATCACTTTTTTTTATAAAAATACAAACTTGTTATTTAGAAGAGACATGAGTCTTTACAAATGATAATACATTTAATACATTTTCCTACTCACAAAAATATCTAATTAATGTGGCTTCTCCACAACCCATATTACATTAAACAAAAAAGTTAATTGTAATATAGTGTTATTACACGCAATTTCAGAGGCAATCATCCAGCAAGGTGTATACCTTCTTAATAGAAGTATATACACTACATTGTTAAAAAAAATTCTTACATTTGTTAAAATCCCATTTATTTCGATCTGAAGTGGTATACAATTTTCATCAAAATATAAATATTATTAGATAAAATTTACTATTTTTAAAATATTCATATTCAAAACATGCGCGGACTATCCACAGGGCTATCAAGGCCTAAAATTATGCATTGTAATACGATAAATTTCTATCCATCCTTACATACACACATCATGTCAGAAAATAATTTTTTTTTGCACCATTCAAAACCATCCATAGAATATCTAGCATTCCACATTGACACGAATACATGTACACTCTCTCATTATAAATAGAGGTCCTTGGTGGCTTTAATTATTTCAGTCATAGTTTTGAGAAAATGAAGGGGAAGGCTGTATTAGTTCTCTCCATGCTTTTGCTTTTCATTGTGGTCATCCAACCCGCGATGGCAGCAAGGGTGATGATACCCACAGATGCTAAACCAGGTGAGTACTCCTAATTCTTTCTTACAGAAACCTTTGAATTATGCAACCATTTTTATTTGAAGGTTTTGTAGAATAACATTAATATCTTCTTTGCAAAAGAGAGGACTAGTGAGGTATCCGATGCGGAGCTCGACCAACAGAAAGGAAGTATCATGTATCGATCATTATTACAAAGTACACCTTCAGTTCCTTCTTATAGAGCATTAGACCCGCAGCCCGTATGCTCAACAAGAGGTGGTTCATACATCAAACATTGCTTTAGGGCCCCAGCACCACCTGGATCTCCTTAAAACATGTTAATTTGAAGAAGTTTATATATGGTTCATGTTTGGTGAGCCTTAGCTTCGATGTGTGGTGAGGTTTACAATGAGTGAAATACTTTCATAGTCACTGAAAACTATTGTCCTTTTTTTTTGTTACTTCTTGTTAGAACTTGCATGTCTCTGCATGTGTGTGCATTTGGAGTTCGATGCTTGTGTACCTTTTCAATTTCCAGTGAATAAAATCATGTTACCAGTATTTCAATATGAAAAGATTCACACATCCACAGGGAGGGCAACTCACCAGCTGATTTGCTAGCTTCCTTCAATCAACCCGGGGGGGAACCAATCTTCTTGAGTTTTGATGTATGGCCAAACTTAAGGACAACACTCGAAGCTGACAAATCAGGATCCCTTTCATTCGTATGAGACACTAATGTAGTCTTTTTGTGCCTGTTCCATTCTTGGATTCTAAGGGTAGACTGATTAATATCAAAGGGATGCAGGTCGGCTGGTTTGTGCTTCCCTCCTTGAGTGCTAATTAACTGTACCCATTGAATCCCCTATTATGTACTTTTTAAAACTTTTTATAAAGTTTTTTTCATAATCATACTTAACTAATCCAAACATGTTTCGAAAAGGTCCCAGTCATTCCAAAAAGCATTTTTTTTACTTATAAAAATGGCTTTTCAGGAAACTAAAAGAGTGTATTTTCACATAAAGCAGTTTTTAAGAAAGTAAAAAGTGTTTTTTCAAATCTATTTCTAAATGGACCTCAAGGAAATATATATTTGAAAACACATTCGGATATCCCTGTTTTTTTAAGAATCATTCTCAACCCAAACGTTCTGCCCCAGAAGAAAACAACAAAGCAAATTTTAATTTTAATTTTTTTGCTTGGTAATTGATGATATCATTAATATAAAATAAAGTTACATATGTATTTTAGAAAAAAAAAAGGGAACTAGGACCATATAGAGAGGCCGTAGGATACATGGATACACATGAGAGGGCTAGCAAAAATGGATTGATAAGCAGGGGAAAGGTACTATAAAAGGTTAAAACAAGTTCTCCTGTTGTTGTCAAGATTTTCTGATCTGGGGGGCTCCAGATTTGTCTTCAATCATTAAAGATAACACTGTTGAAGAGAGTTGAGTTGGCTGAAAAACAGAGATACCCATAGTAGATTGCAGTGAGGCCAAACAGTCCGCTACTTTGTTCCCTTCCCGATAGACATGTGATGCTTTCCACTCAGCAAGTTGACTAGTTATGCGATGGATGAGACGGATATCACGTAGAGCAGTCCAAGGGATAACTCCTTTTCCTTGGGCCCATGCAATGGCCGTGGTAGAATCTGACTCAGACCAAACCTTTAAATGGTTTAGATTTTCCAGTTGAAGACATAGTTTGAGACCTTCAGCAATGCCTTTCAATTCCAACACATTTATGGAAGCAGCCCGAATGCGTGCTGCCAGTGCCATTATGCAGTCGCTCGAGGGATCCCGAATGAAAGCACCAAATGCAGAACGATCATCTCTCAATGAAAGCAAATTTTAATTATGAAAGTAAAGAAAGGGTTTTCAATGAATCTAACAATGTTTTTTTTTTTGGAAGCTAATTACAAAAACAGCTTTAAGTGATAATGTGAGAAGCCCCTTTCCAAAACTCTAAGCCCCCGTTTGGATGTAGAATAGGATTTATTCTTGGGTATATATTGTTCTGAGCATAAGTGTGTATAAATAAGGATAAATTGATTTTGTGTTTGGTTATGTTTTGAATTATTCTTATTGAGAATCGTAAGAATAAATGTTTTGTTGTTTGGGTAAAATGTGAATAAAGTATGGATAAGAATTTATAAAAGGTAAAAAGTAATGATAGTTGATTTGACAGGTGATTTATAAGAGGTGATGACAGTTGGTTTGACAGTGGGCCCATTTATTCTTTGGGTGGAATAACCTAGGATAACTTTTATTCTAGGGATTGATTGGAATCCATATACCATTTTATACCAGTTTATTCTAGCACATTTTATCCGGGGTTATCGGGGCTTTCCAAACATAAAAAAAAATTATCCGGGGTTATCCGGGGATATCCGGAGCTTATCCGGTATCCAAACGGTATAAATATTTGTTCGGGGTTATCCAGGGTTATCCGGGGGTTATACCGAAAACAAACGGGAGCTAAGGCTTAGTTTGGTATGGGGATAAGAAGTTGAGATAATGAAAAAATTGGGTTAAATCACTTATTATCCCATATGGCAAGACATGAGCCTCAAATTATCTTATTATGTACTGTTTAAAACTTTTTATAAAGTTTTTTTCATAATCATACTTAACTAATCCAAACATGTTTCGAAAAGGTCCCAGTCATTCCAAAAAGCATTTTTTTTACTTATAAAAATGGCTTTTCAGTAAACTGAAAGAGAACCAAGCAAAAAAAAAATTATCCCATATGGCATAAAAAAAAGGAGGATAAAGTATGTACAATTGTCCACATTTTAAGATAAAAAATTAGAATAGTTTGTTCTACGTAAAATGTGAAATAGACTTTATCCACATTTTTATCGCTATTTTACAAAACTGGAATAACATTTATAATTATCATTCCCAAAAAAAAAAAAGTGTTCCACTAAACAATATTAATGCCTCATTAAAATTATCCGATATTTGATTCAAATGCAAGATTGAGGATAAGAACACAAAAAATGAGGATAATAAAAAACATTAAGAAATATAAATCTGAATAAAAATAGTGAAATTTTTATTCTCATAAACTAGCCTAACTTATCCTAAAAATTTATATATTTATCAAACAAGACCAAAGACTTTATCAGTGACTTACCAGTCTGATTGTTATCCTATAAATCTCTTATTGCTTTTGTGCGAGGGACAACCAATCTAAGGATCATGAAAATGCTGAATATCAGAATGCCTTTGCAAGCCATTTCTTGCTCCGCACAATAGTCTTGCCCCTCGAACACAAATGTTATATATAGACACAAACATGCATGATGTTCACCCTTGCATTAACATTTGCACGCGCATGCGGTTAATAGTGCGTGCGCATTGTTGAATTTTCTATGGGACCCCTCGTGGCTGACTTTACAGTCAAGCTGGGAAGGCTACCTCCGCCTATTTATACTGGTTCCACAGAAAATTCTTTCGAATAATCGCCAACAAACAGATAGGTAAGTCAGCGTCATGACTCGAACCTAGGACCTATCGGTAACACCGCTAAACCTTGAACCGTTGTGCTATGACCACTTGACATTTTTTCTTTTTGATTGGTAATCAAAGGTAGTATTGCTGTAAATGTGAGAATTTGTACAAATTCACAATACTTTACAATGGTCAAACAAAATGCAAAAATAAGAAAACTAGGGGAGTTTCAAACAAGACCCCTGTGTTTGACAAAAAAAAAGAAAGAAACCCCTGTTTTCATCTAATAACCAGCAGGATAGATCTCATCATTCAGGATAGCTTTCATCATTAAATCACTTGACTCTCATGTGTCCTTCTGGATGCCTATCCTTCTTGATAGCCTCTGCCAATTCATGCCATATTTGTGATGGTTGTATGATAACTTCTCCCCTTGCCGAATGATAGGCTGCAAGTAGATCCGCTGGCGAATTTTCCTCTCTAGGAATGTGTGACACCTTCCAGTCATCATAGAAAGCTAGAGAAGAATGAGTACTTCTAAGGGATCTCAATGCATTCCATGGGATATTACCTTTTCCACAGCCAAGCTAGTGCAGTGGAGGAGTCAGTTTCAATCCACAATTTTTTTAACGAAAGAGAACAGCCTAGCAAGACTCCCTGTTCAATAGCTTTGAGCTCTAACAGATTAATGGTGGGAAAGTCTAGTCTGCCTGCCAGTCCAATAATGTACTCCATATTGCTGTCTCGAATCAATGCTCCATAACCGCCTCGGTCATCTGACAGAGAACCATCAGTATTGAGCTTGAACCATCCTTCATCAGGGCCTAACCACTTCACAATGGATGTAACCTCCTCCTTTGGGATGACCTTTACACCAAAAGCCTCTATTATTTTTGCATGATCCGAGGAAGTGATGACACTAAAAACTTTGTGTAGTGTCCTAATCTGGATGCTCTCTTTAATTCTCCTTAAAAGAGCAAGTTTGTGCTGCTTTTTTCCAGAAAATAGCCTTTTGTTTCTTTCTGTCCATATGGTCCAGATTGTTGTAGAGATTAAAAGGTGAGCAAGTTCTTTCTTGAGAGGTTCAGCTGCAGTGGCAATCAACCAGCCTAGAAAGCGAGCAAGTTTGCCAGGAACCGGACTAGTAATTGATATATCACGAAATAGCTTGCCCCAAATGAACCTCGAGTAGGAGCATCCCAAAAATAAATGGTCGACATCCTCAGGTTCAGTAGAGCATAGTGAACAGATAGGAGATTGGGAAGAGCTCCATCTCTGAATACGGACAAGGGTGGGGAGTCTATTTAGAAAGGCTTGCCATGCATAGAAACAGTGCTTTGGAGTTTGGAGTGGATGCCATAACCATTTGGACCATTGGGGAGATCCGCCCCTTGTTCTAACTGCTCCCCATGCCTTAGAAAGCCCCAGGACTACAGTTTTACTAGCTGGCCAGATCAGAATGTCTTTGCCACATCCTCCGACCTCCGATTGCTGAATTTCTGGCCAAACCAACTCCAGGTCAGCTGAACATCTAATCGGTCTATGCCATTTTCCATCTCTGATGAAGACAGCAACAGAAGCTTCGTTAGGAGGACCCCAGTCATAATTCACGCGGCCTAGAATAGCCTCCAAACCTCTGCCATTGATCCAGGGATCAAACCATAAGTTTATGGTTTTCCCTTCAAAAATCAGGTAGCGAACTTTGGGGAGAATCCATTCTCTAGCCTGGAGTATGCAAGACCATGATGAAGAGCATCCCGCATGCACTTTTACCTGCCAAATATTAGACTTCCTCATATATCTATCCCTCATCCAGCAGGCCCACATTGTTTCACTAGAGCTTGCAAGCTCCAAGAACCTGACCCCAGCAGAGCCCACAGACTAGTCACGGATGCTTTTTATGCCTAGTCCACCTTCTTCTAAGGGTTTGCAAACAATATCCCATTTTACATGATGCGCCTTACGATCTGACGAGGTTCCATGCCATAAGAAGTCTCTGATAAGTTTTTCTACATCCTTCAGAGATCTTTGAGGGATTCTGCTGAAGACCAAAATACTTATAAAGAAGAAAGGACTGACCTTATCAGTTCAACTCTACCAGATTTTGATAGAGAAAAACCAGCCCAAGAAGAAATACGCTTACAGATCTTATCGATAAGAGGCTGGCACAGTCTAGGAGATAAGGCGCCCTGAAATAAAGGTAAACCAAGATATCGGACAGGAACTGAAAAGAGCCTGATACTAAGGAGCTCAGCAAATAGAGCCGATTCAGGACCATTGCTAGAGAAAATCTGACTTTTTGCATTATTAATATGGAGACCAGATAAGCCTGCAAAATTGTGGAAGAGATTACGAAGCGCTAAAGCAGTGGCTGGAGCAGTATCCCTGAAGACAAGCAAGTCGTCAGCAAAAGCAAGATGAGAAATATTCAATCTTCCACGAACAAATTTACCTACACTCCCTTCGTTCACCATAAGATTTAGCTGTGTCGATAGAGCTTGGATTACAAGAGTGAATAGAAGGGGCGAGAGAGGATCGCCCTGTCGAATGCCACAGTTTGAATTAAAAAATCCTTCCGGTGAGCTGTTGATAATGGCTAAGTCGTTGGCAGACGTGATACATTCCATACATAGTTGAGTCCAGTGGGGATTAAGATTGCATCTCCTCAAAATCGCCTCAAGATAACTCCAACGAACACAGTCAAAGGCCTTTCGCAGATGTATTAATACATGCTCTGGATGCGCCCTTTTTGTTGAGGTATTTGACCATCTCATGTGCTAGTAAAATATTGTGGTGAATGCTTCTCCCTTTAATGAATGCAGCTTGATGCTCAATAACAATGTGAGGAAGGATATCACGAAGCCTCATTGCCATTAGCTTGGTAATAATCTTATACAATGTATTACATAAAGAAATTGATCAAAAGTTATCCATAGTATTAGCATTAAGAGTTTTAGGCACAAGTGCAATGAAAGAGTGACTGACCTGCTTGAGTAACCTTCCAGTAGAGAAAAAATGTTGGACAGCCTCAACCAAGTCAGAGCTCACAAGATCCCAAAAAAACTGAAAAAAGCGAGCCGGGAATCCATCCGGACCGGGTGAGCTAAGTGGTTTGAGGCTAAAAGTGGCCTTGCGAATTTCTTCTAGAGTAATAATAGCTAGAAGCCTGGAGTTATCAACCTGAGAAAAAGCACCAAAGCTGGGACAAGCCAATATAGGTGAGCCGCTGTCTCGATTAAGGAGGCTTGTGTAATACTGCACAATGTGGTTTTTGATCTGATCAGGCTCAGAGAGATCATCACCCAAAAAAGAACATAACCGATAGATAGTATTGACTGCAGAGCGACTCTTGATAGAGTCATAGAAGAAACGAGTATTAGAGTCCCCTGCCGAGAGCCATAATTGCCGTGACTTTTGACGAAGAAAACATTCTTCCTGGTACAAGCTTCCTGAGTAAATTGACCGGGACGTCTTTCCCAAGGTTTGTAGCGACACATCAAGAGGACTTTGATGAAGTAGAGCTTGAATAGCAGAAAGGTCAGCGCGAGCCGTCTGAAGCTTGCGCTGCACTAGACCGAAGTAGTCCTTGTTCCATTGCTTAAGGGCAATCTTAGTGGATGAAAGCTTTTTGACCAATCTGTATAATGGAGATCCCCTTACCTCTGTTCTCCAGGCAGATTCAACAGTGGCTTTGAATGAAGGGTGAGTTTCCCACATCTCAAAATATTTAAAAGGCTTAGGACCGGTTGGAAAGACCGGTACAAATACTACTTTCATTGGGGAGTGGTCAGAGATGCCCGGAGCTAGATAGTTCACCATTGAATGCGAAAAGACATTAATAAAATGAGAGTTTACTAGAATTCGATCTAGACGGCACATAATTCGGGTCTCCTGACGATTGCTCCATGAAAAAGTGTGCCCAAATGCTTTGAGATCTTGCAGTGCAGAGTTTGATATGCAAGAATTGAATTTCCTCAACCTCCTTGTATGAATCGAGCTCCCCCCTACTTTCTCATTGCTGAACCTTACCTCATTAAAGTCACCCCCTACTAGCCATGGGAGGCTGTGCACAGTTGCAGAGAGCTTCAAGATATTGTGCCAGAGAAGAAGCCTCTCAATACAAATTTGAATCATAGACCGACGTGACTAGAAGTGAAATATGACTCTGCTTGTAGAGGAGAAGACTATGAACATATTGGAAAGTATGTTCCAGAATGGTGACCTCAACTAGATCAGTATTTCAAAACAAGCAGATTCTCCCATCCCCTGTTATGAATGAGGAATTGTACATATGTAACTTGTGTGTCAGCACTTTATGCCCTGTGGCATTGAGTTTTGTTTCTGAGAGACTCACAAAGGCAGGTTTGTGTTCCTTCAGAAAATTTTTGAGATCCAACTGCTTTTCGTTTCCCATTAAACCCCTTACATTCCAGAAGATGTTCTCTATGGACACCAAAAATGGAGGATGGGCCCAAAAGGCAATTAAGTGGAAGTCCTCCTAATCCCTTCTCCTGAGGGACTTTGGGGATTGATAACTAATTCACTTTTGCTTGGAGTAGAACCGTGGTCCTCTAGATCTCTGAAGAATTCTTTGATCTCTTGTTTTTGGTGACCCTTCCCTTTTTTAGACAATGCTGCTGACTTTTTCCTACTGTTGGTCTGCTTATTCATCCTTGCTCCCCCTATTTGACCAGTGGCAGAGGGATTGACTGCCTTGGTCACCTGATTTACTTTCCCCGGAGAAGAGAGAGCACAATTTATCAATGCAGTGTCTACAAAAGCACCCCCATTGGCTTCCCCATTAGCTCCAACAGAGGGAGATAGATCAATGACAAAGTCACCTTCTATTTGGGATATACATTTCTCATTAGTGTTCTGTGTAACATCTGAGTTTACCTGCTCAACTGTTTGAATGTTGGGAATAGCTTCCAGTAATATATTTGAATTTTCTTCAAGAATTGAATGAAGACCCTTCATAAGGACATCCTGAATAAGCTGCTGTTCTGCGAGGTCATCCTGGCGGACCGAATGCTGCTCCGAAGTAATAGATGGGGTTGTTGATTGCACTAATGGAAGTGTTCCCTGGTCTCCAGCTATAAGTGAAATAGGATTTACTTTGTTTACTTTGATTACTCTTGGAACAGTGGCTAGAGAAAGGTCCTTTGGTTCATTGTGTTGAGTAGATTCAGAGGGAGTGATATTGCAGATTGGACTGATAGGTCCTGATTTCATTGCGTCTGCCATCAACTTGCTTGTGCCATTGTTGCGAGTTTTTGTGACTTCTTGCCATTGCGGAGCTTGCTTTGCTTTACCTTTTTTCTGAACCTCCCGAGAATCTGATGTTACCCTTGGTTCTACATCTAGAGCTGACTTATCTGGCTTCAAGAGCTGACTTATCTGGCTTCAAGATACAACAAGCATCATCATGTCCAAATGTTTGGCAAAATTTACAGGCTGTTGGCTTCCAGTCATAGTCGACCTTGAATGATTCTCTTTGGCCCAGTTGGACATCAACAAGCACAGAGTCTGGGAGAATAGTAGAGGCCTGAACCTCCACACAAATGCGGGCATAAGAAGCCCTGCTACATCTGAGTGTGGCTGTGTCCACGTATAGTGGAACACCAAAGGTGCTCCCAATTCGACTTGAACTTTCCTCCTCCCAAAGGTGGAGAGGAAGGTTTGGCAGTCTGATCCAAATCGGTATGCTACTGAGGCGCTCTTGTTCCATACGAACTTCTGGAGACCACTTACGCAGGATAAATGGACGATGATCCATCGTCCATGGCCCTCCTTCTAACACAGTTTTAAGGTCTTCAGCCAGGAGAAACTTGACTGTAAAGAACCCATTCCCATGAAGAAGGAGCTGGAACTCTCCTTTTGGCTTCCAAAGTTGTTTCAAGAATTGTAAAAAAGGAATGTAAATAGGGATTTTACCTATTACATAGCCCACCACTGCTTGTTGGAATTTTATAGTGTTTTTAGCATAGGTAGCCGGATTAAGCGTCGCCACCACCGTCGTACCCTCCATGGTTGGTTCAATGAAGCGCAAGGTACCAACTTTATTGGATGGGCTCTTAGACTGAAAAAGCGAGCCCCAACTTTTTATATGTTGGGATGTTGACGGGGGTGGGACTGCAACAGGTTTCCTATATCGTTTGAGGAGGCCAGTGCCGGTTCCTCATGAGGAGAGGAGAGGGAAGGCATCGGGAGAGATATGTGGAGAGGTATTTTTGGGGAAGGCAGTGGATGGGTATGGTGGCTGAACAGGGGGAGGGAGGGTAGTAACTGTGGAAGAGGGGGATGGGGAGGGGAGGGAGGGCAAGACAGTGGTGTAGATACCCTAATTTTGACCGTCCAGAGAGACAGAAATACTTCAAGTAACACACAGAAATATCCCACATTCGGACATCCAGTAGAGAACCAAAGTTCGGGAAAACCGGAAGCCTCGACCTAAAACCAGAAACCCTAACCCGAGCCTTGACCTAAAACCAGAAACCCTAACCCTAGCCCAGGACCTAAACCTAAACCCTAACCCTAGCCCTGGACCTAAGCCTAAACCATAAACCAGGCCCTAACCCTAAAACAAACCCCGCCACTCTAAAAACCAAAAACCCCAAGTCCCTGGAAAGGGGCGGCTAGCCCTAACTAGCCGCCCCATACTAGGCGGCTAGTTCAGACTAGCCGCCCCACTAACCGCCCCATACTAGGCGGCTAGTTCAGACTAGCCGCCCCACTAACCGCCCCTTGGCCGACTTTGGACCAATCCCCTGGATGGGACATAAAGTAGCATTTAATGCTGATCATTGAGGCGGGTCATGACATTTAGCCGCCCTCTCTTGGCCGGATCAAACCAAGTAACCGACCCAAGCCACCGCTTGTCAGAGATGGGACGTTTGGCAGGTCATGATTGGGGCGGCTACCAGGAATTAGCCGCCCCATCCTGGGCGGCTAGTTAGGACTAGCCGCCCTTCACCTGGTCTCTGACAGAGGAACCAGAGAATTAATGAGGGGTCTAATCAAAGCCAACCCACTCCATTACCCCTGGGATATTTCCCTGCCTCTCTTTTACTATAAATAGAGGGGTCCCAAAGCCCAAATACAACATCTTGAATCAACAATCCACCATCCTCACTTGATCAAACCCTTCCACCACTAGAAATCCCAAGAGAGAGAGAGAGAACCCCTTTTGTGAGAGAAACACCCATTCCCTACATAAAATACCCCCTCATCCCACCCTCCAGAAACCCAGGCTAAACCTAGCTTAGCCTCTGTCCAAAACAAAACCCATTTCCTATCGAAGTCCTGCCCAAACCAACCCAAACCCTGGACGGCTAACCCTAGCTAGCCGCCCCCTGGCCGACGGCTAAAAACAACTAGCCGCCCCCCTATCTACACCCCATATCCACACCCCTTTGTCCCAAGACTCCTTTAGTCAAGCCCCGGAAGCAGAATAGGATACCTGTTTTTCACCTCTGTGTACGGTATATCCGTATCTCAGAGCGGAGACCCCACAAACTCCCCTGCGTAGGCGATCAAATCTGACCCAACCTTTTCCTGCTTTAGAAAAAGCAGGTGGCGATCACACAAAACCCTAAATCCTCTTGAGACGCTATCGGGCGCCTCAACCAGGACCGACACACCCTCACCCCTTCCGAGAAGACGATCCGACCGAGCCCGCCAGGGCACGCACCCGATCCGAATCCCCGAAGAACTCCCACACACGCACACGCGCTCACCGCGCACCCCGCCGGGATCCGCACCGACATCCGGAGGCCTCCCCGACGGTACCGACAAATCTGGCGATCACGGTGGGACCTCCCTCGTGAAAAACAACAAAAGGTAATCCTCTTCTTCTCCCTTTTACAAGCTTGACTAGAATGCTATCAACCCTCTAGGAAGGTTAGAGTTTCCGACCTCTCGAATCTGTTCCTCCTCTAATTCACAACACAGCATCATTTACCGCTTTGTAAGCCGCACACAGCTGCGCAATCCTTTACAGCTTTGTAAGCCGCACACCGCTGCGCAATTCTTTACTGCTTTGTAAGCCGCACACCGCTGCGCAATCCTTTACCGCTTTATTTACTGCTTTATATCTGCATTCATTCCCTTGAACCATTCCACACGCATCATGGAATCCCTCCTAGAGGAGGAGATACTAGAGGAAAGAACCCACCAAGAGGGTCAGACCACGCAATTCCTGACCCATTTAGAGGAAAGGATGGCCAGTCTAGGATACCAATCTGTAGAGGACATGTTTCATGACCTCGCCGAATACCGCCAGATCAAAACCCTAAGACAGGAGACCCCTGTCGAAACCCCTAAGGCCTCCCCGACGGCACCGACAAGTGGGAGGTGTGACGGCAGACGATTTGAATCGGAATGCGTTGAAAATGCTTTCGATAGTGCCCCCAGGAGGAGGACGAGATTTAACTGGTGCCGATGAAAGATCAGAGTTCTCACCTTCACCAAGAGAGAGTTGCAGAGAGACAGAGGAGGGCGTTCCCCCCACCATTCCGATGTCGGAGAGGGCTTGCCCTCTGTCGGAGGGAAGAACTTCCGCCAATATTATCCCTCGTTTTCAACCTAGAAAAAGTTTTGCCGGCCTGTTGTTTTGCCAATTCTCCACTTGACACTTCATCCAACACAAATAACATTTTTAGTGTCACATATTCTGTAGTTTTTATTTTGCATTTCAATTTTTGGATCATCAAAGAAGAATTGCAGTTTTTTGCAGTAAAATATAGTTTTGTTATTACGACCAAAAACTAGGGTTTGAAAGGCCACCTTAGGATTTAAGAGAGAGTTAGTTAAAACACAATGTTGTACACTTTTACGATAAAATGTAGGCTAGAGTTCGCGGCAATTACTTTGTCCTATCTTAATAACACATATAATTCTAGTTTGCACAACTTGAAAGACGGCAAAGTGGAAGGAATTGGGTTTGCATAAAATGTTGAAAGAGGAATAATAGCACATAATTAGGAATCCATGAAATTAGAGATGTACAACTGGTCGGCCCGAACCAGAACAGTGCAAGCCCAATCGATTTTATGAGTAGGCACATATCTTTCAAATGGGCCATAAATTCTACTTTATTAGGAGTATTAACTAAGCCACAATGTAGGATTTTTTTTTTTAGGCAAATGACCTAGTTGCTAATTATCTTGTCAATCACTATAGGGTACGAGTTCAAACCTTTGCAAGAAGTGCATGCTACTTGGATCTTTTGAGAGCGGGTTGTGAAGTGGGAATTAAATAAAACCAGAAGTGCATGCTACTTTTATTTTACCAATGAGAACCTTATCATCAATATAATTATATCCAAGTTGGTTAATATATAGTTTCCAACCTTATAGTTTCTCAAAATTTATAATACCAATGCAAATGCTTCATTAAAAAATTAGAGTAAGTAGAACCAATTGGTTGTTGTCTCTTTGGAGATAAATTATTTTTGGTAGGAGAGTGGTTGAGATTCCAAGTCATTTGGAGATTTTTTAACCATGCATGTAAACCAACTTCGCCGCACCATGTGGCATTTATTACGTAATGTTTTTTTAATTCACTAATCAAATTGCTATGTAAATTAAACCCTACTTCATTAATTTAGAATATCAAATCTGGTAAAACTCATCAAGTGGCGCATAGAAATACTTCTGAATGGCGAGTTAATTATTTAGAAGTTGTTTCAATATGCATTCATCATTAGTGGTCAGTCCCACATCCTCTATATGAATACCCGAATAATCTTCACAGAAACACAAATATAATCATATATCACTGTACATAGAACACTATGAGAGCTTTGAAGATGTTTTTCAATGGTCTCGCATTCATCATATTGCTCTTAGAATCCAATGTGGCCATTCCTTCAGCTAGAGCAGCTCGCGTATTATCGGAGCACACCCAACTCGGTGAAAATTCCTTCCATGGTTGAGCTATAATATTAACTCTCATAACTAGCACTAACAGTTGCATATCAACAGAGCATCACATTGAGACTTTGTAGTGACGAGGAATTTGTCTACTAAAAAAATTCGTTGTCGATGCAGGAATGAAAGACATGGGGAATGTAAATGATGTCAAGCTTGTTCAACATTTCTCCCAACCTTATCCATGTCAGAAGTGCCCTCCTCCATGACCATGAGTAGGCCAAAATGATTACAACAGATTGATGAATTTGTTATTCACAGATTGATGTTGATGCTTCCATTTCAAAGTTCTTTGTCCAAACCTCAATTGTGAGGAACAAGCACATGCCCTGTATTAGTGTCTAATCTTACTAGTCGAACAATTGATGAAGCAAGTGTGTGATCTTTTACTGGACACTGTTGTTCATATATGAAGAATGGAATAATGAGATTGAAACAGCTATGTGTATGTTGGAAAATAAAAATGGATCCATTGGATCATCGAGCAAGCGCCAAAAAAAAAAAAAAAATCATCCAAGAAAAGAGTGAAAATACCAAACTGCTTTCATCAAATGCACAACGGTTAGCACTTTAGTTAGAGTCATGGGTTTGTTTCATAGTTTTCTCATTTCAAACCTTCCAAACTTACCTGATGCATATGGTTTATTGGTGGTTTAATTTTATATGCATCTGGGGTTTCTCTAACATTAATAAAAAAAATATTGGGGTTTCCCCTCACAGGAAAAATTTATTTTTATCAAAGCGGATGCATTGCCGACAATGAACCATGGATTTTAATTAATCTATTTTGTCCAGATTATAAAGGGAAATATGCAGTGAAAATTCTAAAATAATAAAACGAAAACCTAGCTAACATAGAACAATGAAGCAGGATGGTGAACAATTGATGTAGTTATCCATTGTAAACACATTGTAGTTTTTTTTTTTTTTTTTTTTTGAGATAAACGGTAGACCACTACTTAATTAATGAAGAGGGCCTAAAAGGGAAATACATAATGAAATGGTCTAAGTAGGAGAGGATCCTACTTAGGTCTGTTGAAAACAAAATGATCAAACTAATACAAATTTCTCATTAACATATCCCACCTTGGGAGCCCTGCAGAATACACAACCCAATCTTTTACTGAGCATATCACCAAATTCTAAGTGTTCTCCATATACGGAGTAGTGCCCCAAAAGACAGTCTGGTTGCACATTGACCAAATGGCCTATGTAACAGCAGGGATAAAAGATAAGGTGAACTTGGCTCCAATACATCGATCACCTCTCCTCCGTCTTCGCTTCCCAGACTCCCATAGGCCTTCCAGATCCGAGAAACGCACATACATTACGGTTGGTGAACCCATCAAAGTCCAGATTTCCCTGTTGAACGGGCACATAACAAGTAGATGTCCCGTCGTTTCATCCTACCCTCCGCAAAGACAATTCGCAATGTCAGTCTGGAAAGACAAAATGGATCTTCAAGCCTTGGTGAGAAGCCTATTTAGCATTAGGAGCTTTAGGAATACAGAGATTTTCAGAGGCACTTTCGGTGACCTTGTTTCTTTTGCCATCCACGCCCAAGGGAGGGCAGCCCTGTTTCTCCGCCACCACCTGAAGCATCCTTTGAGAGTGAATGAACCATCTCTACTTGGTAACAACACTTTTTTTTTCTTATGGGTAATGAAAAAGTTGTATTGTTATGGAATTCCTTTACAAGAATGCAGCAAAAGAGAGTGCACCCCATAGACTACTACCTCTCCTGTTTAACATCAAAGAACAAAATGTGCTGTCAGAGTTTGTTCACCTAACTCGAGTTAAACCTCTCTTTGCCTTTTCCTGCTCAGAGATCGGTTCCTTAGCAATGATTTGAACGCCAAAAGCCTCAGACTACTTTTTTTAGTTCTAAATTTTATTATGGATTTTGTGTACTTTGTTAGGGATGTTCTGTAAAGTGTTGTGGATGTTCTGTAGTTTGTGATGATAGTGTTGTATACATGTTATGAAATTCTTTTTTCATGTGATATGTATTATACACTTCTGTATACATTGTTAAGAATACATTATATTGTTAAACTTCCCCAGACTGCATTGGTCACTAGATCACCTCGGTGTAAAATAAAAACCACACCTGACTTTGCCAAGGAGACCTTATCATCACTTCAAATTAAATTTTTTTTTTTTTTTTTTGCTTGGTAATTAGAGGATATATGGTATTACTGTGAACTGTACAAGAGTGTACAAACGGAGAATTACAAAAGAGTCAAAAAGCAATGTGTCCAAGGACACTACAAAAAAATCAGAGTTTCATCTTGGGATAATATAGGGCAAATAGCAGAAGAGTGTCCCAAGAGAAGAAGAGTCATGATCGCTCAATCTGTTTGCCATCTTTGTCTTGCTGTAGCAACATTAATATGTCTGCCCATAAGTCAAAAGCATGAAAAAATGTTTGCCCCAATAGGGATTGGGTCGCTGTGAGAAGATCAGCAACTCTGTTGGCTTCCCGATAGACATGTGAGATCTTCCAGTCAGCCAATGAGGAAGTGATGGAATGAATTTCTCGAAGGTCACGGATGGCAGTCCAAGGGATGGAACCGCATCCGGTGACCCATGCGACAACCGTAGTAGAATCTGTCTCACACCAAATTTTACGAGCTTGAATGGAAGTGCCAAGACGAAGTCCAGCAAGGACTCCTTTGAGTTCCAAAAGATTAATAGAAGAGGTCCGGACCCGAGCAGCCATTGCAAGGGAGAAAGTAGCCAGATGGTCTCGAAGTACAGCGCCAAAACCATATTGATCATCACTGCGGGAACCATCTGAATTCGCCTTGAGCTAGCCAGGTTGAGGAGGATGCCAACAAATCCATTGGGATGATTTGACCTTTTCCTGAAAGTGTAAATTCAGCCTTGCACAGAGGGATGCAATGAGAGGGGAAGGGGACTCTTTGAAATGATGATCCTTGAACCTGATCTTGGCAGAGGAGATAATGGCTTGGACTAAGGCCTTCTTATGGGTACAAGCCGATTTGAAAATGCGGGAATTCCTCTCTAACCAAAGGGACCAAAAAGTTTGGGAGAGTAAGAACAAGAGAATCTGTTTTTCCATAGGAGAGTGAGCATTGGCAAGGAACTTATCCAAAAGATCCGGGATGGAAACAAAATGTTGGCACTTTAAACCAAAAGATTTTAAAATAGCATTTCAGACATAGGCAGCATACGAGCAGCCTACAAATAAATGGTCTGCTGATTCTACCTTAGCGTTACACATCCTGCATTGCGGGTCTTGGAGCAGTTGAAGCTTGAATAGCCTGTGGAGGGTGGGGAGCTTGTTGAGAATGGATTGCCAAATGAGAAAGCTGTGTTTCGGAGGTTGCGTGGGTTGCCAGATATGCTTGTGCCAAAGGACTTTGGGACGCAAGGAACGAATAGAGTTTCAGGCAGAAGAGGTTGTGACCTTGCCCATGGGATTACCAGTCCAGACCACCACATCCGAACCCGGTCCTCCCACCTCCAGAGTGAGAATAGACTCTCACACCGAGTCAAATGCCCGAGGCCAGCGAGAGGGCTTAGACCAATAACCATTAGAAATGAGACAACTAACCGAGGTGGTCTGAGGGGGCCCCAGGAAGAGAGAGGTACCATGTAGATGCTCCTTTAGACCCTTGCCTTCTAGCCATGGATCAAACCAAACATTGGTGTTTTTTTCATCAAATATAAGGATATGGACCTTAGTTTGAATCCAGTCACGGGATTGCAAAATCTTTTTCCAAGAGGAGGAATATGATTGAGTGTTTTTTGCTTCCCAGATATTAGATTTTGACAAATACTTTCGCTGCATCCATTGAGCCCAAAGGGAAGGTTTATGAGAGACCAACTCCCAAAATCTGGACCCCATAGCTGCCTGGTTCCAGTCAAGGATTTTTTTTATCCCTAGTCCTCCTTCAGAATAAGGGGAGCAGAGGGATTCCCAACACACAGCATGGTGTTTTGACTTTCCTCCCACATCAGCCCAAAGAAAGTTTCAAAAAACATGTTCAAGGACTTTGTGGGTCTTACGTGGAAGCATGAATGCTGCAGTCCAATAGATGTTGAAGCTCTGGAGGACCGACTTGAGAAGTTCGAGCTTACCAGCTTTCGACAAAAGCAACCCAGACCAAGATCGTAGCCGCCGGCGGACTTTATCCACAAGGGGTAAGCAGAAAGAGTGAGAAAGTCCACCAGCAAATAGAAGGATTACTAAGTATTTCACCGGCAAAGATGCGGAGAAAATCCCAATTTCTGTGGCAAAGGAGCTGTCTGGGAAGGAGAGGAACACTTGACTCTTCTGCAGGTTGATCTGGAGACCAGAAGCTTGAGAGAAGTCATTAAAGAGTTGCTGAAAGCCAAGAGCAGAGGAAGTGGAGTCATCAGAGAATAGGATCAGATCGTCAGCAAAACATAAGTTCGATACATTAAGTTCAGGACGAAGAAAATGTCCCATTGCACCAGTAGGCACTGCTCTGTCAATGCTATTAGTCAAGACCTGCATTGTTAGAACAAAGAGAATAGGTGAAAGGGGATCTCCTTGGCGGAGGCCGCAATTAGAACTGAAGAAGCCATGAGGACTCCCATTAATAAGGATTGAGAAAGAGGGGGTCTGGGTGCATTGCATAATAAGTTCAATTATAAGAGGAGGAAATGAAAGCCCCTTCATGACCTCCTTTAAGAAGCTCCATCGAACACTATTAAAAGCCTTTCTCAAATCCACCTTGACACAGGCACGGCCTTTCGGAGAGGGAATGAGGAGATGTCTCATTAACTCATGAGCAAGTAAAATGTTATGAACAATGTTCCTTCCTTTCACAAATGCCGACTGGTTCAGGGTGATGATGGAGGGTAGAACAGAGTGGAGTCTAGTGGCAAGCACTTTAGTGATTGTTTTGTAGATGGAGTTGCATAAGGAAATGGGGCGAAAGTCTTCAAAAGAGTCGGCATGTTTGGATTTAGGAATCAGGGCAATAAAGCTATGATTAAGCTGCTTAAGGAGATGGCCCGACTGGAAAAAATGCAAGATAGCCACAACAAAGTCAAATTTGATGAGATTCCAAAAAGACTGAAAGAATCCTACAGGGAAGCCATCAGGACCAGGGCTACTGAATGGTTTCTGAGAGAACAAGGCCCTACGAATCTCGTCTTCAAAGACAGAGGAGGCAAGAAACGGTTGGTCCTCTACAGACAGAGATTTTGTGAAGGAAATAAGGGAGATAGGAGAGGAGTTGTCTCTGGAAAGCAATGACTGAAAATAAGCTAAAGCTGTATGCTTAATGACTTCAGGGTTCTCTGAGAAAGAGCTATCAGCAAGTTTCACCTTGCGGATAGAGTTTTAAGCAATCCTGGTCTTGGAATAAGCATAGAAAATTTGGTATTCCGATCTCTGCTTTCAAGCCACATTTGACGAGATTTTTTCCTGTAGAAGGACTCCTCTTGGCGCAACAAAGAGAGATAAGCAGCTTTGGCTTCAATTTCACGAGACATGAAAACCGGATTTAAAGGATCTAGTAACAATTGAGCTTGAATTTGATCGAGAGAGCCCCTGGAGAGGAGGACTCTATTCTGAAGAGGGCCATAAGTGTCTCGATTCCAAGCTTTAATTTGTGCTTTGAGATGTTGCAGCTTCTTGACCAAACGAAACATAGGTGAGCCCACACAAGAAAACTGCCAAGCAGAATTAACCAATTCTAAGAAACCAGGGTGGTTCTCCCAAACTTGGAAACACTTGAATGGACGAGGGCCAGTGGCAATCTTAGGCTTAGCAGAAACCAATCGGGGCGAGTGATTAGAGAGAATGGGGGGGGGGGGGGGGAGAAAATGCACATAGCTATCCGGGAGGTCAAGTAACCAGTGGTGGTTGACGAGAATTCTGTCCAACTTACATGCAATACGGTTGCTTTGGTTATTACTCCAAGATAAGGACCCCCCAATAGCTTGAAGGTCTTGCAAATGACAATCTGAAATACAATTGTTGAAATGTGACATACGACGCGAATGCGCCCCCTGCCACCCCAGCTTTTCATGACAAAACCGAACCTCATCGAAATCACCACCTAAGATCCACGGAGAGGAGCCAGAGCTAGGAACTAAAGAGCGAAGATCATTGCATAGGCAGAGTCTATCACTAGCAGAGTTAGAACCATAAATAGCTGTTACAAAGAACACTGAGTTGCTTGAAAGGAGAGTGGCCTTGTAGTGGAGAAATTGATTAGAGTGACTAATCAGAGTGACATCAAGAACCTGAGGCAGCCAAAGCAACCAAATTCTTCCAGAGTCCGAGGGGTTAAGCAAATGGTAATGTGGAAGCACTCGTTGACTTATTGAAAGTGCATTATCCGGAGACACCTTTGTTTCAACTAAGGAGATGATGGGAACACGATGCTTGGCCAAGAAGGTTTTAACATCGAGTTGTTTCTCATGACTGTTCAAACCGCGAATATTTCAAAAAATACAATCCATAAAAAGTAGTGCAAAGAGAAGAGAAGAGGGTGGGTCCAGGAAAACCTGTTGAGAGTCCTTGGGGAAGGACTAATGAGAATGAGAAGATTTCTTGGAGGGGTCCTTTGGCAGAGTGGACTTCTCTGCTTTAGACTCTTTTTTGTGCTTCTTCTTCTTTGTTTTTTCTTTCAAATTGATTGGAGCTGATTTGGGCAGCACAATAGGATTGCTTGATGGAGATTCCGCAAGTAAAGTCCTCTCAGGAGACCCATCCAACATTGCAGAAGAACTAATGGGAATGTCCAAGGAGGAGCATTGTGCAGAGGACTCCCCAGACTGGGGAATGTCCAAAGGGCTGGGAGGTGGGCCAGATGGAGAGGTGCTGACTTTGGGAGAGGGTGCATCAGAGGTGGGAGAGATGATAGGGTGGGTTTCATGAGAGGATTGAGCAGGTAAGATGGGTTCCATTGAGAAGGAGAAAGGTGGGGGAATGATGACCTTTTGAGAGGGGACAGAGGGCAAGGAGTGACTGGATGGGGGATTAAGAGGAGAAGGAGAAACAAGGGGGTGGGAAGAGAGAGAAGATGAAGGGGGCTTAGGCAGAGAGGGTTTAGAAGAGGATGGAGGGAGGATGGGATTTTTATTCTTGCCACACATAGCGTTATCATGTCCAAAGGTGGAACAAGATGAGCATGTCGTTGGCTTCCATTAATACAGAACATGAATGTATTCCATTTCACCATTATGTCGAATACAAATGGAATCAGGGAGGGGCTTACCAACCGCCACTTCCACGTATAACCTAGCGTAGGAGATACGAGTCCGCTTGCGAGTCGCGTATAACCATTATGTAGAAGCGGTCCCAAACTCTGACCCTGTCATTGGCTCTGTTGTTAATCAGAACAATGTTTCCATTACATGTGAGGAAAATATTGAGACTAATTATTTAGACTTTTAAATGGCATCTAAGCTAAGGGATTGAAGAAGATGACTCCTATTGAAGAAAACGGAGAATCAAAGAAAACATTAAGAAAGAACAAGAAGGCATCAAATCCTCAATCATTAAAAGTAAAATATTTAAAGAATTTTTTTTTACTTCAGTTAATTACACTAATATTTATTCATCTAGTTTGAAATGATATAGTGTCGTGCTGATATTTCTATGCATATTGGTACTACAAATGGTTTTAATCCCTATCCTCAACCACTAGCTCACAACCATTTTAGGTGATATAGTTTATATTTAATATTCAATTTAATTTTTTATCAACTGATTTGTTCATTTAAATTAATATATATTTATATTGTATATAGTGTACAAATATCTCCCCACACGTTTTCTATGGGTGGAAATTAAATAGCTAATATCCCCTACCACTAATGTACCATGCATTTTCAATAAGTATTTTCTACTCATTTCTACTTATATAAGTTCATGAATATCTTGTTGATCATTGAACATATTTGATAATATAACTAAAGGGAAATAACATGTCTAATTTCTAACCATAGGTGTCCTACGGATATCCCCAACATATTAGTTTTTACTCATTATTTCAACAGTACTCATTACATCAACATACAGATTTCACATATCATGACTCTCAAGCATTAAGAGTAGCTCCAATCGGATTGCATAATGACAACTTGAAGACAATTTGAAGACATCCTACTCCAACCGAATGCCAAAAAGAAGCCCCCAAGTCTTCATTTTCAAACTGAGCTCTATATAATTTAGAGATCTACTATTTGGGTCTTCATATGTCACATCAATAATGTATAATGTGACAAATGACTTTGGTAATTTATAACAATATTTGATAAATGACATTTAACTCCTCCAAATTATAAATTCCTAATTTCTCATTTATATTTAATAAAAATATGGAAATTTAAAAAAAAATTACAAAAAAATTTCATGTAAAATTCAAAAGCAATGTTTTAAAAACTAAACCACTCATTGAACCGAAAAAATGAATGGGATAAAGAGTCACTGATTCAATTGTCTGGTTAACTGGATTTGAACTGTAACATTATAATGACATAATAACAAAATAATGAATCATTAAAGTTCAAAAGCAATATTCAAAATCGAATTATCTATTGAACCAGAAAAAAAGAATAGGATAAGACTCACCGGTTCAACCGGTTCAACTGTCGGGTGATTCAAATTTCAAATGTTGGTGGTTTTAAAATTTCAGATTTACATTTAAATTTTGTTATTTATATTAAAATTAAGATATAAATGTCAATAAACAATAAATATGAAAGAGACAAATGGTTGAATGGGAATTTTAACAATAAAAAATAGTGATTTGAAGACCTACAAAAAAAAAATTGAAGATCCACCATTGGAGTTGATGAGTCTTCAAAACAGTAAATTTTTTAAAATGAAGACTATTAGAGTTCAGGGGCCTTCAAATGCGTTAAATCTTCAATGAGAGACCCCTACTAAAGATGTTATAAATAACACTATTGAAGATAAGACCCCCCAAATAATGTGATGCTTAAGTAAACTTTTCAATAACGTGCCTTTTTATCTTATTGTTTTATATATGAGAAATAGTTCATCCATATTTATATTGAAATATTATGTTCTTGTATTATGTTGAGTATTGATGTTATGTATTATGTTTATAAAAAAAAATACACGATATCAGTTTTTGTTTGTTGTGTGAAACAAAACAAAATATTTGAATTTCATTCTATCAAGTGTATTCGTGTGAATTAGGAGTATTATGTGTGAAAGAATTGAAATACTATAACTAGGGCCCACATTAAACGATAGAAAAGGTAGATCAGATATATTTGTGTGGACCAAAAGAAAGAGAAAAAAATGGGGCTCGTGTTTGCTTACTGGCCATCCATTATGTTGAATGAAACGTGGCATACAGGGTAAAAGCAAAAAGCAAGTTCAGCTATACAGGGGATCCGCACCCCTTCCAAGGAGACCAAGTCCACTCTGAGAATTAATCGTCGGGTCATTGAAGTGTAAAACTTCTGTCCAATATTCACACAGAAGATTCACAAAACTTGGGACACTCTAGCCTTACTTTGCCTTACTTTAGTCAATCATGCATACTATTCTAACTTCATTATCAAGTTCTATTCTACTGCGCGTTGTCGACCACTTCTACATCTCTCGATCTCTTGAGCCTCATGCACGCAGGAATACAAGACAGTATAAATGTAGACTTGTTGTAAGGACTAAAATTAATTGAGGAACTCCATTAATTGAGCATCAGCAGCCGAATAGGGAGATATAGGAGATCAATATGGTGAGGAATATGGTTTTGGCAGTTCTCTTCTCATGTTCACTCATCCTTTTTCCAACAATGGCCACTAGGCAACTCTCCACCCATCCAAAACACAGTGAGTTTTCCAGATATGATATTTGAAATATCCTATCAATCTTTAATTTTGTTTTATTCTTTTTGTTCTTGACATGGTTTAATTCATCTGTTTTTCGGGCTTGTGAAGAAGATCAGGAGGTTCACATGTTGGGTGAATCCAAGGTCAAAGGAGACGAGAGACCGGGACCGAATAACGCACCCCCTAGCCCCGTCTCCAGCGTACATAGAGATATGGATCCCAACAGCGGAACCCACAATTCCGAACCATCTGGACATGTATTTAATAATCCTCGAGCAGTGAACGGTAGTAGAAGTTGTGATTTAATTTTTGGGTGCAGAAATTTTTAGGTAAGGACATAAGCTATTTATATTACAATTTTTTTTTTTTTATGAAAAATTTAAATTAAATTATTATTATTGTTATTATTATTTACTTTAATTGATACATCCGGGTTGTGCATGTTTTACAAACAATTAAATGTGGTGGTAATACGTAGACGGGCCGGTGTGGCAAATTTTCAGAAACCTTTTGTGGTTTTTGTTTTTAAAATGCACCGCCGGTTGTTAGTTTTGGTTATAGACCTCTCTCCCCTACAACAAAAATGGCTACAATGACCGAATAATGCACCCCCTAGTCTCAGGATTTGGATCATCTGTTTGTTTTTTTCTGTTTGTATCTTATTTGACTTTTATTGTAGGATTACCACATCATCACAATTAAAATCAAATTGTTATAAATATATCAAATTCTAAATGAATAAGTGGATCCATTTAATTGATGAATTTATAACCATCTGATTGATCAAATCACAAAACAATTAGAGAAAAACAAGTAGAGTATCCAAACTCTTAGCCCCATCATTGGCGTACAAATAGATAGGGATCCCAACAACGGAACCCACAATTCTGAACTACTCGGACATCAATATATAAGCTACACTATTTTATGACGACCCAATAGAAATAAGGAAATCGGACGCGGATGTGAGCCAACTATCTGTCGTAGGTAAAATCCTAAAACCCATTTGAGCAGCGATATAAATTATTTATGGTAGAAAATAATTTTAATTTATTTTTATAAAAATTTGGATTAAATTGTTATTGTTATTTTTTATTATTATTTACTTTAACTGATACATCCGGTTGTGCATCTTTTAAAAACAATTAAAATGTGGGGAAATTTGTAAAAATAACCCTGAGAATTTAATTTATTACATGTTTAATATCACCCCTATTTTAATTGCATATTTTAACCATTGACCAGGTCAGCGCTATCATGTCAGTGCTTAATGAGTTTTTATTTTTATTTTTTTTATAAAAGGCCTGATTTATAAATCACATCTCCTTTGAAACATTTATAAATCACACCTCTTTTTTATCAGGATATAATTCAGAAATTAAATTTTATTGCATCTTATCTATTATGATTTTAGGAGAAATTAAATAGAGACCTTTATTAATACCATCTTATTATTTTTAGGTCCCTAATTTGTTTGGAGATAAATTTAGGTCTCTATTTTTTATTTTTATAATTTCTTAGTCCAAATTTACGGTTTCCGCATGTACCATCAGTTTACATACCAAAATACATTTCAACACTCAAGTATACCCGAACCATCCAAATTACTATTAGACTTTTCATCTGTACCATCTGAGTGCACTTTTAGGTTCATTGGGTACACTTTTTAGGTCATTTGAGTATATTGTTAGATTATATGAGTATATTGTTAATTCCTATTTGTAAATTCTATACATCAGTTCATTGTTTTTGCAGAACCTAAAGAACATGAAGAACTATCAAGGGCAGATAATGGACTCAATGAGAAGTTCTTATCAAATCAAATAACAACGTATACATGCCAATTTTAGTTAAATGCTATATTTCTATGCAGTGTTGATTTAATTTTCTACCACCAGCTCTTGTACAAATATTAGTTTTATTTTTGAAATAACACCTTGTTCTTGTTGGAGAAATATTTATTTCTGGAGTTGGTTTGCGTGATGTGTTCTTACAATATTATAATCCATTGTCGTTCAACCAATATTGATTAGTTGTGCATCTCCCAAAAATGAATTATGTGTTTAGTCTATGTCAAGGGCGAAACCAGGATTTTATATTATGAGGGGTTGAGATGAACTCAAAATATAATAAATAATTTAAATTTTATATAAATGAAATGAATTTATTCTTCATTTCTAGTAAATTCTGTCATAGATATGCAAAAATACAAAAATAGGCAAAATATTAAGTTTTTTCAAAGATAATGTTATTGAAACCATATTTACATTCATTTAAAGAATATAAATCATCTTTTATCCAATTTGAGTCAATATTTCCAGCAAAATAAAATTTCAATGTAAATAATCATAAAAGCTACAAGAAAATCATCTTTTCATCTTAGTGTGAAGTGTTGTATTAGCAAATTTCATAATTGAAAAAAATATAATTGATCTCAATATATCTTGGCTGGTAAAGATTAAAAAAAAATCATTCTAACAAAGACTTAAAAATTTTATAACCATATTTTTGTAGAAGAAATCTATAAACCAAGATAAAATTGGTAGTAAGGGAGAATTCGTTTCTCATCTTGTATTATTGTATAAGAAAATTTTTTAACCATGTGATTGATAGAAATTGAATTATATCTCTTCAATGCAAGGTAAGTGATGGTTGTGGTGTAATGGGCAAATAATGACATAATTAATTAATTTATACAAGACAATAATCAACCGTGTACAAACTGGTATGATAGAGGATAATCAGCCATAATTAGGGTAGTAATTAGGGGTAATTAACAAATTATTGTTGAATAATGGTGGAAATAATTACAATCTACCTAAAAAACATTTTAAAAAATTTGGATGGGGCTACAGCCCGGCCAAGCCGAGCTGTAGCTCCGCCCCTGGTCTATGTACACTATTAAATGCATTACATATACTATTAATGTCATACACTATATCTTCTAAATGTAAAACAAAACAAACAATGCTACACTATGTATATGTGTTGATTTTAGGTGGACAATGTATTATAATCATTAAACAACACTGTTGACGTCTCTGCATACATTGTTATTCGTATGAGTACAATGTTAACTAATCTGGCTACACTGTTCACATATCTATGTATAATGTAAAATTTTTAGATTTCATCTATCATAATCCTTACACACGATAATCTTCTACGGATCTTACAAGAAATGGGGTATTTACCGACGGCCAAACCTGTCGCTAAATGAACATAAAGCTACCGCCATATCAATTACCAACGTTTGGGTTGGAGGTCGCTGTTGAAACTTAAACCGACGGCTTTGGCCATCACTAATCTATACCATTAGCGACGGTCGTGGCTGTCCAGATTGTATTTAATTTGTTTCAAATAATTTACATAGTAAAAAAAATGGATCAAATTTTGAGGTATGGTCTTTTTACCAGCCATCGCTAATGTTATTGATAAATTGTTTTAAATTTATTTGCTTATTTATATTAAAATTTCTACAAGTACGATAATTCAGAAGTCATTCAACAAAATTTCCAAAACATATTGCATGCTGCAAAATCTTAACTTCTTGCCAAACTAGCACCTTAAAAAAATTTCAAAACATGTTGCGTGCTACAAATTAAATCAGGTATGATCACACATGTAGATACATCATCCAATTCTTTTAGGAGGGGTTCTACAAATTTGAGAGGAGGGTTGATTGTTGTATTTAATATTGTTTCGAATAATAAATTTACATAGTAAAAAAAGGGATCAAAGTTTAGGGATGGTCTTTCAACCAGTCCTGTGGTGGTAGTCTCCACACCACTTCCTCGTCTTTTTGCACCCTATGTAGTAAAAAAATGGATCAAATTTTAGGGATGGCCGCATCGTGTGTGTCTTTAAGTATTAATATAGTAGCGCACACTCAGTCCGTTTTACAGTTTTGTATGTGGTTCCAATGAGATTTAACTATTGTATAATGTAAAAAATTTATTTTTTTATAATTATAACACACACACTTTTGTATGTCAATACATAGTGTGTGATTTAAAAAAAATAAAAACAATGTGGATTACTGATGGAGATGCACTTGGGATTTGAAATATAATTTTACATTAACACAGTCTTTATATTATCGTAGTTCAACCAATTAAATCATGTCAGGTAGATACAATAATTTTATTTGAGTTATTCATGCATGGTTCTTTTATAAATCTCAAATAAAACAAGAATACATTTTACTGGGATGGTTTTACATTTATGTGACATTTTTACCGCAAGAGACACATATCACACTCCTTGGGACACATATATAGGAACCTGAACCTATTCGATACCTAATGAAATTGACACACTCAAAGAGTATAAACTACTAATGGTAAGAACCAACAAATTAATAATTTGAGACTCCAAATACAAATAATACATTCAACTAATGAAATATTTTATGCCAAATCTCAAGCGGCTCTTGAGTGCATCTTACAAGCACCCAGAGGAGAATGAATATGTTGTGCTCTAACTTAGGGTCTCAAAGCATCTCAATGGGAGATTCTAAATACACAGGGCATGACACGACTATGAAATGCACTCGTATCCCTCTCTAGGTCTAATAGATTACAAGCTGATGATTCACTAAAACTTTGGGCAACCATTATTCTCAAGATTCGCACATGGATTGATCGACTGCACAAATCATCAAACTAAATACACGATGCCAGTGCAATGGACAATGAACCACATGTTTGATATAAATGCAGGGGACACTAAACCAGGACAGATGGTAAGGTTGGCTGGGCCAAGGACACACAAAACCATGGAAAATGGTACGATTGGCTGGGCAACCAAGTGTCATTCCCAGGCCGGAAGGGTGATTGCATGCAATCATGCAAAATGTGCTTCTCATCCGCAACTTCAACATGCTATTGATCATTTATGTCATGATCTAGTTAGAAGGAACCGCACATGACTCACACATCCTTTCCTAAATCATCCATGACCCGACGAAATTGTTTCCTATGCCCCCTCCTGGTAAATAATATATAGTGGACATTGGATATACCAACAATGGGGGATTCCTCACACCTTATTGTAATGTGAGGTATTGGTTGAGGGATTATAGGGGGGGTAGAGGATCCCGAAACAAGGAGATCTTCAATTCTTTCCACTCATCATTGCGAAATGTAATAGAGCGTATATTTGGTGTGTGAAAAGTGCGCTTCCCTATCTTGAAGAAGATTTGAGCTGACTCCTCTTCGACATGTTTCAAGACGTGGCAATGGATGAGGACCATGCAACTAGGCCCCATTTTGACACTACCCAACCGAGGATGATCAAATAAAGATGAATAGAGCGAGGGAGGAGATTGCCAATCTCCTAATGATAGTATGTTGGTGTGGATTCATTGCGTAGGCAAACGAAATTGAGGAAAACCAAGTGGAGAAGGCCAATGCAGGTGATAATATTGTTTGGTAAGTCAGAGCTTATGTTTGGTATCAACCATTCTAGATGGTTTTTCCTTATGTTTATGCTCAACGTGATAATATTGTTCTCCTGCATGTATTCAAGAACATCAACCCTCTTTCATGTTGATGTGGATTTATTGTGTAGGGCACACGAAATGGAGGAAAACCAAGCGGATAAGGCCAATGCAGGTCCACCAGCCCTTAGGTATACCGTTCTTTTCTTGTTGTTCATCCTTGTGTTGTGCAATGATGGTGTTTGTCATCTTCATTTTGCTTGTAATCCTCCTTTTAAAGTGATGGCTTTTTACTGGTTTGTTTAATGTCAACAGTTCAGTCCCTGACACAGGTTGAGTTCTTAAAAATGGTAATCTATACACTCAAATATAACAGATAAAACTCTCTCCCCCCTACCACCACCCGTGACTCTCACCTACCACCACCCTAAGCGGCCTTTCCTTCCGCCTTCCGGCGGCCACTCCAGCTATGCCGGATAAGCCGTTCTGGAAGGAGGGATCACTTCCCTCTTCCCCTCCTCTACTCCATATCCCAGGATCTGTTCTCCCCCCTTCCATTCCCTCTTCTGCCCCCTCTGCACCTTCTCAATCCTTTCCTTTGGTTTCTCTTCCCCTTGCTCTGGCCCTATCCGGGGTGATCTCCTCTCACTCCCCCTCGAAATCTTTTTCCCCTACATCAATTCAGGATGGTACTGTAGCTTCTGCTCTGTCACCCCTTGATAGTGGTGCTACTGTTGATACTACTGTTGGAGCTCCCTCCTCCTTTGTGGCTACTCAGATAGGTGAATCAACAAATGTATCTTTCACTGATGTATCTGTGCCCAGGTCTCCCTCAGCTTTTGGGGCTGCTGTCCCTCCTTCAAGTAAAGGTATTCTTCCTACTCCCCTTGTCAAAAGTAAGGACGTGGAGACAAGTAAGGTCCAAAAATCTGGACTGATTTTAGCTCCTAGACCTAAACAAAACAGAGTATTTGTTCCTATTCCGAAGTTAATGTTGTCTCAAAGGACTGGGCTAGTTTATTCTCCACATCAGCCACCAAGCAACATCAAACTAGTACAGAGTTCTTTCCACCCGAAAAGGATTGTTCACAGAAGTTTGCAGTCTTAGAAGAAGAAGAAATCAAGGAAGCAGAAGCAGCCTGAGGTTTCATATTGGTGGGTTATGTCTGGGGAAAAAGACCAGTGTATACTCCTTTCCTTCAATTTATAAAAAAGCTCTGGAAACAAAAAGGTGAGATCAAACTCACCCTGCAAGGCAATGGGTTCTTTATGGTCACCTTTTATTTGGAAGAGGATCTTATTCGTGTGCTTGAAGGGGACCCTGGTCCATGGACAACCGTCCCTTTGTGATTCAAAAATGGAATAGGAACACTAGAATGGAATTTGAGCGGCTCACGTCCATTCCCCTATGGATAAAATTCCCAAATCTACCTCTGCATTTCTGGTCCAGAACCTGTATTGGGAAAATAGCAAGTTTGATAGGCACTCCACTCTATATGGACACTCCCACTGCATCTCGCTCTCGCACTGCCTATGCTAGAGTATGTGTTCAATTTGAAGCAGGGGAGGAGCTACCAGATGAGGTCTTTGTTCAAATTCGCAATGGAGATAGAGAAGCCATTAAAGTCACCTATGATTGGAAGCCGGAAGCATGCAAACATTGCAATACATTTGGACATCATGAGGCCATTTGTTGCAAAAAGACCCGTGTTCCCTTGACTTTCTCCACAAGTACACTTCCAAAGGATAGCCTGGAGGGGGCCCCTGAAGAGATTCCTTTTGAGGAAGTTCGACGTACCAAAGGCAACAAGGAGGGAAACTCTACAACCCAAGAAGGGGGGACTCTAGTCTCACAACCTGTTCAGGTTACAAAGGCTCAAGTATTTTCTCAATCTGGAGAGGCAACAATGCTTTCCTTGCAAACTAATCAAACAGAAAAATATCAGTCGGGTCAGGTAGAATTATCTCAGTCTGAACGGGGAGCACATCTTCAGGTAGAAATCTCACAATCTGGGCATCAAGCAGATAAACCTCAGTCGGGTCAGGTAGCACGATCTCAGTCTGAACAAGCAGTAATTCCTCATGTAATATCCTTTCAAGCTGGGCAGCCCTCCTCTGAATCTGATGTAGAAATTCAATCTCAGAAGTCTACCACTTCAGGGGTAAAGGCTAATGCCAACCAAGGTAGTCAGTCACTTCAAATGCAAGCACCCCCCTCCGGGAATAACCCCAATGATCATATTTTGCAAGTGGTTCTTCATCCCGAATTTATAAATAAAGCTCCTACAGGAAAACAAAAAAGGGTAAAAAAATCTACTGCTAAAGGGGAGCATTTGGAAGGCAAGCATTCTTTGCCTTCCAATCCAGAAACAAAGAAAAATAAAAAGAAGAAACATGGTCCCCTCTCTGGACCTTCTAAGGTTGAGGCCTAGATTCATTTACTCTATCCAATCCAATTTTGTTTTATGGATTGTGTTTTTTGGAACATCCGAGGGATCAATAGCAAGGAGAAACAGATGGATGTAAAAAACTTTTTGAAGAAAATTTCTTATCCTCTTATAGCTTTGGTGGAAACAAAAGTGGAGGACCACAATGCTTTAAAGGTTAGTAGGAGGATTCTTCCCCATTACAAGCTGCTTAATCCAATTTCTAGAGGTCGTATTTGGCTATTATGGAACAACTCATTGATGAACGTGAAGCTTCTGTCATTTTCTAATCAGTATATTCACTGCAAGATCATCCCTACCAACGAGGACATCCCAAGCTATTTTTTAACAGTGATCTATGCGTCTAATTCCTCTAGTGAACGGAACTCTCTTTGGGGTGATCTAGAAATCCTGGCAGGTTCTGCTAACTTGTCTAAATGGATGGTTGGGGGAGATTTTAATGAGGTTCGTTATGCCCATGAAAAATTGGGAGGTCGGCCTCCTCACACTCGAAGGCTTTCCAGGTTTAATAATTGTATTGAAGCTTGTCATCTTCAGGATCTATGGGGCAATGGCAGTTCATTCTCTTGGTGTAATAATCAGGATGCAAGGATTGCTTGTAAATTGGATCGTGTCTTGATCAACCTTCAATGAATGTTGGAGCACATTGATAGTTTCTATCATGCTCTCCCTCCTGGGCTTTCTGATCATTCGGCTCTCCAAGTCACCGTCTATCCAGCATTCCCCTCGGGACCTAGACCTTTCAAATACATCTCTGCATGGGAAGCTCATCCTCAGTTTGAGCAGGTCATCAGGCAAGCTTGGGATAGAAGCTTCAATGGTTCCCCAATGTTTGTACTAGTCAAAAAGCTTCAGTATTTAAAAAGTGTTCTTAAGGCATGTGGAATAGGGACTCTTTTGGGAATATCAATGACCTTCTTTTCACCTGCAGAAAAAAGATGGAAACAGCCCAGGAGGCATCCCTCTCTGACCCACTAAATGTTGTGCTTATTCAACAGGAATTTGAAGCTAAGGAGGAATATCTTCATATCTTAAAAAGGGATGAAAGTCTTCTAAGGCAAAAATCTAGACAATTATGGCTTCGTGAGGGAGACAAGAACTCAAAATTCTTCTATTCTTCCCTAAAAGCGAGAGCTGCGAGCAACACCATTCGCAAAGTAAAATTGGAGGATGGGTCTTTCTCCAATGATCCAGAGTTGATTAAGGCACATGCAAAAGAGTATTTTTCCTCACTCTTAAACAAGGGGAGTACTGACCCGATTCCTGTTCTTCAACCATTTGTGAGACTTTCAATTGATGATTGTCAGTCTCTTTGTGAACCAATCACGGAACAAGAAATAAAAGAGGCTCTTTTTCTGCTAAATCCCTTGGTAGCCCGGGGCCGGATGGTTTTCCTTCAAGGTTCTTCCAATATTTCTGGGATGTGGTAAAAAAAGACTTCATACAAGCTATTGGCTATTTCTTCCAATCTGGATTTCTGCTTCGCCAAATGAATCACTCTTTCATATCTCTCATCCCGAAGACAAAGCATGCTGATTGTTTTGAACAGTTCAGACCTATATCACTGTGTAACACGGTGTACAAGACAATCACGAAGATACTTGCAGTTCGGCTTCAAAGTGTACTACCTAAACTAATCCTCCCACATCAATCAGCTTTTGTGAAAGGAAGGAATATTGTCCATAGTACTATGTTAGCACATGAACTGGTTCGGTACATGAATTCTTCTTCCCCAAAAGGACGTGCATGCATCAAAGTATACTTACGCAAGGCCTTTGACAGTGTAAGATGGGACTTTCTAAAGGAAGTCTTAAGGAGTCTTAACTTTCCGGCCTCCTGGATTCAGTTGATTCTTCAGTGTGTTCAGACGGCCTCTTTCTCTGTACTGGTTAACGGCTCTCCAGTTGGCTTCTTCCAATCCAAATGTGGCTTGCGGCAGGGAGATCCCCTATCTCCTCTTCTATTTGTACTTGTCATGAATGCACTTTCTTATTCCATTGAAACATCTGTGCAGGCAAACAAGTTGGGGCGTTTCATCAAATCTTCAAACAATATTTCTCATCTCATTTTTGCAGATGATCTTATTGTATTCACGGATTGCTCGTTGTCTTCAGCCATGGAACTTCAATCTCTGCTTTCATCCTTCTCAAAGGCCTCGGGCCTCCATCTTAACTCTGAGAAAAGCCAACTTTTTTGTACAACAAACTCGGAAGCACTAGTTGAAGGCTTGGGAATTCGTCTCTGCAATCTCCCAGTTCATCATCTTGGGCTCCCATTGCAGTCGGGATATCTCTCCAACACTTCATGCCTTCCATTGATTGACAAGATGAGAAAGAGGCTTCAGTCCTGGACTGGTTTATACCTTGCAAAAGCTGGAAGGTTGGAACTACTGCACTCTATATTGTTAAGCCTCAGTTATTACTGGACCTCTGGATTCGCATTGCCTAAAAAAACCATTAAAACCATGGAAAAAATCTGCCGAGATTTTCTATGGGCTGGAGAGGAAGGCAAGAAAAAATAAATGCAGTCTGTTGGGCAGATGTATGTCTACCAAAGGAAGAAGGAGGACTTGGGCTTAAAAGAATTGGGGAATGGAATATGGCTGCAATGGGGACTCGTCTTTGGGAGATAGCTTCCAATCATGGCTCACTTTGGGCATCATGGATGAATGTCAGGTATTGCAAAAGAACCTCAGTGTGGAATGCTAAATTCCCATCCTCTGGATCAGCTCTATGGCAAAAGATTCTAAAATCTACTGAGTGGATTCGCGAACACCTACAATTTTTAATCTTTGAGGGAAAGTCTATCAAGCTTTGGGATGACCCATGGCTAAATGGGTTTGGTCTTAAGCACCACTTCAACAATCAAGCTCTTCTTCTTTGGGGTCCTCCAGATGAGACAACAGTTGATTATCTCATATCGGATGGCAAATGGCACAAACCAGGACGGTGGCCCCCCGAATTTGATCATATATGGGAGGATATCTCTCAGCTGGAGGTGGGAGGAAAGGGTCCTGATATCATGGTATGGACAGGAAACAAAACAGGGACTGTTACTTGCTCATCCGCATGGCAAAAAGTTAGAAGAAAAAAGGCCAATATTGATTGGCCTAAAGCGGTCTGGGGACCTGTCATCCCTCCTCGCTAGAGCTTTCTTTGTTGGCAAGCGGGACTTCACAAGCTTCCTACATTAGATCGGCTGCATAGATGGGGGGTTGTGATGTCGAACAGGTGCACTCTCTACTCTTTATTTGAAGAAAGTTCTACACATCTCTTCTTGGAATGCCCTTTCTCAAGCTCCATATGGCAGTCCCTCCTATCTTCTTTAAAAATAAGGAAGGAAAATATCCCATCCTTGGAAGAATTTTTTATTTGGTTCCTCAAGGGAGCCTCCACTGTGGATGAAAAGAAAATCCTCCAATTTATTATGTTGTTTACGATATGGTCCCTATGGCAAGCCCGAAATGACTGCATTTTCAACCATATTGCACCAGACAAGGATGCTTTGATTAGGAAAATTTTGCAATGCACTAAATTCAAATTCAAAGGCTGTGAATTGGAGGACTCAAACTCACCTTTGGCTGAGGCATGTAAAATTTTGTTTGGTATCTCTTTGAAATCCAAAAGTGCCCTCCCCATACAAGTGCATTGGATTCATCCTTTGGAGGATTGGATCAAAGTAAACTCAGATGGAGCTTTTGGTGATGATAGGTTTGCTTTTGGAGCTGTAGTTAGGAACACCCATGGGGAATGTTTGTCTGCAATGGCTGCTAGAACCAAAGCTGCCTCCATTAACATTTTGGAACTACAAGGAATCCTAGCGGGTCTCAGACTATGCCAAGGCTTCCATAACAAAGTGTGATCAGAGTCCGACTCCTCAACAGCGGTGGCTTGGGCGATGGGGAGAGGGACTATACCATGGACCGCATTCCGCTACCTCAGAGAAATCAAAGAGATAGCCAACACATTCAGCGAATGGAAGATTACACATATCTATAGAGAAGGCAATCGTGTGGCAGACGCATTGGCGGCCTTGCAATCCTCAATGGGCTCTACATTATTCTCCCCCTCTCAGCTCAATAATGAAATCCAAGTACTTCTTGCTGAAGAGAAAGCTGGCATCACTCAAATCAGAGTTCCAAAATGAATTGTCATTCACCGAATCAATCTTCCACTTGTTCATTGGTTTTAGATACATCATAGTAGTACATCAGTCCCACTCTTAGGGATGGGATAGCCCAATCTCTTTCCTTCTTCTTGTATCTCTCTTAAGATTGACATTGATGTACACTTGTAAATCCTTTTTGTTGTGATGGAATGATATTATTTACCAAGAAAAAAAAAAAAAAAACAGTTCAGTCCCCGATTTCTGGTTTTCTTCTTGCACTGTCTTTGTCTACTGAGGATTCGGGTTGGTTTGTTTTTTTTTTTAATTGGGTTGATGAGAACCTGCTTTTTACCAGACTAATTATATGTGTGAAGGTTAAGACTATTTTGTTGGATTATTCTGTTTTTGATTATCCATTACTTTTCTCTGTACATTGAATCGTCCACAATGAATCAAACAATCGACCAAACAAAATCCCTTTGGTCAAGGGTCATATGATGATAAATAATTGAGGGGGGGAGCATGCATACTGTGTTTTTGTTGGTCAAGTATGGCCCAGGATGTATGTACAAGTTTAATTATATTTCCCTGAGTCATCTGATGTGGTTTTTCATAAGTTAAGGCTTCATTAGGTACATGTGTATATATGTAGAAAGCCTTCACTGGTGTTAATTTTAATGATTTTTCCATTGCCGGTCTCAAGCCCGGAATAGGAGGAGGGGAAAAGTATGTAAATAATTTAGTATTTACCTTGATGTATGGTACAGTTTGTAATGATAACACTATTGAATGCTGTTTATTTAAAATGCATTTTTACTATTTCTCTCTCTAGATATTTGACATATAATGGTTCATCTCTCTAGGATTCCATATCGCATTCCTTTTTCTCTCTCTAAATGAGTGGTACAAGTATTTTACAAAGTAAATAAGTGTTTTATTTGAAATGTTCAATCAAATATCAAAATAATATTCAGTATTGATATAATATATCAAAATACTCTTTCATAAGCACTACTAATAATGGTGAACCAAACACACTTATGAAAATAAGTGTATATTTTCCGTGGAATCAAACATGTACGTTTTTTTTTTAAATGCTTATAAATATAGTACTTATAATTTCTGCACTTATAAATTAGCACTTAAAATCAGTATTCCACCAACCCAAACCCCACCTAACACTTCTTACAAGCACACAATTACTTGCACAGGATAAAACTAAATAATTACAAATACTTCAATTTGGTCATGTAATAAGGAACACACAAGAAAGTTATATATATATATATATATATATATATAGGGAAATGATACGGTGCGGGTCGTGCGGTCGTGCGGCGTCGACCACGAGCCGTCGATCACGGGTCCATCGCATCAGACGATCGGGGGCGATTCATCTCGACCGTTGGATGCGATGGACCCACGATCGGACGACTCACGTCGGATCCGCACGACCGCACGACCCGCATATTATCACTCGCGTATATATATATATATATATATATATATATATATATGTGAACACACAATTGAAATTGTGCGAGAAATGCAGTATTCACATTGATCCAAGGACCTCCTGTAGGTGGTATGCAGTGATTATAATAGCTACATCGAGGTGGTTTAGGACGAGGATTTAAAGGCGAGGGATCCACCACCGGATATGTGATTTCTGGTTTTCCACTTGTTACAGGTTCAGTACTAGCTTATTATTACCATTCAATCCTGCAAACACAATTAGAAAATAAGGTCGTGTTACAAGTAATTAAGCGATCCATCTGTTATAAAGACTGTTCGGAAACGAGTTTATACATAAAACTTTTGGAGATTTAGTTCTTATAGTAATATTCATACTTAAATCCAAATTCATTCCGAAGTGTGCCCAATCATTATAGAAAACAACTTTTATATCCATAAAAAAATAGCTATCCAGAAATCTAGAAGGAAATATGAATAAAAAAATTTCCCAAAAGTTGCTTTAAGTAAAAAAGGCTTTTCTTCATACCCTTTTTCAAACACACCATAAGGTATATCATTTGGAAACACCGCGCGCTTAAATGGTTCTTCTTTATCTGAAATCTAACCAAAAAACACTTTTGGATAAGCTAATTTCAAAACATTGATCTTTTAAGAGAACAGCACATTTTAAAACCTCCAAATGTAACCTAAATTCAAAAAGATTTCCCGGATGAATATACCTTACCAGTGTGATTGTTTTCTGATAAATCTCTGATTGCTTTTGTGCGAGGGACAGCCAAATTAAGGACCATAAAAAGGCCGAGTATCAGAATGCCCTTGCAAGCCATTTCTTGCTCCACAGAATAATCTTAACCCCAGCTCGGACACGAATGTAATATATATATAAACACAATCATGAAGTTTAACTTTGCTTGAACTTTTGCTTTGGCATGCAATGAATCTAGTGTGTGCGCATTGTTGAATTTTCTATGCCTCCATTTATTGATGATATATAATTGTCATTCACTTTCATGATTAATGCCTTAATACTTATCCCACAAATAGGCCAGCAAATTGGTTCTCAAGGACACCTGTTAAAGATTGCGATTGTTTATAATTGAGATCTTTTAGTAGGGATCGTGATTATCCACTAATACCTTATAAAAATATCCACACAAGCACGCAATTGGTCAAGTTAGGTTGTTATGGAAGTGTTCTTTCTCCGTGAAGACTTATCTGCAAATGTTTTTTTTTTTATTGGTAATCAAATTTGTATTACTATGAAAAAACTTTACAACAAGTATGAAAAGTCACAATATTGAAAAACAAGAAAAGTGTTAGAGAAACAGAGATTGAGGGGGCTAAACCAAGTCACCATCAGCCCTCTGCAAACACTAAATCCTTCCTTGTAACCCAGCTATAGAGCATGTTCAAAAAGAAGAAGGTCAACTTTTCCTTCGAAGGTATGGTACACCGGATTTGTCCTGTGCGATAGCAACCCGAAGTTCAGACCAAATATTTGTAGGGAGGAGATGTGTTTCCCCTCTTTCAGCTCTGTAGGATGCAATCAAATCTGCCGGAGAGTTTCCTTCTCTATGTATATGAGTTGCTTTCCAATCTTCCAAAATGTGAAGACCACAATGAATAGAGCGAAGACTACGGATTGCACTCCAAGGACGCGAGCCTTTCCCCTTGACCCAAGCGATTGCGGTTGTGGAATCCGATTCAATCCATAACCGTCGAACCCCTGTTTTGATGGCTAGCCATATCCCCACCTCAATGGCTTTGAGTTCTAACAAGTTGATAGATGGGAGGTCATATCGACCAGCTAGACCGCAGAGAAACTCAGAATCTTCATTGCGCAGGAGAGCTCCATAGCCTCCCCTATCGACTGTTAGAGAACCATCCGAGTTTAATTTGGTCCATCCAATAGGTGGAGGAGCCCAATGAACATCCATGAGGGTCTCACAACTTTCCAGAATGGAGAAGCCAAAGAAGGCAGCCATTTGAGCAACTTCAGAAGATGAAGGAGACTTAAGAGTGATGGATGAAAATCTGGACCTGATGAAAGCTCGAATCCGAAGAAGAATACGATGTTTGGGATTGGATAGATTTCTGAAGGCACGATCATTTCGTTCAAGCCAAATGAACCAAATAATAGTGGTTAGGGATAACTGAAGAATGGATTTTAGGACACTAGAAGAGGCAACAATATCCAACCAACTTGGCAATTGAGCAAATGATCTGGGAAGAGAAGTAATAATATGCATCTTCTTGAGGAGGGATAACCATATGTAGCGAGCGAAAGAACATTTGAGGAAGAGATGGTCGACGTCCTCATCATAAGAGTGGCAAAGAAGACAAGAGGCATCATTGAGGAGACCTTTTCGAAGAAGCCTTGATCTGGTTGGGAGTTTGTCCTGAAAGGCTTGCCAAGCACAGACAGAATGGCGAGGTGTTTGGTTGGGGAGCCAGAGCCAAGAGGTCCATTTGAGTGGAATAGTGGGGGACCGAATGAATTGCCAAGCAGAGGTTAGACTAAGCTTGCCAAATTTGCATGGTGACCAAATAATCTCATCTAGCCCCATACCCCCGATTTCAATGAGTTCAATTTCAGCCCAGATCTGATTTAGTGAGGAAGGCCAGCGAGCAGGTTTCCTCCAATTGCCATTGTGTATCAGACGATCCAGAGTTGCAGATTGAGGAGGACCCCAGATGTAAGAGGTACGGCCAAAGTAATGCTTTAGCCCATATCCCATAAGCCACGGATCAGACCAAATATTAATTGATTTACCTTCAAACACAATGTATCTGACTTTTGGAGCGATCCATAATCTCGATTTTAATATAGAAGTCCAAGAACTAGTGCTGCCAATAGGGGAGTGAACAGTCCAGATGTTTCTTCCCTTTAAGTATCGGGTTGATACCCATTTGGACCATAGAGAGGCATGATTGCAAATAATGTCCCAAAGACGAACCCCAGCTGCTCCCATGTTCCAATCCTTAATGGATTTGATGCCCAATCCACCTTCTGAACGAGGCTTGCAAACAGTGGACCAAGCGATGTGATGTAATTTCCTTTCTGTAGAATGACCCTGCCATAGGAATGTTCGAATAATCAATTCGATGTCTCTTTGAACCCTTCGAGGAAGACTGAAGGCGGAAGTCCAGAAAATATGAAATGATGATAGAACAGACTTAATAAGTTCTATTCGACCCGCACGAGAGAGAGAATGACCTTCCCAAGAGTGAATACGTTTCCGGATCTTATCAATAAGGGGTACGCAGTGGGAATATTTAAGAGTGGCATTTAGCAGTGGTAAACCAAGATACCGGACAGGCAAGGATTGTTGCTCAATATTAAGAACATTACAAAAGTCCGGGGCAGCAGGACTGCAGGAAGCAAATATTTGGCTTTTGGTTGTGTTGAGATGAAGCCCCGAAGACAAAGCGAATGATCTAAAAAGATCCAACAGTGCATTGGCCGTGCTCAACTTGGTGTCAGTGAAAACCAATAAGTCATCAGCAAAACAGAGGTGACTAATATTGAGAGCCCCATTAATGTAATGCCCCACCCTGTTTTCATCAACAAGTGTGTTGAGTCTAGCAGAAAAAGACTCCATAACAAGTGTGAAGAGAAGGGGAGAAAGAGGGTCGCCTTGACGAATCCCACATGAAGATGAGAAGAAGCCGACTGGGGATCCATTGACAAGAACAGAATATTTTGGAGAGGTGACACACTCTAAACACAGTGATATCCAATGCTCGCTGAACTTGCATCTATGGAGAACTTCTTCAAGGTAAGACCAATTAACACTGTCAAATGCTTTCTTGAGATCAACCTTGATGCAAGCTCTAGATTTGCCATGATTGAGGTACTTAATCAGCTCATGAGCCAAAAGGATGTTGTGATGGATGCTTCGTCCCTTGATAAAAGCTGATTGATGCTGACTAACAAGCTTCGGAAGAAGCGGTTGTAGTCGGAGGGCCATAATTTTGGTGATGATCTTATAAAGAGTATTGCAAAGAGAGATGGGCCTGTAATTGTCAAGAGATTCTGCATTCATAGATTTGGGGATTAGAGCAATAAAAGAGTGATTAACTTGACGGAGTAGTCTACCCTTCTCAAAGAAATAATTAATGGCAAGCAAGAGATCATCTTTTATCAGATTCCAAAATAATTGATAGAATCGTGCAGGAAATCCATCAGGGCCAGGAGAGCTCAAGGCCTTCATTTTGAAAGTGGAATCACGCAGTTCTTCTTCAGAAACACCAGAACAGAGAGCGATATTCTCATCTTCTGAAACAGAATTATGAGAAGTAGGGAGAGACTGTGCAACATATGAATTCTGATTTAGCAGAGAACTATAGAATTGAACAACGTGAGATTTGATCTCTTCTGGATTGGTGCACAAGGTGCCATCAGCCAAGCGTAGACGACTAATAGAATTTATTGCAGATCTGGACTTGATCGAATTATAAAAAAACTTGGTGTTAGAGTCACCTGCTTCAAGCCACAATTGGCGAGATTTCTGCCTTGCAAATTTTTCCTCTTGAGAAAGAAGATCAGTGTATTTATGCCTTGCCATAGATTCAGCAACCATGAGGAGCGAGTCTCTAGGATTCTGTTGGAGGGCTGATTGAGCATCAGCCAAAGCACTTTTGCAAATGGATAGGTTTGATTGCAGCGGCCCAAAGACTTCTCTATTCCAAGTCTTGAGTGCAAGTTTAGTATTACCCAGTTTCTTGACAAATCTGTACAATGGATTGCCAACTATTGGAATGTCCCAGGCTGCTTCAACAGTTGCAGAGAAGGTCGGGTGTGCTTCCCAGGACTCAAAGTATTTAAATGGTCGAGGACCAGCAGGATAAGATGGAGCACTGATGACCTTCATTGGCGAGTGATCTGAAATTCCAGGTGAAAGATATTCAACAAAAGAGTGTGGGAATGCTGAAATATATGCTTGATTTCCCATTACTCTATCAAGACGACACATGATACGAGAGTCTTGTCGATTATTCCATGAGAGAGAATGACCGATGGATTTCAAGTCTTCAATACCAGAGTGATGAACACAAGAATTGAATTTTCGTAGTCGTCGAGAGTGTACAGGTTGACCACCCACCTTTTCATTACCATATCGGACTTCGTTAAAGTCTCCCCTACAATCCAGCCAGAGTTACCAGTAGTGGATGAGAGGAGCTTGATTGAATCCCAGAGGAGTATTCGTTCGGAGCTACTGTTGGAAGCATACACTGATGTAATCAACAATCTGTCATTTGTTTGTTTATTGAGAATAGAACAATGTAAGTGTTGACGTGAAGCCTGCAATATTTGAACATCAAGGAGGTCTGGATGCCACAGAAGACAAATTCGTCCTTCGGGTGCCAAATGTGAAGCAGGGTAGAAACTCAATTTCCTTTGTAAGATTTTCAAAGAATCTTCATCAAGCTTAGTTTCCAATAGGCTAACAAAATGTGGTTTGTGGCTATTCAAGAAGTTTCTTAAATCAAGTTGCTTTTCGAGACCTTTCACCCCACGAATATTCCAGAAGATGCAATTCATCATAAAATAGTAGAAGTATAGGAGACAAATGACCTGCATCCCACTAATGGGGGTGTTAAACATTAGAAGGAGGGTTCTCCTCATGGAAAGCTGCTGAGGAGGAACTCTTGGATACCTTCTTTACATTAGAGGAAGATGGGTCAGAATTTTTCTGCTTTCTCCCTCGTCTGTAGTTCTTGATCACTGTAGTCTCTGATCTAGCCGATTCTGAGCGAGCAGATTTGACAGCTGGAGGTTTGTGATTGGTATTATGAGAGTGAGCGGGGAGATCTTTGGACACTCCCTTACCACCCTGCTCCACAGATTTCTTGGTAACCTCAGAGGAGGGAGAGCCACCAGAAAGGTCAACAATGAGGTCACTATGATGTGAAGAATCCTCTAATTGTTGGGGATGGGCAGATTCCATCTTTGCAACTGTGATGTTAGACTTCTTAACTTCTTCCTGAGAGAGTCCATTGACACCCTCATGACATTGCCCCTTGTCTATCATAGACTCATTAATGTTCTTTTGAGGAGGGAGCTCCTCATTCTGGTTCAATTGAAGTGCTTCAACCACCTGATTTGATAGAGGATGGAGCTCCTCCAATTGTTCCTGCTGAATATCTTTAATCACCTGGATTGGAAGAGGAGCTGATACAATAGCTTCAGATGGTATAATACTATCCACCAGCGCTGTTGGTGTAGCATTAGTTGGCTGAGTTTGGGAGAGTGTCTGCTCCAAGATACTATCATCTCCAGAAATGAGATCGAAAGGATTGTCATGCAAAATCGGAGTAGCATCTCGAGGAGGAACAATAGTTTTATTATTGGATTGCTTAACAGGAACCCAAACACCCGTCTGACCTCCTCTAATGTGGACAGCAGAGGATTGTTGAGGTAAAACAGAGGTGGTTTCCTTGAGTCTTGGAGGGTGAACTCCACCAGAGATGGGGCATTGCGCATCCGAATGACCGAATGTGTTGCAAGACTTACAAGGAGAGAGCTTCCATTCATATTCAACCTTGATTGCCTTAATAATTCCATCCTCTTTGAGATTAATAAACTCCGGCAGAGTGGAGTGTGCTGAAATTTCCACACAGATCCGAGCATATTCTATGCGAGAACAAGTGGCCGTTGCAGAGTCCATGAATAATGGGATGCCCACCACACTTGAGAGTTTGCTAAGCATTCTTTTCCCCCAGAGATGTAAAGGAAGTTGTGGAAGCCGAATCCAAATAGGTATTGACTCCAATCGTTCCAATTCCATCTGCATTCCTCTGTGCCACTTTCGCAAAACTATGGGACGACCCCCCATCAGCCATGGGCCTCCTTCAATGACCATGTTCAAGTCCTCCTCATTGGAAAATCTCACCACGAAGAAACCGCCTCCTCGCAACAGGACCTCAAGGTTGCCTTTGGGTTTCCATACTCTATGTAAGAAATCAATGAAAGGCTTATAAAAGGGTTTTTTTCCTATAACATACCCGACAAGAGAGTATTTCCAATGCTCCTCCATTGATGTTAGGTCTTCCTCCTCGCTTGGAACCACCAATTCACCATCTTCCAAAACCGGTTCAATGAAAGAAAGACCATTGTCGATGCGGCTTTTTTCCTGAGTAGGGAACAGTTGGGCCCAGCTTCGGCTTTCAGTTGCAAGCTTTGGGGGTGCACCCTGACGCCTGGCTGGAGGTCCATGGTGGTGTGGTCTGCCAGCCCCTGTTGATTGAGGAGGAGAACGAGCCTTTGAGGATTCTCCCCGGAGGGGGCCCTTTCCCTTGTCAATGGGGTCATGACCTTGAGAATGGGTGGTATTGACAGTTTTAGGAGTTTGTTTGCCTGTGAGGGTCAAAATGATACTGTCAATGGAGCCCCCCCGCGGTGGAGGAGGTTTCAGAGCCTCTTTCGAGGTTGGTTGAGCAGCTGCTATTGTGGAGGAGGTAGAAGCTGCTGGTGCGGAGGGAATTGAGTCCATAGAAGGACCACCTCGAGGGGGAGGAGGATCTTCAGTGACCACTTGCAGAGAGGGGTTCGGAGTAGAAGACGCTGCAGAAAACCCATTTGGAGCAGGAGAAACAGAGGATGTCGCGGCAAGCCCCACTGAGCCGCCCGACATAGCGGAGGAAGAAGTGCCGACGTCCCGCCGGACGCCGGAGGCCGGAGGAGATCCCACGCAAAAACCCTTTCCCGCTCACCTTTCCCGCTCGACCGCTCACCTTTTTTATATGTTTTCGTTTATGTTACTTGCTTATCTGCAAATGTTAGTCCTTGATGTTGGAATAAATAGATCTATTATCAAATAAAAAACTGAAAAATATGAAGATAAGGATTAGAAGAGCCTGCTATGGAGTCACGTGGTCACGCTGTCTTCAGAACAGAATACGCCCCCTCAATCGCACAGGGTTCTCAACGATCTGTTCCCTAGATAAAACCACTCAGCCCTTGCTGTTCTCTTCTAGGTGCAAGCAAGAAGAGAAGTCGAACCGGTCGCAGACTTGATCGCCCAAAAAAAAAATTAGAACTCTGTTTTTGTGGAGGATTTCTAGTGAACACTTTGTTTTTCGCATACACTGAATCTCTGCAAAGGTAGCCTTTTTATAGGCACAGAGAGTCGAGTCGACTGTTGGAGGTGTAACGTTAGCATTAATTACACGCGTTAATTATGGTAAGTGTTTACGGTTACCATATTAATTTTCAACGTTTAAAATTTAAATTTAAACGTTGTCAGCCGTTGTGAAAAAACATAAAACGTCCCGAAGAATTTTTCCGTTTAACCCATACCCAAACCCGTACCCATACCCATACCTGTGCCCGTACCCGTGCCCGTACCAGTACCCGTGCCCGTACCCGAGTTCAAAGTTCGAAGTTCGAAGTCCAAAGTCCGAGATACCAAATACGAAATACGAAATACGCAAAAGCAAAAGCAAAAAACAAATGCAAATGCAAATGCAATTTACAAACCCTAGCCCCTGCTTGGGTCCCGATCCAAGATCTACACAAGACATATTTAAAGACTGCTTTATCGCATTCTTTAATCGATGTGGGACAAAACATTTTTGAGTGAATTAAACATCCCATAAATTCTTTAATCTATATTTGGAAACTAATCAATGCATTTTTAAGGAAATGTATTAATTTTTTTCAACAATCCCCCACAAGATTAAATAATATTATTATAAAGAAAAAAATAAACAATTGGAAGATACAATACTGTGCGTTCGGTGAGGTAGCTTAGGGCTTTGAACCTCACTTAGTGTTAACTAGCTTTCATTTGAAGGGACGTAGTGAACTAGGTCTTGAACTAGACCCTTTTGATCAAAATTCAGTAAGTCACACAACACAGTATAAGCACTAGACCAGGTTCTTTATCGGTGTGCGCATTATGGCCGTTACGCTTATCTTGTTTCATGAGTACTTTAGAGATCAACCCCTGTTCTCATGGATCGCGGCCCCACGATCACACTCACATAGTAGAATTCTCAAAGGGTGCACTGTGCGGTGCTACACCCTGCCTTATAGGCCTTGAATTCATTCAGAGCGTTTGTTCTTCCTATACTGACACTGTTACAAGTACTGGCACCATAGGGATGTTCTTTTAAAAATAAAATAATGAATCTCATTTATTTATTTTTATTTCAGTACTTAACATAGATACACATCAGTTTGTTTTTCCCTTTGAACTTATCCTCATGTGATCTCCATTTGGATAAGTAGGGTGTCTACTGTGGTACTACATTATGGACTTTAAACCCATCCCCCTCGATGCAGAAAAGACTAGCCTCCTCGCTAGACCTTTAGTGATTGGATCTGCAATATTGCTCACTGATTCGACAAAATCAAGTGAAATTACACCATGTTGTATGAGATCCCTCACATTTTGATATCTGAGCCTCATGAATCTCTTTCCAGGCTTGTCCTTTGTTTGTTTAGCCTTATCGATTGCAGCTTTATTGTCACAGTGAATTGAGATAGCTGGTAGAGGCTTCTTTATTATTGGCAAGTCCAGCAAAAGATTTCTCAACCATTCTGCATGTTCTCCAGCGATATCGAGTGCAATAAACTCAGCCTCCATGGTAGATTTTGCCCGAATAGTCTGCTTTGTTGATTTCCAAGAAACAGCTGCACCACCTAAAACAAACACATAACCACTGGTAGATTTTGTTTGATCAGAATCAGATATCCAGTTAGCATCAGTAAATCCTTTTAGAACAGAAGGATATCCTGTATAGTGCAATTCATAATTAATTGTACCCTTAAGGTATCTAAATACTCTACGGAATGCAAACCAATGATCAGCATTAGAATTACTGGAATGCAAACCAATGATCAGCATTAGAATTACTGGTATATGATATGTCAGGTCTAGAGCAGTTAGCTAAGTACATTAGACTACTAATTATTTGAGCATACTTAGCTTGTTGTATAGGTGCATCATCATTCACTTTTAAATGAAAATTTGCATCATATGGAGTAGAAACAGTAGTGCAGTCAAAATATTCAAAAATTTTCAACACTTTTTCAATATAATGAGATTGAGATAAAGCAATACCATTATCAAATTTTATCAATTTAATACCCAAAATAACATTAACCTCATCAAGGTCTTTCATATCAAATTGACTGGATAAAAAACTTTTAGTCTCATTTAGAATATTAATATTTGTGTCAAAAATCAAAATTGTCATCCACATACAAACATAGAATAATACATGCACCATTTTAAATTTTACAGTAAATGTAATTATCAGATTCATTGCTCACAAAACCAGCAGATAAAATAATTTTATTGAATTTTTCATTCTATTGTTTAGGAGCCTGTTTTAAACCATACAAAGATTTAACCAATTTACATACTTTGTATTCTTGTCCAGGTCTTGACATCCATTTGATGGATCTCGAGTTTATGGATAGCAGTCAAGGCAATTAGTACCCTAATAGAAGCAATTTTTGTTACAGGCGAAAAAGTATCAAAATAATCTATACACTTTTTTTGCTTAAAACCTTTAGCAACTAATCTTGCTTTAAATTTATCAATAGAACCATCAGTTTTAAATTTTTTTTGAAAACCCATTTACAACCAATAGTTTTGCAACCAGAAGGTAAATCAGTCAAAATCCAAGTGTGATTATGCATGATACTTTCAAATTCATTTTGAATTGCTTCCTTCCAAAAAACCAACATCCACAGAATTCATTGCCTCTTGATATGTCTTAGGATCATTTTCAATAAGATAAGTATAAAAATTAGGCCCAAAACTTTTTTCAAATCTTGTTCTTTTACTTCTTCGAATATCACCCGAAACTTCAGGTTCATTTGTATTTGGATACTCAGTTTCATCTAAAGATGGAACTTCACTAGTATCTAAATTACTGGATGAACCTTCACCAACAGATCTAGAAACTTTATCTTTCATTGGAAAAATAGTTTCATAATAAACAGCATCTTCAGGTCTAGTTTCGAAAATAGTATTAACACGAAAATCAGAAATTTCAGATTTAATAATAAAAAATCTGTTAGCATGACTGTTATCAACATATCCAAGAAAAATGCAATCTACAGTTTTAGGGCCCAATTTCCTTTTCTTCATCTCTGGAATTTTAACTTTGGCTAAACACCCCCACACTTTTAAGTATTTCAAAACGGGTGTCCTTTTAAACCAAAGTTCAAAAGGAGTTTTATCAACATGCTTAAAAGGAATTTTGTTTAAAACAGAATTTGCAGTCAAAAGTGCTTCCCCCCACATTCTATTACTAACACCAGATTCAGAAAGCATAGAATTAACCATATCAATCAAAGTTCTGTTTTTCCTCTCAGCCACCCCATTTGATTGAGGTGAGTAAGGGGCAGAAACTTCATGCACAATGCCATTTTCTTCACAAAATTTATTAAGATCATTGGAAGTGTATTCACCACCTCTATCCGATCTTAACCTTTTAATTTTTGTTTCTGTTTGATTTTCTACTAAGTTCTTATATGTCTTAAATTTATCAAATTGCTCATCTTTTGATTTAAGCAAATAGACATAACAGAATTTAGAATAATCATCAATAAAAGTAACAAAATATCTCATATAATCCTTAGTAAGAATACCATTCAAATCACAAACATCAGAATGAACTAATTCAAGCATGCAAGAGTTTCTTTCAACAGACTTATATGGTTTCTTAGGCAATTTAGCTTGAACACATATTTCACATCTCTTGGAATTATCAATATGTGATTTAGGTATTAACTGCATATTCATCATTTTTCTCATGGAATTTAGATTAACATGACCTAATCTAGCATGCCACATATTACAAGATTCAGCCATAAGTGCGATAGAAGAATTATCATTTCTACCAGAAACACAAGAGTCTAAAACATTCAATTTAAATAAACCATCACAGAGATATCCTTTGCCAATAAAAGTACCAAACTTCGTTATTACAACCTTATTAGATTCAAACACTAACTTGTAACCCTCTTGGATTAACAAGGACCCACTAACTAGGTTTCTTCTTATTTTGGGTACATATTGCACGTTCTGAAGCGCTAGGACCTTTCCAGAAGTAAACTTCAGGTCAACTCGTCCGAAGCCTTCAACCATTGCAGCCCCAGAATCTCCCATCATCACGCTTCTTCCATCGCATTTCTGATATGAGTCAAAAAGGGAGCGACAGAAGGATACGTGTGTATTAGCTCCGGTATCAATCCACCAATCAGTGGAAAGATTAACAGAATTAATTTCAGGAGTTAAAGAAACAAACCTAGCAGTGTTTCCAGAGGTGTTCTCTTCTAAGGTCAACATGTTGACTTGGGAGGTAATGGCGGCTTGAGGGTTTTCTTTGGCCTTGGGATCCTTCCGTTTGCGACAATCTTTAGCAAAGTGCCCAGATTTGCCACAAACGTAGCAGTGAAAGGTCTTTTTCTGGTTTTGATTGATGTTGCTCTTGGAGTTTGTGGGTTTGGAGAAGGCTTTCTTGGGTTTGAAATTTTTCCCTTTAGGTTTGAACTGCTTCTTGGTTTCTACAAGACTAACCTCAGCTTGTTTGTTTTTCTTGTCTTTGGTTCTATGGATATCTTCTGTTTTAAGGGATTTCAGAAGATTGGTCATAGACATGGAACCCTGACGGTGCCTAAGAGTTTTGGCAAAATCATTCCAGGAAGGAGGAAGTTTTTCAATAAGGGCCGCAGCTTGGATATTTTCTTCTAGAGTAAAACCTTTGGTCTTAGCATTTTGAACAAGGTTGGTATACTCTAGGATCTGAGCAGTTACAGTTTTTATTTCGACCATCTTGAATTCAAGCCAGTCAACAAAAGTGTATCGCTCCAATCCAGCATCCTCTAGACCATATTTTTCCTCTAAGGCAGTCCATAACTCTAAGGAGGTTTTTGTTAAACAGTAGGCATCATACAATTCAGGGGATAAAGTGGACAAGATACGACCATGACAGAGGTAATCAATTTCGATAAAACTAAGCTGAGGTGTACTGGTAGAAGGAGCAGTCTCAATGGTGGTTGTGATTTTAACCGGATCAGGGGTGGTATCCGTGGACTGAGTTTCTGTGGAATTTTTCTCAGTCTCGGTAGGGGTAGGCTTGAGGATGGCAGAAACAAGGCCAAGTGTGGTAAGCCAGTACCGAACTTGTTGCTGCCATCTTCGAAAATGGGAACCATTGAACTTCTCATCAGGTTTGGCAGAGGTTTTATCATCGTTAAAAGTCATAGCAGACTGATAATAGAAAGATATTCTGTTCTGAAATTGTTGGAATAAATAGATCTATTATCAGACAAAAACTGGAAAATATGAAGACAAGGATTAGAAGAGCCTGGTATGGAGTCACGTGGTCACGCTGTCTTCAGAACAGAATACGCCCCCTCAATCGCACAGGGTTCTCGACGATCTGTTCCCAAGATAAAACCACCCAGCCCTTACTGTTCTCTTCTAGGTGCAAGCAAGAAGAGAAGTCGAACCGGTCACAGACTTGATCATCCAAAAGAAAAAAATTAGAACTATGTTTTTGTGGAGGATTTCTGGTGAACACTTTGTTTTTTCGCATACACTAAATCTATGCAAAGGTAGCCTTTTTATAGGCACAGTGAGTCGACTGTTGGAGGTGTAACGCTAGCATTAATTACACGCGTTAATTATGGTAAGCGTTTACGGTTAACATATTAATTTCCAACATTTAAAATTTAAATTTAAACGTTGTCAGCCGTTATGAAAAAACATAAAATGTTCCGAAGAATTTTTCCGTTTAACCAGTACCCGTACCCGTACCCGTGCTCGTGCTCGTGCCCGTGCCCGTGTCCGTGCCCGAAGTCCGAAGTCCGAAGAGCAAAAGGAAAAGCAAATGCAAATGCAAATGCAAATGCAATTTACAAACCCCAGACCCTGCTTGGGTCCCGACCCAATATCTACACGAGGCATATTTAAATACTGCTTCATCGCATTCTTTAACCGATGTGGGACAAAACATTTTTGAGTGAATTAAACATCTCATAAATTCTTTAATCTATATTTGGAAACTAATTAATACATTTTTAAGGAAATGTATTAATTTTTTCCAACACTTGACACTTCATCTAACATATAAAATTTCCAATGTTGCATGTTCTGCAATGAACCGCCCGCCAAATGGAGGTCCAATTCACTGGTCACTTGAACATTAGATTAAACTCGATAGCTGCATTTCCTATTAAGTGAAATGTTATACTCAATCTATTTTACAGTACAAAACACAGTTTGACTATGTTTTTATTTTTTATTTTTAAATCGTATATTTTATCTATTAAAGTATGTATTTTTTAATTGAATAATATAATTTATAAAAAATATAAATTTTTTTCAATATGGCACATATCTCACTATATATAGTATGTAAGAGGCTAACAAGGTATATCAAATTATATTTGGAAGGGTAAAATAAACGAGTGAAACAGCGGTATTTGTTTAATCATGTGATGCACAAAATTATCTTCAAATGTAAGTGCTCGACACTTCATCAGAATGTAAAAGTGAAATATAAACAAGCATCCCAGTCATCCAGTTGATATTTTTCTGTTTGGACCCTATTAAGTTATCTAAATTCAATAATTATTTTAAACCTATCCACTTCTTAGTGGGGCTCGAATTTGTGAAACCCTAGACATAAGGGATTTAAAGTGGGGGGGACTTCTGGGCTTGTCCACTCACATCACCTTTTTTTTCCATTCTATTTTTTGTTGAGCCCGTCTATTACTACCGACCTAAATTATTTCCCTCCAACCCAATAAAAATTTAAAACATGTTTTACACTTTTATTTTACACACTCATCCCACCAGCCCTAGTTGACACAAAGTCAGTCATGCTGGAACGTCTAATGTGACCCTAGGTATGTCGTCTAGAATTTTTCATCTGCAATATTTTAAAAGTGGCGTGACACACCTTGGGTCACCGTAAGTTGTTTAGTTTAACATATCCTGAGTCAAATCATGATGTCTAATGTGACATAAGGTGTGTCAGCTAACACTATTTAACTGACAATAATTGAATTTTCTTATCAATCATAAATATCATAAACACACAACAAATAAATATCATAAATAAACAACATTTGCGTACACAATCATAAAAGTTTTTTGAATTTGTGAATGTGTATGATAGGTTGGATATGTGAAAGTTGAATTAACTTATATGATTATGTATGTAAATGTTATTTATTTATGATATATTTATTTGTTATATATTAATGATATATTTATTTGTTATATATTTATTATATTTATGATGGATAAGAAAATTTATCTCGGTTTGACTCATAGTGTGTCAAACTAAAAAAGTTACTGTGACCCAAGGTGTGTCACTTCGTTTTTAAAATTTTACCGTTGAAAAATTCTGAACGACACACCTTGGGTCACATTAGACACCCTCGTATGACTGAGCTTGTGTTAACTCAGGCTAGTGGGATGAGTGTGTGAAATATGTTTAAATTTTTATTAGATTGGGGAAAAAAGAATTTGGGTTGGTGGTAATAGACGGGCTCTCTTTGGTTAGGCCATCCTTTTTGTTCAGTACTTTAAGTGACTTTTACTGTGCGACACAATTTTGGACTGATCCACCAAATAATAATAATAAGAGATTTTGATTTCTAAGTTTTCATAAACTATATTATTTAGTGATTCATCCCTCCATTCTTCATATTCATTTTTAAGTTTTCAAACTCAAATGTTTATTTCGTTATTAGTCCCTATGCCAAATGTTCATCAAGTGTCATTAGTTTGTCAAATGTGATTTTTACTTTTAAATCCATATAAACTATATTATTTAATTATCAATCTCTCCCTTCTTTATATTTTTTTAAGTCTTCGACATCAAACGCATTTTTCGTTGTCAATTTCAAAACAAAATGTCTATGTTTTTATAAGTATTTTAAATTGGAACTTGTATACAGAATGTTCTGTGACATATCTAAGCAAAACTACATTTATATTGTTAGGTGCTCAGTGACAATAACAGTGTTACTCAACATTCCATATGCCCATATAATTCGATATTGCATTCTCTTATAGCCTGTTTTCTAATTATGATTGATTATATAAACAGAAGAAAAATAATTACATAAGCAAATTTTGATTTTTTTTATTTATCAATTTTGATTTAAAATATATTTTCTTAGTTAAAAATTGTGAAATATCAAATAATTAAATATTTTGAGTGTATGTAAAATTTTAAATTTAAAAATATAGATACCATTAAAAAATTTGTGAAATAATTTTGCATAGTTCTATACTTTTATTTATTTATAAATTTAGTAATTTTATAGGAATCTAACATATTTATATTATTTATTTATTTCTTACATTTAAAAGGGAATCTACTATCATTTTAAATCAATTGTAGTGTACAATGTCATAACCAAGATATTCAGTGACAATGGGGGCCTAAAAAATATAAATTTTCAATGATAATATTTTAAATAAATAATGAAAATAATAGTATCTTAAATGTATAGAAAATAATAATAATATAAATATGTTAGATTCTCATAAAATCAATAAATTTTTTGATCACTGCAAGATAAAATAAATTTAATAAATTTTCATTGGTTGCACACAAATTTTTTATAAAATCAGATACACATCATTTTGGGGACTAATAACGGAAAAAGATGTTTGAAGTTATAAACTTAAAACAAAATATAAAAAATGGAAGGATACATCATAAATTCTATCCGGGGGCTATTCACTAACACAAGACCCACACAGTATATTAATTTCAACAAAATATTATCATTGTGTCACAAAAGTGTGCGTAACGCATGTGACAGAATCAGTGGACCCCTGCGTTCGTTTGAATTTTGATCAGCAGCATTCATCATAATTAAACTTGCAGTTCACTGATCATTCTCTGCATGTTTTGTAGCCCCATCTATTTATATACTGTAATAGTATAGCCAAATGAAAGTGAAAGTTTTTGCTCACCAGTCATTTCCAACATCAATGAACCCAATCAGTAATTCTTTTTTTGTGTTTTACGAGTCGTCTGTATTTCGGTTTGTTTAAGGTATTCGTTTACCCTCTACTCTTAACCATCCGTTTGGAGTGTGACATAGATCGTTTGGAGTGTGACAGATTTATTCACATCGAATAAAATAAGGATAAATGTTAAATAATATATTCATCCCATGAAAATGAATAAGGTTACGTCCAGTCTATTTTTCTGTTTGAATTCCAATCTACATATGTTCTAAATTTTTTAAAAATAGTTTTCTTATTTAATGAGACGTGTTTTTTTTTAAAAAATTAAAATATATACACAAATGAATTGCATTTATTTATTTATAGAAAATGTGAATAATTTCTATAGAAACAGATAGCTCATTAATGTGAGTATAAGTTTAAGTAATTTTTTTATAAATGCATATTAAACTAAAATTGGAACTGAAAAAAATATATACAACAGCACTATAACCCCATGTACATAAAAATTTTTCATTAATAAAATAATAATAATAATAATAATAATAATAATAATAATAATAATAATTGTCGAAGACTTCCCTCCAAACAAGAACATAATAATAATAAACAAAAAAAACCTTCAGATAAGTCCATATATGTCTTCCAGGTCATTAAGGTGTAAAACTTTTGTGCGATTCAGACAAAGAAAATAATAGGTTCATACTTATTATTATAATATAAGGTCTAATTTAGTAAATGGATAAATTTTTAAGATAATTTAATCTAATTTATGAGGGATAAAAAAATCATTATTTTTATCCAGATTTGTATTTGGAAATGCTTTTTATTATCCTCATTTTTTGTGTTCTTATCCTCAATCCTGTATTTGGATCAAATATATGATAACTTCAAATTTTCTTAAAAAAATATCAGATCCATCCTTCCTAATGATGGGGCATTAATATTGTTTGGTGGAACACATTCTTTTTTTTTTAAGGGTAATCATAAATATTATTCCAAATTTATAAAATATGGATAAAAAATTGAGACAAAGTATGTTCAATCTTTTACCCAGAACAAATTTTTCCATTTTTTTTCTCAAAATGTGGACAATTGTTCATGTTTTATCCCCGTTTTTTTTAATGTCATATGGGATAACAAGTGATTTAAGCTAATTTTTTTTATCTCAACCCCTTATCCCATGCCAAACTAGGCCTAAGAGGCTGTTTGGGTGGAGTAACAAGAGGGGAATAAGTAAAAATAGGCATGGAATAGGGAAGAAAAGAAGTTTGGGTGTGGGGAATAAGGTGGTATTTGGATACTAGAATAACAAAGAAAATATGGGTATAGTAATCTCCCCTTACCCATGGAATTAACGTATTCCAACAACAATCATAAGTGCGTCCTACATTTTTTTATTTTTTTTTTCATTTCAAATCATTTATTATCACTTCTTATACATCAATGGGCTCCACATGTTAAATCAACTTTTTATACTTTATTCATATTTTATTTTTTATCAACTAAACACTCCAACCTTTATTATTACGTTTTCCAATAAAAATAACTGAAAACACAATCAAACAGAAAATCACTTATTCTATTAATAAAGTCAACAATTTTTAGAATAGATATAAATCTCATAATACCTTGTGCTTCTATCCAAACGGACCCTAACTTCATAGTCACGTTCTATTCTACTACTATACGCATTGTGGACCAGTTCTACATCTCTCTTTCTCTGGATATCATGTATAATTAAAATCAGATATCATAATATCATTAAGATAAGAGGATTTTTATAAAATAAAAAGATATTAAAATATAATTTACTGTTACCAACTAAAATTATATTAATATATTTATTAACTTATAATTAAAATCGGATATCATGATATTTATCAGGATAAAATGGTGCTTATAAAATAAAAAGATATTCAAAATATAATTCATTGTTACAATATATTCTGTACTCTATTTTGATTGTGAAAATTATGTTATAACATATCTATATCCATTCATTCTGTGACAATCTATTCACACCATTTTATAACAAAACATATGATTATATTAAATGATATTTAATCTATCCTATATTACTATTAATTTAAATTACTTTGAAAAAAAAGTTCATTTTGTTTTGTATTAGTCGGGTTGTCATTGATTCTCATTAACATTTTTTTTTGGTGTTATCAACCGAGAGAGGATTATCTTCTTTCTTTCTCTTTTGTGATCAGAATTTAAAGGTTTTTTTAATTAATTTTTCTACATTTTCTTCAAATTATAATTTTGAAAACATTGACAACCAATGTAATCATTTATTATCGTACAATTTTTTGAAAACCAGTGTAATCATTTATCCATCATACCATTTTTTGAAAACTAATGTAATAATTTATTATAAGGAAAACCCTTTCACTACCCGACCCGATGCTTCACCTTCATCTTCCCCATCGATTGTTGAAATACCTGTTCATCTTCTTATTCACCTCTTCCATTGTTTCCTCTTCAGCTCCCCCACTCACATACCCCCTAAAAAATCCCAACCTATTCCACTAACAGAAGACACAGAAGAAGTTATATCCGAAGCAGCGGAGCAAACCACGATGATCTCTCCTCCTCCTCCTACGTCGCACTTTCTGACTTCCTACCCCTCGGGAGAACCTCTAACTTCTCCGTCACAACTGAAGAGAAAACAAACGTGGATCTTTCACCCTAGACACCATGACGAGCGTTCTCCGCCAGGTCGAGACGATTCCCAAATTTGGGTCCTTCAATTCAATTTTGGCTCGCTTGTTTTCTCTTCACATACAAATAGTTCAGCTTCATATATCTGCTATCAAGTATCACTAACTATTCTTTTTCTATGCTCCAAAATGTGAATCATTGGTTAAATATTTAATTAAAATCAGATTTAGTCCCTTTTTAATATAAAAATTGTGATGATCTGTGACCAAAAAGACAACAAATGCACATCACCTACCTCATTCTATAATGCAAGCCACATTATTGATGAATTGTCTAAATCATACTTTGTTTGGGTTTTTTAGGTATCTAGTAGTGTAAAAAAGAGGGCATGAAATGCGAAGGAAATGAAAAGTGAATTGCACGGCGAAGACAGTATTGGCATTGGTGGAACACACAAACAAATCTTAAAAAAATAAAAATTAATTATGACTGCTTGAGAGAATGGGCATCTGCCCCCTCAGCCCTCCCCATCAAAAATGTTTTTTATGATCTTTTTTTTTTTCTTGATGACTTTCTCTTTGTTGTTGATGATTTTGATGTTTTTACTGGGAGGCTTCTGATGGTTTTCGGGTCACTGATATTCATGGGGTTGAATGTCTTTAATGGCTGCACATACCCTTTGCTAGAGAGAAACAGAGAGAAGAAAGTGAGATAACCAGTGACCTAAGAGAGACGAAACAGAGGTATCCGGTGAAGTTAGGATATTTTTGTGGGATTGAACTGATGTGAGGGTTAAGGGTGCTTTCGTAATATTAATATGTAGTTAGGTTTAATCAAATACCTAGTTAGTTGAGATAACAGGAAGAATTGTAACAATATTTTTCTAATAATACAAATACCTGTAACGATTAATTGATTTTAGATGGACCTATGACCAATATAGCTAATTTTACCGTGAGTTATATCAATTTTTCGGCCATTTTTTATAACATAAAGACAAATGAAAACATATTATACATTTGTAAAGGTCAAAAATAGCAAGAATTTATCCTTAGGCCCTGTATGGGGGACTGCATCAGGTGCGCTTGCACTGACCGACGCAGTAAAATGCCGCCTTGAAAGTCCAAATTAAACATAAACCTCGCATTCGCTTTTTTGGCTCGATGATAGCAGTGGAAAGCTTTTTTTCTAGTGTTGGAAACGCTTCAAAACTCTGCTTTTTTTCTAGTGTTGCATCACCACTTCCCCCGACACTGAATCCCACAACACAATGTCAAACGGGCGCTCTGGGAACAACTAACAAAGCAACAGTTAAAAATAGTTTTCACGCCCTAAAAGCTCTGGACGGCTATTTTGGGCGGGTTTCGATCCCTGTTGTGCCCGGCGCTATGACGCCGCCGGTCAAGCCTGCTCCGACACCTGATCCTCCCTCACCTTCCAAGGTCTGAAAGCCCTCTCCCCCTAGGGGAGGATCCATTGACAGTGTTCTTCTCGCTTTGATGGGTAAAGCACCTCCTCCTTTGGAGATGGTCTCTTCTCAATCGGAAGCTTCTCTCCCTACGATTGAAGCGCCCCCTGTGTCTACTGATCTCTCCCACCCAATCCTCGCTAAAAACTCAGTCACCTCAGACGCTTCTCGGTCCAGTCAGGGGATCCTCCCTGTTCCGGCGGCTCGTGTTCCTACTGACAAGGGGAAAGGCATTCTTAGAGGTGACTCTACCAAGGCTGGTCCATCTCGACCCCCCCTGCAAATAGGCGACATGGCGAACTACCCCCTATGAAACCGCAGGTCAGGTATGCCTCTGAGAGCCGTAGTTGGGCTCACCTTTTCCCATTCAAAGACAAAGCTCCTGCAAATAAAGATCTAGAGTTTATTGAACCTGTGATAGAAAATGGTGAAATTGTTGTCCCTAGTGATGAATCTGACCTTGCTGAAATGGACACTCACAGGCAAAACTCCCTTGTTGGGTATGTCATAGGAAAGAAACCATATTACAAACCTTTTATCGATTTTTTAAATCGTAAATGGCAGCCCAAAGGCAATCTTGATATCCTCATTTGCGGTGGAGGTTTTTTTGTGGCAAGATTTTCTAATCAAGAGGATCTGCAAAAGGTAGTTGAAGGAGGTCCATGGCTCATGGGAGGCCGACCTATTGTATTGCGCCAATGGTCAAGAGGAATGAAAATGGAAATGGAGCGATTGGAGACCATCCCTATCTGGATTCGACTCCCTTAGTTGCCTCTTCATCTCTTGGGTAAAAGGATGCTCAGCAAACTTGCAAGTGCTGTGGGAACTCCCCTGTATATGGATTCTTCCACTGCAAATTGTTGTCGAATTGAATATGCTAGAATCTGTGTTGAGATCTCTGCCTCTTCCACCTTACCTGAATTCATCAGGTTGAAAGTAGACGGATTGATCAAAGTATTGCAGGTGGAATATGAGTGGAAGCCTTCCCCATGTAGATCATGCAACACTTTGGCCATTCAGACGCCCAATGTCCGATTTCTACTGCACTCTCTCCTGTTATCCCAAAGGTAATTGTGCCCACCCCCTCCAGGGAGCAAAGGACCTCTGCCACTGCCCAGAAAAAATGTGAATGGGTTCCTGTCAACCACTCTTGCAAATCTGCCCCAGTGGTACAAGCATCTATTCTAGCCCAAGCAAATTCATTCTCTGCTATCTCGGAGGAGGAGGTCCCCCAGGATATGCAAATTACTGGTCTTGTGGGAGTATCCCATGAGGGAGAAACCCATATCACAGGGATAGGAACAGCCCAAATGACTACCAATGAGGTTGTTGACCAGGTTGATGTTGTTCAAGAAGTAGGTCCTCAAGAAACCCAAGAGGTCACAGCTCAGGGAGGTGTTCTACTCATTGAAGAAGACGCTCCCACTATTGGGGAAATATCTATCTTGGAGGGAGAGATTACAAAGATTTATGATAATATGGCTCAGAATGGTGATCAGAGGTCTTCACAAATAGTGTCGATCTCTCGGTCCGAGATCACTCCTCCAGCCCAGGGTGAGACCATGCAGATAAATCGCGGGTCTGGTCCCAAAGACCCACCACTCCTCAACTCTACACTACAAAAACACAAGATGATCCCCTCGGGTCAGAGGCATGGTAAATCTAAGACACTTGACTGCACAGATCAAGATTTCTTCATTGATTTATCTAACCCAGTTGATATTACTGCCTCCAAATCTCATTTGCCAATCCACTCGTTCTAAGGGTGGAGATGGACCTGCTCACAAGGGGGGAGAAGTAATAGTACCAAAAAATAAAAGAAGAAACAAAAATCAAAAGCAAGTGGAAGCTGAATCTCATCATAAGAAGCCCTCACTAGGAACTTCTTTAGATGGTTTGTAGGGGGACCCATCCTCCATTGCATTTCCCCTTGGGATGTGGACTTACTTCCCTTTCTACAAATATTTATTTATGGAATGCATCTTCTGGAATATTCGGTGTTTGAAAGGCAAAGAAAAGCACACTGATTTGAAGGACTTTCTGATTAGACATCGGCCACAATTTCTGTCACTCACTGAAACCAAATTGGATGTGGATTCCCTTAACACCCTCAAGCGAAATTTGGGTGGTTCTCTATCATCTTCTCACCTCTCCTTGGACGGTCGTATTTTGTTGTTATGGAATAATGATATCCTGGCGGTAAAAATCCTTGAAACCTCTCATCAGTTTGTGCACTGTTCAGTCTCCTGTCGGGCATCAAACAAGAATTTCTTCATCACCTCAGTCTACGCCTCCAATTGCTACTCTGAGAGGACTGCTCTATGGGACTCAATCAAGCGTATGGCTGCCTCTATTGGAAACATGGGATGGATTGTCGGGGGAGATTTTAACGAGGTGCGCTATAGCAATGAAAAGGTGGGTGGACAGCCAGTGCACTCTAGACGGCTCCGCAAGTTTAACTCTTGTATTGTTTCTTCTGGTCTTGAAGACCTGAAATCTATTGGGCACTCTCTCTCTTGGAATAACAGACAGGAACCCCGCATTTTCTGCAGACTTGACAGGGTGTTGGGGAATCTGTTAGACCTGTATCATTTAGAGTCCTAATTTCGATCGGAGTCGCTAAAATTTTGATTTTTAGCTACCTTCTAGGGTTTGAGAACTCTGATTGAAGATATAACTGTATATTATGGGTCCTGGTACTATTTAGTACTGCCCATAAAATTTTCGTTTAATTCCGATAACGTTTTTGGAATTATGCAGTTTTGGATTGGTATTCGGATTTGATTTTGTTAAAATCCAAGATGAAGAGATAAAAATCTGATATTATTACGAGATGTTCAGTTTTGAGATATCTTCCATATAGAAGTGGAATTGGATCAACTGGATTCGTATATCAAAAGTTATGAGTATTTTTCCGAGTATATCCCGAAGATGAAAAATCCAGGCAGCAGCCCTGTAAGATGTTTAGCCTAGATTTCGGAATAGCTGGAGGGGTTATTTGATCTAGCTGTAAACATGAAAGTTGTAGATAATCTTCTTAGCTTTCCAATGCCACTGGAATCATGCAATTCGGAGCTGTATTGGGGAAGTTATGGCCGTTTAAGTGAAGGCTGCGCAGAGTTTTTAAGTCCGAGGATGACTTGGTCATTTACTCGACCTTTGCTTATTTAATCCCCCAAATTGCACGAGTTTGGCTCTCTTTCTCCTCTGTTTTCTGGTTCAGCCCTTGTGTATGTTTGGGTGGAGGTGGTGAAGGTGATGGAGATGAAGGAGCACACAAAGGAGTCCAAGAAGGTATGTTTGGATGGTGGTTGTTGGTTGTTGTTGTTGATTCTTCCTTTCTCCATCTCTCTCAAGCTCCCTCACATGGTCCAGCCCTTTGTGGGGGTCTGCCCACCAAGTGTTTATGGAATTGCCTAAGTGAGGGAGAAGAAGAAGGAATGCTTGAATGTTGGTAGAGCAAGAAGTGGATGTATTCAAGGTTAGTATGTGTGCATGTGAGAGGAGTTGTTGTTCCTTTCCTTCTCCATCCCCTACCCTCTCATGATCTCCCATCCCCCCTGTTTTCAGCAAGAAGAAGAAGAATGGGAAGCTAGGAAGAGATGGTGGTGGTGGTGGTCGGGGGTGCGCTTGCGAGCCCCTACGCCCCCGACTCCATTTAGTTTCTCCCCCTTCTTTAGTCGGTTTTAATGCATGTTAGGGTGCTTGGGGAGGGCTTGCATGGGTGGTGACTGTGTTGGGTGCATGTGGGGGGCCATGTGGGGGAGTTTGGGGGCTGGGCGTGCGGGTCCGCACGTGCGGGCGCGCACGCGGGGCACTGGATCGCGCTGGGGGCGCTGGGACGCGCGGGAGCGCGTGCGGGCACTGGATCGCACTGGATCGCGCTTGGTGCGCGCTGTGCGCGTACAAGACGCCCGGGGCTCCCTGGTGGTGCGTGCGGTGCTGCCCGAGGCCGGTTTGGGCGTGCGGGGTGGATGTCCGGGGGGCTCGGGCACGCGTGCGTGCGTGCATGCATGCGTGCGTTCGAGCCCGTATGCGTGGATGTCTATGTCTTAGGCATCGCTAATTGATTTTATATGTTTGTATGTGCTTTTACTCACCCCTTTTGGTACCCTTACCTTGCAGACCTCGTCGGATGGGATGCGCGTCGACCCGAGTATCGGTGAGTGGTTTGATTCCAACCCTTCCGGGAGCGCTCGATGCACGTAGTCGTGCTTCACGCTTCCATGGGGCTTTAATTGCACCCTAAATATGCTAGATATCATGCATGCTAGGTTGTATAGCTCGTATATTGTGTAGAACCCCTATTCTACCGTATATTTGCCTATGTATTGTATAGAATATGGCATGACTTAGGTATTTTTGTTTGAAATACTACCCCTATTTATAAAGCATGTTTAAACTTGGGTTAATAACGGGGTGTATGCGTAATATTCCTGATTTAGTACTCGAGGGTATGGTATAGTTGTTGCACCCATCTAGTCGGGGCAAAACTATGACCCGCTTCAAGAGAGGATGAGGCTTTCCCTCTCTCTCGCCCTCCCTCTTTTCGCGAGCTGAGTAAGTAGATGTAGTTCCTACTTGACTCAGGCTTGCTTAGAATTATTGGCATGCACCTGTTCTTGCGCGGATCGCGCTTAACCCTTCCCTTCTAGGTTGGTGTTATCCAACGTATATTAGGTTGTAATTTATGTGTTTACCTGTTTGATGCTATGTATGCATGTTTAAATAGGACATCGTTGGGTAGTTAATTGCATATTATATGTATATGCCTTTTGGGCCATGATTCTTGTCTAATGTGTTAGACAAGTGTATGACCTCTTGCGGGGTCATACCATGGCTTGACACTTGTAATAAAAATGTCTTCCCCGCATCTGAGTTATGCGCCCTGGAGGGAATTCATGAGAATTCATTGCGTTTATCGGTGTTTGATAACCGATGATGACGGATCCATAGGGATCGTATTCGCGGGTGTCGAGTGTTCTTTCCTTCGTCGGCTCCGAGTAGAGACTGCCCGGCGTAGTAAAGTCTGGTGGAGCGCTCCCAAATACTACTCATGACGCGTGTTGGTGTGCCCATACGGCTGAGGTAGCGGTCTTGGGAGACTAGTCCGGTAGAGGCCTGAACCCTTTGTACCAGGTAGTAGAGGCCAGACCGGTCGAGACTACCGGAAGACGAGCGGTGTAGAACAATCGACCTATTTCCCAAGAGCCTATGTCACCCCGAGGAGGGGGTAAGGGTGAGGGTATAGTGGGTTGGCGTTGGTCCGATCTGTCAGTTTGTGCAATTTTCCAAGATCCTATGTCGCCCGTCGGAGTGAGAGTGAGGGTATTGCTCCCAAGATCCTATGTCGTCTGTCGGAGTGAGGGTGAGGGTATTGCTCCCAAGATCCTATGTCACCCGTAGGGGTGAGGGTGAGGGTGTTGGCGTGAGTGGGGTGGGCTCGAGTTGATACTCGACCTGTCAGCTTGTACAGATGGTTTCCCATGGGGTTCGCATTGCGAGCGTGTAATGGGTCCTCCCAATATCGTTGTATCGGGGCCTCGACATTGAAGCTGCCCTGACAGAGGACTCCCACTTGTAAGTACTCCCGATGCATTCGGCGTATGTACTGATAATGGGAGTGTACCAGGTGAGGCTACACGACGGTGGGCCGCCGGACGATATTGCGAGCGTGAATTATCGTTCTCCCCTTTGCCGGATCCGTGTAGATGCTTCCTAGGTACGAGCCGCCCTGGGTGGACCCCCACCTGTAGGTACCATCGACGCTGTCGACAGTGTACTGACCGTGGCCGGCTCCAGGTAGAGGCTGCCTGGGAGAGCGCTACCGGATGACGAACGGTGTAGAACAGCAAGTTTTATCCTTCAAGTCCCTAGACTCACCCCTGTGGGGGCTAGGGCGAGGGCGGGGTATGGTCGCACCGCCGTGTGACCTTGTTAACCGTTGGGTTTCTACCCCCTTGGCTTTCCTTGATAGGAGATTGCCTTGTATTGAATGATTATGTTGGTGTTTGGTTTCTGACCACTCACTGAGCTTGTAGCTCACCCCTCACTTATGTTTTTCCCCAGATGACGCTGAGTCGGATCCAAGAGAAGAGCTCCTCTGGCGCAATACGAGTAGGGGACCCGCGTTCGCGTTGGATGTCTTGCGAGTGAGAGGCTATCAGCATTCCCTTTTCATTGTATGTATTATACTTGTGCTTGTGCACGGTATGTAGACTGTTGATGTCTGTTGTTGTATATATATTGGCTCTCATAGGACAGTTGATTGAGTACTCTTGTCTGTAATATATCTTTGAATTACAGACTTAGTCGTTTGAGCTTCCGCTATTTGTATATATTTGATGTCAGTTACTTGTTTATTGCCTTTTCTATTGTGGAGTATTTATTTGACCTCGTGTATGGATTACTGATATCATTTATATATTTGCCACGTCTCGGGGACGGCCGCCCTGGGGCGTGACAAAATCAACCTTTCATATCTTCCTTTCCCCACTCATTGGTAGAATACCTCCCTCCCCCCTGGTATTTCTGGCCACTCCCCACTCAAACTGATCTATGAGCCTTCGTTTCCCTCTGGACCTAAGCCCTTCAAATATTTTGAATCGTGGGAGATGCATCCCTCTTTCATGGCTACAGTTCTGGATGCTTGGCAGATCGAGGCAGTTGGAAACCCACTGTTCCTTTCTGTTCGAAAACTAGCAAATGTGAAGAAGGCTCTAAAACTCTGGAACTCTAAGGTGTTTGGCCCTATTCAGCTCAAGCTTTCTGTCTCTAAAAAGGAGCTGGAAGATGCCAAATCAAGGCTCCAACAGCTCCCAGCTGACCCAATATACATTGCTGAAGAGGCTGATGCAAGATCCACATATCTCTCCCTCCTCTTGCAAGAGGAAAAGTTTGCCTGGCAGAAATCTCGTCAGCTTTGGCTGACTGCAGGGGATTCCAACACCAAATTCTTCTACAATTCAATTAAATCAAGATCTGTTATGAATTCTATCTCCAGACTTCGCCATGAAGACAACAGCTTGTGTTCTGACCAGGAAGAGATTAAATCCCTTATCGTCCAGTATTACCAAAATCTCCTAAACAGAGAAGCTCCTTTAGATCTTCAGCTCTCTCCTCCCCCTTGCTTGGTCTCTCCGACAGAAAATTCAGCCCTCTGTTCTCCTGTCTCAGAGAAGGAGCTCCGGTCTGTTATTTTTGGTCTGAAGGCTCTTAGCTCCCCAGGCCCGGATGGGTTTCCTGCGAGGTTCTTTCAACTATTCTGGGATCTTATTAAATTGGACCTCCTTCAGGCCATCAATTATTTTTTTCTAAATGGCAAGCTTCTTCTGCAGATAAACCATTCTTTTATTGCTCTTATACCAAAGACTCTTAATGCGGACTCCTTGGATCTCTACAGGCCAATATCTTTATGCAACACCTTATACAAGATCATCACTAGGATAATGGCCCTTTGCCTTCAACCCCTCCTTCCGAAGTTTGTTAGTAAACATCAGTCTGCTTTCATTAAGGGCCGCAGCATACATCATAACATCTTGCTCGCTCATGAACTTATTTGCTATTTGAATATTGGGAAGCCAAGGGTGTGTATTAAGGTTGATCTTCAGAAGGCCTTTGATAGCGTTAACTGGTTATTTCTGGAGAAGATCTTGAGACGATGCAACTTTAATGACCACTGGATTATGCTATGTATGCAATGTGTCTCTTCACCTAAGTATTCTGTTCTCATCAATGGCTCCCCAGCTGGTTTCTTCTCATCTTCTTGTGGCATCCGTCAAGGGGATCCTCTCTCCCCCCTTCTTTTTACTCTTGTGATGGATTCACTCTCATCTTGCCTCAACGGACTTGTCGCATCCGGCTCTGTGGGCTCTTTTATCAAAGGTGATCTTAACATAAGTCATTTATGTTTTGCTGACGACTTATTGGTTTTCTCAGACATGACCATTCAAATAGCCGCCTCGCTCTCGGAGTTATTTAGATCTTTTGCAGCTGCTTCTGGTCTTCACCTCAATTCTGCAAAAAGTCAAATCTTCGCCTCATGTAGTACTGCGACAAGTGACTTTTGCTCTTTGCTGAATATAAAACAATACTCTCTTCCAGTGCGATACCTGGGTCTTCCCTTACTGAATGGCTCCCTCAAGTATTCTCATTGTGTGGCGTTGATTGATAAGATCAGGAGGAGGATTCGATCTTGGGAAGGCCACTCTTTATCTCGGGCTGGGAGAATTGAACTAATTAAGTCTGTTCTATCCTCGTTCCATGTCTTCTGGTCCTCTTCCTTCTCCCTTCCGAGTAGGGTAATTAAGGACATCGAAATGACTCTTCGCACGTTCCTATGGCAAGGTACTTCAACGGTGAGAAAATCTCACCATGTGGCCTGGTCCTCTATGTGTCGGCCTATCTCGGAGGGAGGCCTTGGGATCAAATCGATGGCAGATTGGAATAGAGGAGCAGCAGGTGTTCGCTTATGGGAAATTCTTTTGAAAAAGAATTCATTGTGGATAGATTGGGTTCACAGGAGATTTCTTAAAAATAAAAACATATGGCATATCCCTACTCCATCTAGTTGCTCGAGTTCCTGGTCAAATATTTTGAAGGCAAGACAATGGATATCTTCGAAAGTTAAATTCATTATTTTTTAAGGTAAGGCAATTAACATTTGGTGGGATCCCTGGCTCAATGGATTTGGCCTTAAACACTACCTTGGTCGCCTATCTTATATATGGGGACCTCCCTCCATGGCATCCCTCAGTATTCTCATTCACAATGGCTCGTGGAGGAAGCCTGGATGTTGGCCGGCATCCCTTGATTGTATTTGGCAGGACATTGTTCAGCTTGAGGTGGGTGGTATAGGGGATGATATATTGGTTTGGGCTCCTTGCAAATCAGGCAATCTTTCCCTCTCCTCTGCATGGTCCTTCCTCCGCTCCTCCCAAATCTCCTCTCTTCATTGGTTTGGCTCTCTAATCAGACTCCCCGTCATTCTCTTTGCTTGTGGCAAGCCTTCCAAGACAAACTCCCAACGCGCTTCACACTCTTGCGTAAAGGCCTTGTAAACAACGCATCTTGTCTTCTTTGTTGCTCGGGAATAGAAGATGTCGACCACCTACTTCTCAACTGCTCTTAGTCAAGATTCATTTTAAACAATCTCACCAAGGGATTGAAAATATCTGGTCTTATACCTCGCACCATGGGATCTCTTCCTCAATGGCTAACCTCCTCTGCTGCTTGCCCTGTCCAAAAAGCCCTGCTGCAAATCATTATACCAATCTATTGCTGGCATATATGGTTAGAACGAAATGCCCGGGTCTTCTCCAGGAAATCTTGTCACAAACTCCTTCTCCTTCGAAGAATCAAAGCAGCTATTTCAAGCAGATGCAGCTCCATCAATTTAAAAGCGGTGCTTTCCCCTGATATGCTCAATATTGCTGCCGTTTGGTAAATAATTTCCTTCATTCATTGATCTTCTGAAAAATGTACAGGTGATATAATAAATTGGGACAGCAAATTGGGATACACTAAATGAAGAGAAACGCAAGATTACAAACAGAAGGATCAGAGCATTATCACTCTGCTCACCATGCATCCTCTTTGATTCATTGAGCATTTCTATTGTGGATCATACCATCTTTATCTTCACCAATTAAGGATTGAATTGCACTATTCAGTTGAGATTTTCTGAAAACAATTTTCTCAATCTGTGATTGCCATGATGCATTTGCAACCCGATTTCCTTCTCTATAGCGTTTGTCTTGATGTACATTTGTATAATTCTGTCATCAAAAAAATTATTTTATCAAGCAAAATAATAAATAAAAATACACATGGTAAATTAATTTCAATTGCAAATTTTTTGAAAACTACTTTTTGGACGGTTTGTAAAGGCTTTTTAAAAGAGTGGTCATGTGACTTCACAACCCATTTCGACCCACTTTCTTCATATATCAACCAGTGTTTTTTTTTTTATTGGTAATCAAGATTTTGTATTTCTATACCTTTGAAATTTGTACATATGCATAGCCCTTTTACAAAAAATAATTGAAGAAAGAGCTTGAAAGTAGGATATAGATAGCATCCTATATCCTACACTTAAGATTTTGTATCTCGACCCACTTTCTTCATATATCAACCAGTGTTGAAACACTTAATCTGTTTTATAGCTCCATTTGCAATTCAAAAGTGGTTCATCAATTGTCTAAATATTGTGATAGTAAAGTTAAATTATGGTTAAGGTTTTAGCTCGCCAATCATGTCGGACATCGATGAGCATAGTCAGTAATTCTTTTTTGTGTTATTGTGATGTGTCTGTATTGTTTATTTTTATTTTTGTTTCAAGTATTGTATTTGGCCATCTTGCTCTCATGAACAACGAATATATATTTATTCATCCTTTTATTAGAGTGTGACATAGATAACAATTCATCATGAAAAAAACAATTTTAAAAAAATTGTATGTTCTGTTACAGTGCTGCTACCTGGGCTCCAGAAATTAAGTCTCATTTGTAAGCTCCAATAGGTGACACTCTCCTATTAGTTCCTTATTTGATTTTTTCTAACCACCAAAATGACAATGACAAGATTACCCTTCTTACAATTTGAATCTCACAAAGACAACACAATTAAATCCTCTCTTAACATATTTTTAAAAAATTTTAATTAAAAAGAACATCAACCACATGTTATCAATTAAGATACAATAATATATTTAAAAATCTAAATGAACAAATATGGTCTACATGCTACTGAGAACTGCACAGAAAATTCATAAAAGGTCTTCAAAATGCTAACAATAAGCAAATAAATATTAATCAGCTATTTATTAATCAAATCCCTAAAAATAAAGATAACAATTTTCAAAACATGGGCTGGAATTTAAATTGAGATACAGGTGTATCTGGAATTTGAATTAACAAATACTTTGAAAAAATGAGCTAGAATTCAAATTCAGACACAAGTGTATATGGAATTTGAATTAACAAATACACATTCCATACAAGAGAATGTGCATTGTATTTGAACATCTTGAATCTGAATGAGTCAAATAATGCTGATACGAAACTAAAAATATGATGAATGACACATTATGCATAATTATATAAAACATACAATCATAAACGATTGTACAAATCATACTTGGTACACAACAATGCGTGTAAATCAATATACAAGCTATGTATCTGAATTTAAAATGAAATTTAGATTCATTACATGTATATGATGATTCAAATGAATGACGAAATATCCTAACCTGAAAGTGATCAATCTAAATTGAAAATTGTAATTCGTGTAAACAATAGCATCCAGATCTGTATAATAACGTTCTAGTATACTCAATGCTGTAAAAATGGATTGATATTATCCTTATTCATTTAATATACAGACTGTCGAACTGGCTGTGATGCAAAGAAGCAGGTCGGGTTTTTTCGAACAAAGACCAAAGAACAACCCGACGAGTATACCGGAAAGACGTACACGACAACCATAGATAGAAAACCATCCTTCAGAGTGAGAAGAGGCCAAGAGGGTGAGGGAGGAGTGAAACGACTCAACCTTTGGTGCGGACCAAAAGAGGTTCCACAGTGCATCCGTCGTCTGTTGCGGGTTTCAGCAAGCACTTTGTTTATTGATCGATTTACGTCCTTCCTCTATTGGATTGATTGCTTTAAAAAAAAAAAAAATCTTGCCATCTCATGAGGCTTAGATGAGAAGGATAAAATGTGGAATCCAATTTTACCACCTCATGGGGCTTGGAATGGAGTCTACCAATTAGGACAAAAAAATCATTATTGTTTTTGTTATTCTCATTATAAAATATAAAAGTGACATGTATATTCTTTGATTCATTTTGGATAAAATGTGAATAATTGGTGATAAAAGATTCATTCTATGAAAATACCCCTTAAGCTTGTTCATTAAACTTTCTAACTTCCCTTTAAACAAAATAATAATAATAATAATAATAATAATGAAATGTTGAGTACTCTTCGATGGAGACCCAAGCATTGCTAGATTAGTCAATACATGACTTCCAAGTCTACCCAATCAATCGTCCGGTCAATAACGTGTAAAATTTCATTCCAATTCACACAAAAGATTCCCAAACTTTTGGACACTCTAACCTTACTTTTAAGTCAATCATACATATTATTCTAACTTCATAATTACGTTCTGTTATTCTCATTATAAAATATAAAAGTGACATGTATATTCTTTGATTCACTTGAATAAAATGTGAATGATTGGTGATAAAAGATTCATTCTATGAAAATACCCCTTAAGCTTGTTCATTAAACTTTCTAACTTCCCTTCAAACAAAATAATAATAATAATAATAATAATAATAATAATAATAATAAGTACTCTTCGAAGGAGACCCAAGCATTGCTAGATTAGTCAATACATGACTTCCAAGTCTACCCAATCAATCGTCCGGTCAATAACGTGTAAAATTTCATTCCAATTCACACAAAAGATTCCCAAACTTTTGGACACTCTAACCTTACTTTTAAGTCAATCATACATATTATTCTAACTTCATAATTACGTTATGTTATTCTCATTATAAAATATAAAAGTGACATGTATATTCTTTGATTCACTTTGAATAAAATGTAAATGATTGGTGATAAAAGATTCATTCTATGAAAATACCCCTTAAGCTTGTTCATTAAACTTTCTAACTTCCCTTCAAACAAAATAATAATAATAATAATAATAATAATAATAATAATGAAATGTTGAGTACTCTTCGAAGGAGACCCAAGCATTGCTAGATTAGTCAATACATGACTTCCAAGTCTACCCAATCAATCGTCCGGTCAATAACGTGTAAAACTTCAGTCCAATTCACACAAAAGATTCCCAAACTTCATAATTACGTTCTGTTCTCCACTGCGCTTGTGGACCAGTTCTACATCTCTCTCCGAGAGTCTCACATCCATGCATCAACACAAGACACTATAAATGGAGACTCGTTGTAAGGACTAATTGATCTCCACATCATCATCAGCATCAGCAGCAGAGAATAGGGAGATAGAGGAGATCGATATGGTGAGGAATATGGTTTTCGCAGTTCTCTTCTCATGTTCACTTATTCTTTTTCCAACAACAATGGTCACTAGTAGGGAACTCTCCACTGCACCCATCCAAAACCCAGTGAGTTTTCCAAACATCCTGTCAATCCTTCATTTTCTTTCTTCCTTTTGTTCATGATATAGCTTAATTAATCTGTGTTTCTGGCTTCTGAAGATGAGATGGTTCACATGTTGGGTGTATCGAAGCTCGAAGAAAACGAGAGACCGGGACCGCAAAATAATAAACCCCAAACCCCCTGACCCCGTCGCCAACATACATTCACAAACTACACCCGTCTCTACGAATGCTGCTACACGCCAGTGTAATAAACACTATGAATGCAGGTAAAATCCTTGGGTGGTGGCATAAGTTATTTCTGTTAAAAAATTATTATTGTTATTATTATTATTATGTGAATAGCTTCCATGAAAGCTCATTAAAATCAAAAAAGTTATTGCAAAATCTATAAATATTTTTATATCCCTATCTTATTAAATAATATTTATTTTAGTCTTTACCGTAATCTTAACCATACATGATCAATTATTGTAACACACTTTTAATATAACTCACTGAAAATTATAAATTTTTTAAAATATTTTATTATCCTAAACAATTAATCTTCTCATAATCATATATCATATTTAAATTTATAATATATTTTATAAATTTTATATAAAATCAGATTTCCTAACAAATTCATTAAATTTAACAAAAAAAATCTGTATTAACTAAATCACATTACACTGAATTCTTTTATAGTTTTAATGCACATACAAATAATTTTTTAGATAGGATTACAAAATCTAATTTTCTAAAGAAAATGCACAATTTTTTTATGGTAGGTGGCATATGAGAAGGGTTTTTTTTAGTATTTCTGCGTTTAAAGGGTATTTCGGTTATAAAAATGATTGATTTAGATTTTTCAGATAGTTATTTTAATACTGTTTTCAAATATTCCATCTACAAAACATAATATTTTGGAAATTGTTTTGGAATATTAACTCATGGATTAAAACCATTAACAAGGATAAAAGATAGGATGGGGACCTAATTAAGGCGATTTACATATTTTACAAATGTCTTTTCTGATTTTCATAAATTTTTGGACATTTATATAGGTTCTTTCCAATTATTATTTACTTTAATTGATACATCTGGGGTTGTGCGTGTTTTAAAAATGTGTGATAATACATAAATGAAAAGTTGTGGCATTTTTTTAAAAGAACCTAAGTGTTGATACACTTAGTCCGTTTTTCCATCTCATATACTATCATGTATACTGCACTATTATGATGTATGAGGGTCTATTATAATGTAGGAGGATCTATTTTTAAATATAATTTTAAAAAGTAACTGATTTTGGTATTTCTAACTTTTAGATAATTTTTTTTTTGTTATTCTCCCTATAATGTACATATAGAGTAAAAAAATTTATTTTTTAAAAAGAAAAAATACTATTATTTTTAAGATATATTTTGTTTTGTATAACATTATTTATTTCAATAAGATAATGTGATTTTATAAATAAAAAAATAATGGTGTATAGCAAATGGGTTGCACAAGGGACAAGATATATTATTTTTCAAAAAAAAAAAAAAAAAAAAACTTTGGTGATCATTCTTTTTAATGCATCCGGTTGTTGGTTTTAGTTATTGGGTTTTGATTATTGGGTCAAACTGTCGAAACCATTTTCTCTCTCTAACCACTACTTAAAAAATGGATTTGGGTGACGGACATTGAGAATGATGGTTGTCACATAAAAAAATAAGAATGTTTCACTATAAATATACTTTCCAAGACAAAAATTTTTACCAGTCACGTCATCATATTTTAATGATTTATATAACTAAAAATAGTTATGGTATAGACATGAATATATTGTCATAATATACCAAATAGTAGTATTCATAATTATCTAAAGTCACCGACATATAATAATAATCTGTCATACCATACAATATATATAATCAAACTATAATTGATAATTATTTATATGGTGATAGAAATAAAATAAATTGGTATATAATTTCAATCAAATAAATGATAATTTGTTGTAAACTAACTATAATACATGAACATAAAAGTACATAAACAAAGCACACAAGCATATAGAGAAGAGAAGTAGAGAGATGATTTATTCTTCACTTGTTGGTTATGGAATACATTACAAACCCCTCAATTTATAGGGTCCATGGAGGAATCCCAAAGGTGGGGAGTTACAAGTCTATAGAGGTGAGGGGGTAGATAATGGGGTGATTAATAGTGGGGGTTATGGAGTTGAATGAGAGGGGTTATGGAGTTGAAGAGTGGGGGAGGTTATGACTAGGAGGAGTGGTGGGTATCCACTTTATTTACAACACTCCCCCTTGGATGACCACCACGCTAAGATAATTGCCTCATTAAAACCTTGCTTGGAAAACCCAGTGGGAAAAAACCAAAGCGAAGGAAAAAGAGTACAATTTAACTTAATCGTATGGTGTATGCGTTTAATCACTACCTCGTTAAAACCTTGCCAGAAAAATCCATTGGGACAAAAGCTAGGCGAAGGAAAAAGAGTACAGCTCGCAAAATGTCATCAAAAAAATTACTCCCCCTCATAAGTACAAGATTTCAAGAATTTTGATCGCTAACTCGTCGCATCCCGATGTTATACACCAACTTCTTGATTGTTGACGTCGACAAAGCTTTAATGAACAAATCTGCAAGATTGTCCTTTGACTGAATTTGTTGAACATCAATTTCATGTCTCTGTTGGAGCTCATGAGTGTAAAAGAATTTTAGACAAATATGCTTTGTTCTATCACCCTTGATATATCCCCCTTTGATTTGAGCAATGCATGCTACATTGTCTTCATAAATAGTTGTTGGAACATCTGTAATGAGAGATAGTCCGCATGCAGTACGAATATGATGAACCAAAGACCTTATCCACACGCATTCTCGACTTGCTTTGTTTGTGAGTGAGCCTTGGATCTGAAAGATATCCTGAATCTGCATAACCCTTCAGTTGTGCACCATTATTGGAATCATTTGCATAGAATAGGCCCATGTCTGACGTTCCACGAAGATAACGAAAAATGTGCTTCACATCATTCCAATGCCTTCGAGTTGGTGCAGAGTTAAATCTGGCCAATAACTTAACTGAAAATGCAATGTCAGATCTAGTGCATTGTGTCAAATATAATAAAACACCAATTGCACTAAGATATGGTACTTCAGGACCAAGAAGATTTTCTGTATCTTCTTTTGGACGAAAAAGGTCCTTCTTTGGGTCAAGTGACCTTACCACCATAGGAGTACTTAATGGATGACATTTGTCCATATTAAAATGCTTCAGGATTTTTTTTCAACATATGTTGTTTGATGAAAAGTATCCTTTGAACTCCGCTCAATCTGCAGGCTGAGACAATATCTTGTTTTTCCAAGATCTTTCATTTCGAATCCATTCATAAGATATTCTGAAGTTTTGTTGAGCTCTTCAGGAGTCTCAATTGAATTATATTATCAACATAAATTGTCAAAATAGCAAATCTCTTACTAGATGTATTTATAAGACACACGGGCAAATGAAATTGTTTTCATATTGCTTTTATCAAGTATTCACTAAGACGGTTGTACCTACTGCGTTAAGCTGTACAATGAACGTCTTAGCTTTATTGAGTACATACTCTTTGATTTTGTTTAGGCAATTTATATCCTTCAGGGATTCATGTATAAATTCCCATATAGATAAGTTGTTACTTCGTCCATTAGTCTCATATCAAGTTTTTCAGAAACTTCGAGACTTTCTAAGTAATGGAACGTTATTGTATCCATGACTTATGAGTATGTTTCTTCGTATTCAAATCCCAGGTTTCTGCAGGAAACCTTGTGCCTTATATCTAGTAATTTTATTTTCTCATTTCGTTTTCTTACAAACACCCATTTGTAACCTTCAGGGTTAACATCTTTTGGGGTATGTATTATAGGTTCGAATATACCACACTTTTCAAGAAAACTCAATTCTGCTTTAATAGCATCTTTCCACTTTGGTTGTCGACATTCATTTATGCTGTGTGGTTCATTGTAATCATCGCCCTTTGAAATTTCAATAGTATGTCATCGATGATCATTTATTTGCGATTCCACATTTCTCTTATATGCATATAAAATACAGAGATCTCAATATTATTAGGTACCTTTTCCTCTTCAAGAGTTTGTCACTTCTGGAACTCGTTTCTCTTCAGGGATATTATACTCTTCTGGAGTTTTAGAGAAAGTGGATCTATTGTTCATAATCTCTTCTGGAGCATTATGTATAACTTCTTCTGGATCATTATTAGAGCATGATTTTTCATTTGATCTCCACTTATGGGGAGCTTATTCTTTTGAACCTATTGATCTATCACGCTTCTGGCATGCATTAGGAATTTGATTTTCACGTTGAGTGGTACGTGAGTCTAGATGAGACAGAGTGGATGAATTCCACGATAATTCTCGTCGTTCTTTAGGAACATATCGTACTTCAGGTACATTCTTCCCTCCCCCTAACGGCGAAATATTGTCTCATTAAAATGACAATCCGTAAATCATGCGGTAAAAACTATCATCGAGGAAAAGAATCTTCTGGTTCTTTAGTATACGCCCAAATGAATAGTTCAATGCATTATCGTGTACCATGGATATCTGAGATGGTCATGCCAAATCATAAAGATCATAGAACTTCTGGTTCATATGAGTAATTATGGATATTTATATTATAACCCTTAAGAGAGAGCATAAAGTTTTTCTAATGTATGCTTCTAGCATGAGACATTATTAATGTATAGATACTCCATAATTTTAAAATGGCATATCTTGAGATAGGTATATTCAGTAGACTTCTTCTGGATCTACATGAATACAATGTATCGTTGATACAAAATTTTGTATATATTGATAATATGATATCTGCTCTTCTAGAGCATTCGATCAAGTTTGTAATACTAAAAATAATATTATCATTTGCATTAATTAATATTAAACTAAAAAAATAAGATAAATATGAAAGTGCATTTCATATAATAAAGAAAAATAAAGACGTAAATATAAAATTGACAAATATCTAATCATATATGAAGTACATGACCAATAAAGAGTTTAAGCATACTTCAGGTACGCAACCAATTTAAAGATTTGGACGTACTTCAAGTAAGTGACCAAAATTATGTTATGAAGTACCACATAGATGACAATAATTTTTTCTGCATTTTAAGGGTTTATTATGCAAACTTTTCCCTTGCTTTCTTCAATAGCATTCCACTTCTGGTGGTTTCAAATAACTTGTCATCTCTACTATTGTTGTGGTTATATAAACCATGAAATAACCCTTGACCATGTACATTGCTCAAAATAAAATAAAATAAAATGCATTTGCTTCAGGCAACGATGCTAAGTTAATAGATCGGGTTTCATGATTTTTTTTATTTATATTATTATCAAAGCTCATTATTCAGCAATGAAAAGATATAAAATTTGATAATAATATTTTTGCTTTCGACATTGCTACTACTGGAGTATCTTTGAGACACAATGGTCGGTGGACTTTCACAATGAGAATTTAATATTTAAATCCTCTATATTATGATGGTGAAAGCTAATCACATTTTTACATGTTCCTACTGGGATACATGTAGCCACCTTTATTTTTTTTATATGATCCTTCAGGGACCCATAAAAATTTCATAACTTTTGTATACTCCTACATGACTCAAGTAGCCATTAATTTTATATAATCCTTTAGGGATAATAAAATTGTATGTAGTCCTTCAAAGATAAAATAAAATAAATTTTAAATGGTCCTTCAGGGATTCATATAATCATAATTTAAATACAGTCCTTCAAGGATCTATGTAAAGAATTTTTTTTTCATTTTGGTCCTCTAAGGACCCAAAAAATATATCATATAACTTTTGTTTGGTCCTACAGGGACACGAGCAATCATGATTTGTGTATATATATCCTTCGGGGATAAAAATTATACCGTCCTTCAGGGACACATTCTAATCATATCTTTCACATGAACCTCCAAAGATCCATGTAATAATTTTTGTATAGTCCTTCATGGACAAAATAAAATAAAATTTGCATGGTCCTACTGGAACACATAATTCATAACTTTTATATGGTCCTTCAAGGATCCATGTAAACACAATTTTTGTATGCTCCTATAAAGTAATATAATGACTTTTACTTGGTCATTCAGGGACTAATATAATCATAATTTTACATGATCCTTCAAGGATCCATGTACACAATTTTTTTTTGTAGTCCTTTAAAGATAAAATAAAATAAAATTTACATGATCCTATTGGGACACATTATTCATAGTTTCTACATGGTCCTTCAGGGATCCATGTAAATACAATTTTTGTATGGTCCTATAGGGACACATGACATTGTAACATTAAAATGAATCACAAATCAAATATTTATAAATATCAAATTAATTGATACAATGAATAAGGATTGATGTTAGCACAAATCTAAGCAATAAGTGAAACATCAAAATATAATTCCATAGTCTACCAGAAAAAAAAAATTTAAGCTACAAATTTTAATCATCTTAGCCAAAATTTTTTTTCCACATATATATGAATATGGAACAGATTGATACTAATATGATTGAAAGTAATATATGGCATAGCATGTCACGGTATTGTAACCACATATAATAATTGAAACACTATATATGTTGAATAAATAAACTGATTAAGAAGATATTTATGCCACATACAAAAATGAAATCCATGTTGAAGTCCGGGGAAAACCTTTAATTTTCATTATTAAAAATACACAAAGGAATCACGGTGTTTTCAAATGGGGCATGATGGTGAATATAATGAGTTCTACTCGTGCTAATAGAATCATTAATGAATTCAACAAGGATGACATGTCATGCTTATAACAACAGTGAATTCATTATGGATATAAGGCATGAGAGAAATTTTTTTTTATGGAGATCATTAACAACCCACCGAATACAAACCTTCCTGGTAGATCATATTCAATTCATGCATCCATTTTGAATTTATGCATGCATTAAAGACAAAATAAAACACATGCATATATAAAACGACAGCTATATAATAAAATGCATGCATTATTGGGTTTGATTACAAATCATGGATCCATGCGCATATTAATCACGAAGATGAGATTACATGGCCAAAACATTTTTTTTAATACTATGATATAGAATATGCATAAAGAAATGCATTCTTAAAACAAATCTATAAAAGAATGCAACGCATGGGTATATTTAATTATGTAGCATATAGTAAGAAAACCCATTTTTCTTTATCAAAAAGAAAATCATAAAATTCTCTATCATGTTGTATACAAAATATAAAATAAGATAAATCATGATGATTTGAATATCATACATTCACCAAAAATATAAATATTTGGGAATCTATTTTTTTTTATAGAAAAAATATATAATTTTATGAACTCACCAATACAAATCTTTGGAGATCTCATGAACTCACCAAATTACAAACCTTTGAAAATCTTTTTAACATCTTGAGCGCTTGAATCGAATAAGAGCTTATTCGTGCTGATAATGTGTTGTAAACTAACTATAATACATGAACATAAAAGTACATAAACAAAGCACACAAGCATATAGAGAAGAGAAGTAGAGAGAGGATTTATTCTTCACTTGTTGGTTATGGAATACATTACAAACCCCTCAATTTATAGGGTCCATGGAGGAATCCCAAAGGTGGGGAGTTACAAGTCTATAGAGGTGAGTGAGTAGATAATGGGGTGATTAATGGTGGGGGTTATGGAGTTGAAGAGTGGGGGAGATTATGACTAGGAGGAGTGGTGGGTATCCACTTTATTCACAACATAATTATCATTTTTGGAGTTTCAGTATATAAAGCAATCAAAAAAATTTAAACAAATAAATAATTATTACCATTTATAGCTCATCCTAATAATGATCAATATGGTGATATAATATCAAATAATAGTCATAATTATCATAGGTGGCAATACCAGTATACCCACTCATTAAAGAAAATAAAAAGCAAACACATGATCATCCTCCCCCATCATCTCGTGATTCCTTCAAACTCGATGCCCCCACCCATTCACTTTCAATCTCTCCACACTTTTTCTTTTTTGTTATTTTAGTTGATTTTTTTCTTAGTTGCAAAACCTCTGGCTCGCCATACCCGAACCATTATTTATATTCATCATTTGTTTTCAGGTGATGCTTGTTCGGTGTACCATCTCAATGTTATTTCAAACAATTATCATTTGTTTTCATAATTATCATAGGTGGCAATACCAGGGACTGATGGATTTGCAGGTGATGCTTGTTCGGTGTACCATCTCAATGTTCAGTTTGGGCAATTAATAAATGTATTTATTTCAAACAATGTCTATTGTTTATGCTATAAACAATACTGGTGACCGTCTTCAAAACTGATTGTATTTAATTAGATAAAAAATATGTAGCTTGAAATTTTTTTTTGAAAACATGTTGCGTGTTGCAAAACAAATCAGGTATGATCACACATTTAGATACATCATTCAAATCTCTTACGAGGAGGATGTCTACATACGGTTGATTGTGTTTAATTTTGTTTCAAATAAATTTACAAAAATGGATCAAATTTTGGAGATGGGATCCAACTAGGTGTTCATTTGTGATTAAAAAAAGAAAAAAAAAAAGTGGTAGACGTGAAGTTGTCACAAACTAGTCTTCTATCAGAGACTAATCAAACCTAACGACGGGATGCCAACATTGGCTTGTCGCATCTCGAAATAATTTGGACAAGTATTTTTGCCAACAAATAAAGGTCAGTCTGCTAAAATGCGCTGTCATAGCAGTAGTATTAATCAGTAACAATTACAAAGCTCTCAATAAAAGATGAATCTCAATTGTCATGAGTGAATTTTAGTAAAGCTCAAATGTACTCTACTGTTGTTGTTTTTTTTGGGTCAATATAATTTATATTTACCCACCAAAAAAGACCAGAAGTTTGTGATGGTGGGTTTTCGGTACTATAAATTGGAACCCTATAATCTCAATCGATTTGTATGCTAATTTGAAAGGCAATTTGTTATTCAAAAATGAGCATGGATACACTCAATCTATTTTGTAGACCGTTTTATAGTCTCATATATCATAGTATATACATACTACGTTATTATAGTATATACAGTTTTATCGATCATAGTGTATAGTGTAAAAAAAAATTTATTTTCTCAATATATATATATATATATATATATATATATACACGGGGGCGATTAGATGCGGCGAACGGCAGGTGCGGCGTCGACGTGGGCCGTTCGATCGCGGGTCCATCGAATCCAACGGTCGACGTGAATCGCACCCGACCGTCCGATGCGATGTATAACAACGGTGTAGATTGCAATGTAATTGGGGCTGCACAAGGGGCTAGAAACTATCCCCAAATATATATCAAATTTAATTAGTTCATAGTTTACATGAATGGAGCAACCTTAAAAATTAATGAAATATTATGCTTCAATGTCACTAACGAATATCAACAGCCCTATCATTCATATACAAATTCACATCTAATAATTTACTCAGTCCATTTTACAGTCTCATATATAACTCATACAATGAGATAACATACTCCACCATCACAGTTTATGGGCACCATCGCAATGTATGGGGTGCTAATTTTGTTGTTTTTTAAAACTAAATTCACTAATGTATCTAACTATATAATTTAATTAGTATAAATAGTATTTATTTTAATAAGCGAATATATATTTTTTCAAAAAAAGGAAAACCATTGTGGGGGGGGGGGGGGGAGCAGATGGTGCTACACAAATGCCTGGACTGACATATCATTAGGGGTGGTAAATGAGCATAGCAAGATTGGCTCGGGATTGGTGCAGTTTGGAACCGAGCTTATTTTGTGTTCTAGCTCTGATTATTTGGCTTATGAAAAGATCGGTTGAAGCTCGGCTCATTTATAAAACAAGCTCAAGTGCAAACTTAAAACAAGGCTCAAGCTCGGGCTTGTTTAGTTAAAAAAATCTCGTTTACCAATTAAAATATGTAAAAAATAGATAACATGCCGAAAAATAGACAATCATATTAAAATATCATCACTAAACAATCATATTCGAAAATAGACAACATTCCATATGTGTTCCCGCATTTTTTTCGTATCAATCTTGTATGATTCACGAATGTACACGCACCGTACCGAAAGGAACATTCGCAGAGCATTTTCCGTACACGAATTTTGTTACTATGTCGTGATCCTTCACACTCGATGCCCCCACCCATTCACTTTCAATCTCTCCTCACTTTTTCTTTTTTGTGATTTTAGTTGATCTTTTCTTAGTTGCAAGACCTCTGGCTCACCATACCCGAACCATTATTTAAAGAGTGCTTATACATGCAGTCCATTTTACAGTCCCTTTTGTAGTCTCATACGCTACTATAAAGACAAATAATGGAAACCAATAGCCAAAAGTCAGATTGATGTTACAATCATAAAAAATAAGAGATTTTACTAAATTATATAATTAACAAAATAAAAAAGTTGTGAAATAAATAATTTCAGATATCATATGCAATAAAAAAAATTATATATTTTTTACATTGCATATACTATATGAAATTGTGTGTATAGCAATTTATATGCACAATTGTCTTTCCACATAGTTTCATTCAGTGCACATCTAATTAGGTTATACTAATGTCTACATTATGGAATCGTTTCTTAGATCATCAGTATATTATTTAAACAAATCTGTTTTGCAATCCCGCCTGCAGTGTACAAGTAGTCATCTAGTCGTTTATACACTTCTATATATAATGCAATATATACTACGATAGCAAAACATATATATTGTACACTATCACAATGTACGAAAAACAAAAAAATTTATTATACTAATATATCTCAATGTATATTTTATTTTTTTATGATAACATGTAATTCAATAAATGAGTTTATATTTGTTTTTTAAATGATAAAAACTATAATTAAGACTACAAGGAAAGACATACTATTTTTACTTCTGCAGTCACATATTAACGTAGCATTTGGCACGGCGGAATGCGGATTTTAAGTACTGATTAATAAGTTCAGAAAGAGGTTATGCTGATAATCTTTAAGGAGTGCAGGAAAAAAAAAGTGTTTGATTCAGTGAAAAATATTACAGTTATTTAGGTAAGTGTACTTGGTTGATCACTTAACATATGTGTTTATTAGGAGGGTATTTCTATCCATTTTATAAGTGTTGAATGTTATTTTGATGTTTGGTTGAAAACCTAAAAACATGATCTTAAAGATTATTGCTTTTTTCTATGAAATACATCAACCACTAATGCCCTATGTAGAACAACGAAAGATTTTCGTGGATACCTACAAATAAAAAATAAATGATTTTGTGTTAAATCTATCACGATCTCCGATAATTATAACCTTCCATGTATCTCTCCAACAAATTTTGTAAGAACTTTCCAACAAATTCAAACAACAAACTTTACTTCATCATAACAACCACATCAACACTCACCAAAACCAAAAGGCAAAATCTAAAAGACCTACACAAAAATGTCCACGAACAGATGAATGTACACGTCACACACAAAAAATTCTCAAGCATCCAAATCACCATCCATACTCATGTCACACAATATACATTTGCTTTTGAAAAATGAGAGAGGGAGAGAGAGAAGGAGGTCGACGTGCTGCCCAGATCCGAAGAGACAGCGGACGATGGTGGTTGAGATCAATATGTTGAGGACCATTGAAAAGGTTGCTGTCTGAAGGTCGATTTGCTGCTCAGATCCTAAAGGGAGATGGTGAGGGAGGAGATAATGTCCTTCGATCGTGGTGGATTTGCTGAGAAGGGTTATGTAGGAGGTCGAAAATGCTTGATCTGGTGAGGTATGGTGAGAATATCTGAATTTTTGGGGATTTTGATATGATGTGTGGCGATCATCCGGTGGGGTGTTGGTGATTAGGGTTTCATCCACATTTCTACATTTTCTTTCTGCGGAGAGAGAGAGAAGGGGGTGAGGAGAGAGAGGGAGTTAAAAAGGGGTTTATATACCAGGCATCATAACATTTCAATTGTGGGGGTAGAAGCATCTTTTCACATGGGTGGGAATTAAGCGGATGGCGGAGTGAGGAAAGATAAGTGGATGGCTAGTTGCTGAAAATTCTGTGTTTATTTTATCGGAAAGAGGAAAGTTTTCGATGCTTATTTGTACGTGAACCAAACATGTTTATTTCTAATAAGCGCTGATTTTCATCTTTAAGCCCAATAAGCTCTTTAGGCTGATCCAACCAAACGGCCCGGCCTCCCCCGAATAGACTGAAAATAATAAAGCATATTAATTAAAAAAAAACATTGACCATACACATCACACTAACTAGAGTAGTGACAAAATGTCCCACGAGCATCTGCTCGAGTGGTAAGGGACACCCACTCTTCACGAGGTGGGGTATCGAATCCTGCTTTCAGCAAGAAAAAAAAGAGAGAAGTGGCTGATGGGTGTGAAGCCCGGTTGGGCTTGGTTTTCTGGGCAAGTAGCCCAGACTGTTGTAAACACAAGCCTCCTGTGGCCTGTTTCAAGGACTTGTATGCTATTACGGAGCCTTTCATACCCAAAAAAAAAAACTAGAGTAGTGACAAAAAAAAGAGAAGAAAGTAAGAACTGACCCTTATAATAGAATTACATAAATTCATTACAAAAGATAAAAGTACTTGTCTTGATCCTACAAATTCCCAAATTGGCTGGCCAACAAATTAAATGATAATAATATTTCTCAAGTGAATAAATTTAAGAAAAATAGTAAATTATAATACCAATGCCAAAATCTTAATAAAACTGACTTTTGAAAGGGTGATTAAAAAAAGAATAATGATACACTGAGCCACGTGTGTAGTCCTTAAGTCCATCGTATTTTTTCTTTTCCTTTTTGTTTTCTAAAAATCATACATCTCATGATAAATAGGTACATATTATTTATATGAAATAAAGTATACACTAAAATATAAAAATATATTTTTAAATAAATAAAAAATATATTAACTTACATACATTATGACAAAACACGTACACTATGATATATTATGTAATTGTAGTGTATAAGTGTTACGCCTCGAGGTGGCCATCCCCGGAGCGTTACTAATCATACAATAAACAATAAATATCGAATTAGATAACAAGGTAACAGGGAAGCGATAGCCAATAAAAAAAAAGCGGAAGTATGATATGAAAATAAGTCTGTAAATCAAAAACATTATTATTAATGACCCAAATACACAATTATTGTCCTATGAGAGTCCAAGTGTAGTCCAAATACAACCATATGTGCAACACGCACGATTACTAATACATTTACAGAAAATAGGATTGGTGACAGCCTCGCACTCGCCAACCGAAAGGTGAAACGCTCCACGCACGAACCACGCCTGAGGGATGCTCCAGCTCCACGCCAACCCAGTCCCTGGTGGATAAACAATACACGAGGGGTGAGCAACAACCTCAATGAGTGGCAAGAATCCAAGCAATACAATAATAGTATAATATTAGTGCATTTTTCCCTTCCAAGGAAAAATAATATGAGATAAACCCAACAGAGATAAATGTGACGCGAATACGTGAACTCAGCTAACCCTCACCCTCGACCTGGAGGGGAACTCTTAATACTCTTGGGAAGGAACGATACAGTTAACCATAACGTATAACACAGTACTACAAGTCAATTCGCATCAAGATATAATTATGCTAGATGCCTCACATCATCCGGTAGATGTATTATACTTTGGACATTCCCAATTAATGTAAATATCATGTAATAGTGTGACCTCAACTCACCCTCACCCTCACCCTCACCCTCACCCTCACCCCTAGGGGTGACAAGGGACTATTGGAAACAGAAACCAACTCGCTAACTCTTTTAACCTTCTGGTAGCCCTCTCACGAGTAGACCTCTCAGAGGTAGCACTCTTCCTGACAACCATCCATGGTAGGTACGACGCCAAAACGATATCGAATACATATTGGGCATCCTATGATATGGTGATAAAATCCAGGATAGCTCCAATACCGGTTAGCTTCAACGCGGATACGAGGTAGGGGAGAATCATTTTGCGTTCGCAATACGATCCTCAAATATCAGCTATAATCATCTAACAATAAAACAATGTTAATGAATTCTCTTTAATTCCCATACAGATGCATCACTCGGATGCGGAAAAAAATTAGTTAAGTTCTCGCACTTAACAATGACAAGGTGTGACCCTAAATGTGGGTCATCCATGCACCTAATACAGATAGGCCAAGCATATCATCAGAACTATTAGTTAATAAACACCGATACTATAAATGAATTCTCCTGAATTCTAATGCGAGTGTATCACATGGATGTCGAACAATCAACTACTACACATACACATTAAAAATAATATATAATCCTAACAACAGATCATACCAACAACTATCACAGATAAGTCCTATTAATGAAACAAGAGCAATTATTATAGGGGAATTTTCTATCTCAAAGAAGATGCATGGACCACATGTCCAAATAACCTAGCATGTAACAGTTGAATAAAACCAATATTCATGGAATTGTATGCATCAACCGATGATTAACCTCACTAAGAATCTACTAATATGGAATATCACACACATATAATAGTGCAATTAATTGAATATACTAGCAAAATACAGTTTACTCTAGGCTTCCAAGCCTCTCACATAGTGAATAGAATGAAGGTTAAGCAATACAAGTCCTAGACTAGCATTCATTTCACAAGACAATAATAAATGAACCATATGAATCAATCAATGATCAATAGTGCTAAGTATGACTATACATCAAATTAATATCTCATAAGGGTATTAAAAGCATGTATCATATGATGTTCTATAAGATATAATTATACCATAATACTAGCAAATGTCTTATGAAGAGATGCGTTATTCTAACAAATGATACAACTATAGCATTTTATAAGTACTACAAAACACACATAGCCATAATACGAGCTCCATTAGTGGGTGGATCGAACCACTAACCAAAGACCCATTCATCACGAGTTCTACCACTGATAGTTTAGCTTGTACACACTACAAATAAGACCTGCATTCTCATCCACATTTTTATAAATACCACATAATGTGCTTAAACATTAACAAGCAAACATGGTTCTCATCAATGATAGCCCTCAAGTCTTTGACTGAACAAATCACTCAGATAAAGAATTATGGGTCAACTCATGTTGAACCCATCCCTTCTAATGCAAGTCTCGAGCTGATTATATCATCCTTTAATCACAACATAAAGTTCACACATCCAAACCAATTCATAGTATTTAAACACGTACCAATAATAACTTCCCATAATTATAATCTTATTAGCATGGATGACGTTCCAATAAATTATTTTAGTTCTACTTAAGTTGCAACCATACATGCAAACCTTACATATAACCCAAGCATTATATTATGTTAGTAGCTTATGCATGAGGATTTAACTACAGTAAAGATTCTTTGATTATCCAAGGCCATCACTAAGCATTTTTAAGCATCAAATAAACATCTAAGGTGGCTCAACTATCACCACTTAAAAATCAGGACAGCCAAGACACCTATACAAATGACGATGTATAAAAATAATTTCCATGCAAGCTTACTAGGAACATCACCACCACTATTATCCTATTTATCCCTACTTAGGTAAGACCATATAAATATGCATATGCACTCAAAGGTTCATATTTACTCAGAAGAACTCAGCAATGTTTAACCCTTTCAAAACAAGCACAAAACATAAACATACAATTTCCTTTCCATGCCTTCACCCTTACAATTCTAAAACAACCACAAGAGACGGGAAACATCATGAAACACTTCATTCAACATGGAGTCAGTACATATAAGGACACTTCACCTATATGAACACATGAATATAAAAATGCACATAACTTTTGTAACATAAATCCAAATGATCTTATTCCACTTTTGTATGCAAGCTAACTAAAAAATGAATATCCCTTAATAGAATCATATTTAAACTACTTCATCTTTGACATTAACAAAATTAAATCTGACTATCAATGAGAACTACATAATTTCTAAAATGATGTCAGAATACGATGAAAATTTACAGATATACCAATGCCAATATCAGGAGAATAATTATACAGTAAATTTAAAATTGAGCACCCAAAATTTTCATATAAATGAAAATACGATATTTGACAGCCAAAAAGTGACACGGTCTTAACAATAAGACTACAAACGTGACTATAAAATGGATTGAATGCTTTAGCGCTTTAAAAAATCTGAAAAAGAGTAATCACATGACTTTGTATAGGACCTTTGGGCCCATCTTATTCTTATTTACGCATGAGCATTGTTACCTTGGGTCTTTTTGCATTCCTTAAATATAATAGCATATATATCGTTAGCCTTTACTATTCATTGTAAAGAGGTATATATAATTTATTAAAAATTTTCGTATTTTCTATAAATAATACAATCTAATTAATTGGGATATGTATAAATATATTTAACATTTTATAAAAGTATAAATAAATTATTTAGATGAGATATATGATTTTGTAAAAATAATAATATGGGTGGACTACGTTTGTGACAGTAAAAAGACTAAATTTTACATTTTTCTACTTATGAAACATCTAACTCATGTGACTTCTCTGTAACTCATACTACATTAAGAGAAAGGGTAATTGTAGTACAGTTTTAGTGCTTGTTTGGCTGCAAAAGCCAAAAGCAGCTTTTAGCTTTTAGGGTCACATCAATTTAAATACATCATTATTTAAAAGTTAAAAGTTAAAAGTTGTTACCAAACATATCAACTTAAATACACCATCATTACTAGATTTTATCTCTAAAACTGCGCCTCAAAATCTGTGTTTCATAAAGCAGTCATCATCATTACACTCTCAAATCATCATTACACCCTCAAAACATCATCATTCATTCTCAAAAGGTGTGCATAAAGCTGCAAAAGCTAAAAGCTGATTTTCAAACCGTGTTTCCAAACATTTTAGTACCGTAGTCCCTATGACAGCCAGTCAAGGTTAATCAGCACACGATCTAATTTACAGGCTATGCGATTGGCTTGATTATTAGACCAAGAGAAGAGTCCACCAATTAAGCGCAGATCATGCAAAGGGCAAGCCTCAATACACTTATTAAATCTAGAGAGACATCTTGAATGTGTTGGGAGTCCACCCACTTTCTCGAAACTAAATCGAACCTCATTGAAGTCACCTCCAAGAATCCAAGGCAGCCCCGAAGTTTGAGAAGAGAGACGCACAAGGTCAGCCCATAGAGGAATTCTGTCAGAAGAATTGTTAGAAGCATAGACAGTAGTAAAGAAGAAAGGAGGACTTCCATCAATAGGTGAGGCCTTGCAATGTATAAATTAATTAGAGTAAGAGAGAAGTATCAAGTCCAAAAGATGATCTTGCCAGAACACCCATATACGACCCGATTCAGAAGGATTAAGCAACCTATGATGAGGGAGGACCCTCCGTTGCACATGACTTGCTGAGGTAGATTGAACTTTAGTTTCAGTCAAACTTATAATAGGAACCATGTTGTGAGACAAAAATTTACGGACATTTAACTGCTTTTCCCTGCTATTAATCCCGTGAATATTCCAAAAAATGCAATCCATAAACAAATTATAAGGGGGAGCAGACCTGAACAAAACACCTAATGGTGTTGGGAGCCTTGCTTTGTAGGCAGGGATGAGCATTTTTTTTTTTATTTCACAGCTTGAGAGGTTATAGAAAGGAATACAGCGTGCTTTGATATACCAGCAACTTTCTACTTCTTTTTTTATCCTTTGGTTGGCCTTTGCTATCTTCATTTTTAGGGGACATTTGCATATTGCACTCCGCCCTAGTAATTGGTAGAATGACAGCCGGTTCAATATCCTATGTGAGTTCCCCTCGAGGCAAAGGGGAGGAGGAGAGCACTTCAACATTGGAGATCTCTGTAGAATTGGACATCAAATGGCTTTTGGATAACGCTCCATCAGTGGGGAGGACATTAATACCACCATGCTTAGTGGGCAGAGTAGATGCAGTTTGAGGATGGGCAAAGAAGAGAGTAGAGTCACTAGGCTGTTGCGCAGAGGAATCATCAGGCTATGCAGGGCCTTTGTTAATAGCTTCATCATTAGTCATGGGTACATTGGCATCAAAACCTTGGATGGAGGACCCTTCACCAAAATTGTCATAGAGGGGAAGGAATTTATTAACACTGGGTCCATTCCCCTGTGAGGAACCATTTCCCTTCTTCAATGGAGGAGGGGCTTGTTGACCCTTTTGAGCATACTCATGGCTCATGAGTTAAGTTGGTATATTCAAGCCCCATCATCTGCGGGCCCCGCTTGTATTAAGGTTGATCTTAAGAAGGCCTTTGACAGTGTCCGTTGGGAATTTCTATTGGCTACTATGCGTGGTATGAACTTTCCTGTCCAATGGGTACAGTGGGTCTCTCAATGCATCTCTATCGCTTCTTTCTCCGTTCTCCTTAATGGAAGTCCTAAGGGTTTTTATGGTTCTTCATGCGGGCTTCGCCAAGGTGACCCTTTATCCCCACTATTATTTGTTATTGTAATGCAAGCATTTTCCAATATCCTTGATTAGGAAGTCGCTCTTGGTCGAATTGGCAAGTTCATCAACTCCTCCTTGAACACCACTCACTTATGTTTTACGGATGATTTGGTTATTTTCTCGGATGCTTTGGAGAGCTCAACCTATGCTATTAAATGAATGTTTGAAAGCTTCTCAAGCTTATCTGGCCTACACCTCAATCCTCATAAATGCCAATTATTTATTAACTCAGGAGCATTGCAATTCTCTTCTATTTTGGGTATTCCGCAACATCTTCTTCCCGTTCGATATCTTGGCGTTCCTCTCTTTCATGGGGCTATCACTCACTCTATGTGCTCCCCCTTCCTCGATAAGTTGCGGAAAAGGGTCCAATCTTGATCAGGGCAGCTACTATGTAAGGCGGGCAAATTGGAGCTCATTAAATTTGTCTTACTAAATTATAGCTATTTTGGGACCACGGGTCTCTCTCTCCCAAAGAAAACAATCCGTGAAATGGAGAAAATTATGCGCTCTTTCTACTGGGCTGGAGAGGGAGGGCTTGCAAAGCAACATCAAGTGGCCTGGTCTACTATTTGCTCTCCTATTGATGAGGGGTGACTAGGCATCAAACGCATCTCTGACTGGAATAGTGCTGCTCTAAGCACTAGGTTTTGGGAACTCGCTACAAGTCACCCTTCTCTTTGGGCTGATTGGATGTCAAGGAGGTACTTCCCAAAGAAAAGCATTGATCATCAATCTTACCCACCTTAGGCTCTTGGTCATGGAAAAGGATTATCAAATCTAGAGAATGGATCCACAAGGATGTTGCATACATCATTTTTGAAGGTTTGTCCATCAATCTATGGGATGACCCTTGGTTAAATGGGTTTGGCCTCAGGCATCATTTTAATGATATGACACTTCTTCACTAGGGTGCCCTAAGTTCAGCCACTGTTAGTTTGTGTATTTCCAATGGAAGATGGTATAAGCCACCAAGGTGGCCTGTCTCGTTCAATCATATTTGGGACTTGGTTACTCAACTGGACATTGGCGGCTCTGGTTCAGATATTATTATTTGGAAAGGCCACAAATCAGGGAAGATGTACATTTCAGCAGCATGGAATGCTCTCTGTCCTTGCTCCCCTCCCTGCTTGTGGTCTCAATACCTATGGAATCCTATTCAAACCCCTCGGCAATCTCTTCTTTGTTGGCAGGCTGCTATCAATAAACTTTCCACTCGTGATAGACTTCTCTCTCGGGGGATGCCTGTCCCTAGCTCCTGTGGTCTATGCAGTTTGACTATGGAGTCTGTTGGGCGCCTATTTTTAGCATGCCCCTACTCGGCCTATGTGTGGTCAGCCATCCTTAAATGTTTGGGTTTACGTCGATGTCGCCATGTATCTCTTGTGGATCATCTCATATGGTTTGTCAAGCTTGCGAAATTTGACTCAGAACGCAAAGTGTTGTTAGCTCTTCTCACCCAAACGGTATGGTCCCTGTGGAGTGAAAAAAATGCCAGAGTATTTCTAAACAAAATCACCAGTAAGTTTAATACTGTCAAACACATTATTCAATCCATGAAATCTAAACTTTGAGAATGCTCCTTTGAAGATGGAGACTCTCCTCTTGCAAAACACATTGCGAAGGTTTTTGGACTGCACTACATTGAAAAACAGAGGGTGCCCATCCCTGTTATTTGGTCACCTCCCCCTATTGGCTTGATCAAAGCCAATTCCGACGGCTCTCTTTCTAAGGACAGATTTAGATTTGGAGCTCTTATTCGATCTCCTGATGGGGTATGCATCCATGCTCTTTCTTCTCGAGTCCGAGCATGCTCGATAAATATTCTTGTGCTTAAAGGGGTGGTTGCGGGTGCCTTCCTTGCACAAAACTGGCAAGCACGTAAGGTCTGGAGTGAGACTGATTCTACCACTATAGTAGCATGGACCCAATGTCGAGGCACTGTCCCTTGGAATGCGTTTCGTGATCTAAGGATGCTCCAACAAATCACCTCCTCCTTTTCTCATTGGAAAATCTCTCATGTGTTTCGAGAAGGAAATCGTGTAGCAGACCTCCTTGCCGGTTATCAATCTCCAATAGGACAGTCACTTTTTGATCCTTCATCCTTCTGGAAGGACCTTGAGCTGCTCCTCAAAGATGATAGGGAAGGTCATGTTCAAATCAGGATGGCTTAGTTTCCCTTTGCCCCCCTCCCTTGTTTTGTAAATGAGTGATCTCTTAGTGGATGTCCCATTTTTTTCTCTCCTCTCCTTTCACATCTCATGTACATTAGTAACTTGCAAAGGAAATAGAAGCTTTAAATTACCAAGCAAAAAAAAAAAAAACAATAAAAGGAGACGCATTCAATTTTTGTTCTTAATGGTCATAGCACAACGGTTCAGAGCTTAGCGGTGTTACCGATAGATCATGAGTTCGAGTCTTGGCGCTGACATACCCACCTGTTGGCGATTATTCGAAAGAATTTTCCGTGGGACCGAGACAAACAGGCGGAGGTAGCCTTCTTAGCTCAATCGTAAGATCAGCCACAGCGGTCCATCTGATATCAAAAAAAATAAAATAAATAAATAAATAAAAGAAGTGTCATATGATCGAAAGTGAACAAATTTAGAAAGAGATGATAAATTAAATTTCATCCCCATGAAAATGGATAATGTTACATGTAGTCCATTTTCTAGTCTAAATTTAAGTTTACACATGTTCTCAATTTTTTAAAAATAATATATTTTATGTAATGAGACACATGCTTTGATAAAAAAATAAAGTATATACTCAAATAAATTGCATGAATGCATTTATAGAAAATATGAAAAATTTCTATTGAAGTAGTGAAGCAGAAATACCTCGTTAATGTGAGTATATGCTCAAGTGATTTTTTATCGATGCATATGAGATTGAAATTGATTCTGAAAAAATAATTGTGTGTAGTAGCACTATACCCTCTTTGTACATGAAACTTTTTGGTTAATACAAAATAATAATAATAATAACAACAACAACAACAACAACAACAACAACAACAATAATAATTGTCGAAGGGTGCGTTTGTTTGCGCGATTGTGCTGCGATTGCCAGATTAAGTCAGTATATATGTCTTCCAAGTCTAGTCTAAGAATCAATCGACCGGTCCTTAACGTGTAGACTATTGTCCGATTCACACAAAAAGTTTCCAAAATTTTGGACACTCTCTATTCATATTTACCATTCTAATCTAACTTCATAGTCACGTTCTATTGTACTACTATACACGTTGTGGACCAGTTCTACATCTCTCTCTCTGTCTCTCATGCATGCATGAACAACACAAGACACTGTATAAATGGAGACTTGTTGTTAAGGACTAATTGAACTCAGAAGCAGAGAAAAAGGAGATAGAGGAGATCGATATGATGAGGAAGAATATGGTTTTGGCAGTTCTCTTCGCATGTTCACTCGTCCTTTTTCCAACAATAATGGCAACTAGGGAACTCTCCACCCATCCAAAACCCAGTGAGTTTTTCAAACGTGCAATCAATCCTTCATTTTCTTTTCTTCTTTTTGTTCTTGAGATAGCTTAATTAATCTGTGTTTCGGGCTTCTGAAGATGAGGCGGTTCACATGTTGGGTGTATCGAAGCTCGAAGAAAACGAGAGACCGGGACCGCAGAATGATAGACCCCCTGCCCCCGTCACCAACATACATCCACAATCTAACTCCGCCCGCCAAGCCTATACAGGAAGACGTGGATGTGCAACATACAATCGTTGCAGGTAAAATCCTTGGGTTATTTCTGTTAAAAAATTATTATTGTTATTATTATTATGGGAAAAATGATATGCCTCCATTAAAGCTTATGAAAGTTGAAAAAATTATTTGAAAAATCAGTAAATCTCTTGATGTCCATATCTTATTATATAATATTTATTTTGTTCTGTACCGTAATTCTAACAATACATGATTATTTGCTATAATATCATTTTAAAATTGATATAACTCGTTGAAAATTATAAAGTTTTGAAAATCTTTTATCATCCTAAATTATTCATCTTCTCATAATCTTATCTTAAGATTTAAATTGATAATAATATATTTTATAAATTTTATATAAAATAAGATTTTCTAACAAATTCAATAAATTTAATAAAAAAATTCTATTAACCAAATCAGATTACATTGAATTTTCTTTATTGTTATAATGCATATATAAATAATTTTCTATATAGGATGTCAAAATCTGTTTTCTAAAGAAATGCATGATTTTATGATTGTAGGAGGCTTCTGAGTGTAGATAATAGGGGTATTTTCAATATTACTGCGTTGGAAGGGTATTTTGGTTATAAAATGATTGACTTAAAAATTTCATATACTTATGTACATACTGTTTTTGGATATTCCATATATTAAACAAAATATTTTTGAAATATGCTCATTTTACTAAGGGAATATTAACTCACGGATCAAAACCATTGATAAGGATTAAATATAAGGGCCTAATTAAGGTGATTTACATATTTTGCATATTTATTTTTTTATTTTCATAAGTTTTCAGACAATTATATTGATTCTTTCCAATTATTATTTACTTAAATTGATACATGGGGTTGTGCATGTTTCAAAAACAATTAAATGTGTGATAACACATAAATGAGGTTAAAACATTCAGTCTATTTTCCGTCTTATACAGTATGATAGCGTGATGTATACTACACTATTGTGATGTATGAGGGTCTTTTATAATGTACATATGGAGTAAAAAAATTTAATTTTTTGAAGAGAAAAAAATACTATTGTTTTTTAAGATATACTTCATTTCGTATAACGGTATATATTTCAATAAGAGAATATGATTTTATAAACAAATATCTAATGGTGTTAACAGAAAATGGACACAAGGTGTATCATTTTCCAAAAAAGCTTTGGTGGTCTTTCTTTTTAAAGCATCCGGTTGTAGGCTTTAGTTATTGGGTCACACTGTTGAAACCACTCTCTCTCCATAAGCACTACTATAAAAATGGATTTGGGTGACAGATTCAGAATGATTGTCACATAAAAAAGATAAGAATGTTTCACTATAAATACACTTTCCAAGACAAATATTTACCAGTTACATCATCATATTTTAATGATTTACATAACTAAAAGTAGTAATGGTATAGACATGAATATACATAAAATACCAAATAATAGTATTCATAACTATCTATAGTGACTGACATATAATATTAATCCTCCATACAATATATATAATCAAACTATAAATGATAATTATTTATATGGTGATAGACATAAAATAAATTGGCATATAATGTAAATCAGATAAATGATAATTATCATTTTTGGAGTTTGAGTATATAAAGCAATCACAAAATTTTAAACAAATTAATTATTACCATTTATAGTTCATCCTAATAATGATCAATATAGTGTGATATAATATCAAATAATAGCCATAACTATCAGAGGTGGCAATACCATATATACCCACTCATTAAAGAAAATAAAAAGCGCACACATCTGATAATGAAGGGGAAAACAAATGGGAATACCATATATCATAGGTGGAAATACCATATATGCCCACTTATCAATGTGATATATACCCAAGGAGTTTGTAAAAGTCAACATGCTAAACCAGGTGAGTACTCATAACTCTTTCTTACAAAAGCCTTTGAATCATACAACCAGTTTTATTTGAAGGTTTTGTCGAATACATATAACGTTGATATATATATATATATATATGTATCTGCTTTGCAAAAGAGTGGGCACTTGAGGCAGCCGATCCGGAGCTCGATCAGCAGAAAGGACTTGCGTATCGAGCATTACATAGGCAGTCTCCATCCTCAACAAGCCCAGGTGCTTCGTACCGTTGCTTTAGACCTCCAGCTCCACCCGGATCTCCTTAAACATGTTGTTTGCAGAAGTTTATATGGTTCACCTTGGGTGAGCCTTCTATAGTTCTATTTGTGGTGCGGCCAAGCTACAATGAGTGAAATGTGTGTGCAGATGACTTAAACAAGTCACTGAAAACTATATATTGTCATATTTTTTAGAACTTGCCTTCTGAATATGTATCCACTTGGAGTTCGAATGTTTGTGTACCTTTTTAATTGCTAGTGAATAAAATCATGTTGTTAGTATTTCAATATGAAAAGTTTGTTTAACGAGTTTTGGCAGTATTTTTTTCCTTTTATTGAAGGAGAAACATATAGTATCCTAAATTAATGGTCGATTTTGATGAACTGTCATCAGATATAAAAATTGTATAAAGAAAAAAATGATTACCAGCTCTCACACTGTGACAATTGTTATGGGCATGTGACCACTTGAGATGTGAAGGGCCTCACATGTCAAAGCTTTCTAATAAAAAAATATCACGTCGTTGGGATCAAATTATTGAAAAATGAAAAGAAACACACAGTCACAAAAATGATATTTATGTGGTTCACCAATGGTTGCCTCATCATAGAGACAGAAACAAAAAAAAAAATCAATTTTTTGAATAAGATTGTGCATTGGGATTACAAAGTTGATAGTACACTATCTCCCTCTTAAATCTCATAGAAACATAACTCATATAAATAGTATATATATATAGTCTAATACATGATATCATAATGCTCCCATATATAATACACACGAATTGGATCTCTCCCAAGGTCAAATATATCATTTTTGAAAGGCACTCCATTAATGTGTGGACTGATCCTCTGCATGTGGCTAACCTGAGTATTCTCATTCGAGATGGTAAGTGGCACAAACCACATCGATGTCCTTCAGCCTTGGACTCCATTTGGTCAGAAATCTGTCAATTGGAAGTTGGTGGACAACGGTCAGATGTTCTCATTTGGCCTTCTTGCAAATCAGAGAACCTCTCTTTATCCTCAGTTTGGCAATCTCTTCGCTCGTCAAGAGATTCCCCTATCTGGACTAGTTGGATTTGGCAACCTTCTCAAACTCTCTTTCACTCTGTGTGCTTGGCTTACATTTCACAACAAGCTACCCACTAAATAAAGACTTAATGAAGCAAGGTTTGCTACGTGATAGCAAATGTGCGCTCTGTCTCCTTGAGGAAGAAGACGTCAACCATCTATTCCTTAAATGCTCTTTCTCCAATTTCATTTGGTGTTCCATTCTCAAAGGCATCCAGATTAAAGGTGGTCCGCCTAGATCCATGTTAGAACTCCCAAACTAGCTATCCAAGAAAAAGTTTGCTCCTATTATGAAACCTATCTTTCATGTTGTTTTTACTCATATTTTATGGAATAATTGGTTAGAGTGCAATGCAAGATCTTTTTGCAGGCCCAACACTCATAAATAGGGGATTTTTAAGAGAACTCTCTTCTTCGTTAAAGATAGGCTTTGTTCTATGACTGTTAAGGCTTCTTCTACTCCCAACTTACTATGAGTTGCTGAGTTTTGAATTTTAAAGTTACAAAAAATAAATTAATGATAATATTTTATTTATTAGATCGTAACGGTCATATTTTAACTTTTTTAAACTGTCATATTTAAACGGCTATATTGTAACGGTCATATTGTAATAGCTATACTATAACACTCACATTTTAATGGATATCTATCTGCACAAAAACAATTAAAATAAATTAATAATAATAATAATAATGTTTAAAAAAATAAAATGATAACAAATGAGAAATTCATATCAAATATAAAATTTAGAGAGAGAAAACCTTAATTTTGAACAAAACTTGTAGATTGATAGTGTAATGAGGATGAGGCTAAATAGATGAAGTTATAGCTGTTGAAATATAGCTGTTACAAATATGCACACAGAATATATTTTTAAAATTTTTTAAGTTAAACAAATGATTAAAAAAATGATTTCATGTATTGTAATAAAACCCCATACACTATGATAGTGCAGTATATAACGTTATCATAATATATAGGACTATAAAACGGGCTGTAAAATGAACTATGTATATCAGCGTTCTTCGTTAACAAATATTTTTTTTATAATAACTTGTTTGATGAATTGTCTAAAACATACTTTGTTTAGGTTTATATGTTCGATGAATTGCCTAAAACATACTTTGCTTGGGTTTTTTAGTTATCTAATAGTGTAAAATGGAGGGATTGAAATGCGAAGGAAATGAAAAGTGAATTATGACGCATCGGGTGCGCTTTGCAATGGCGGACGCGGTAAAACGCCGCCTCCAAAGTCCAAGCTAAACATGAATCTCGCATTCACTTTTCGGGCTCGATGACAACAGTGGAAAACGCTTTTTTTTTAAAAAAAAAAAGAAAAACTTTTCAAAATTCCACTTTCTCTATCCCATGACTGCTTCCCCCAACACTGAATCCGTCAACATAATGTTAAACGGGCACTTAGTAGATAACATAATTACATAAATTCATTATAAAAAATAGTAAAAAAATAGTAAAAACATAATTACAACAAACTACACCTAGACAAACTAGGACCAACAAGATCCGGAGAACACAATGGGCCACAGCCCATGAAAACACAGCCCAGAGGGCTACAACCACCGCAACAAATCCCTGCTGCAGACAGGGATCGAACCCGGCATCCCCGAACGGACGGGGGCGTCCGTTACCACCGCACTAAAGCGGGATGGGACAAGTTTGAAATTTCTTGACCGACAATAAAGTGAGTGTCATATAACTGTAAGTGAAGAAATTTAAGAAAGATAATAAATTGAACAAAGGGGACTTCCAGGATAAATTATGATACTAGCCGGGTTAAAATAAATTCTAATGGCTCCAGAAGAAGTGATGATAGATTCGGCTATGGAACATCAGAGGCCATAAAAGGGACTGCTCTGTCACTTTGAATTCCTTTTTTTTTTTTCCTTTTTTTTTTGGTATATAATTTCCTTCATTCATTGATCTTCCGAAAAATTTACAGCTCGTATAAGAAAATTGGGAGCAAATTGGGATACACTAAATGAGGAGAAAAGCAAGATTAGAAAAAGAAGGATCAGAGCATCACTCTGTTCACCATGCGTCCTCTTTGACTCATTGAGCATTTCTATTGTGGATCATGCTGCCATCTTTATCTTCACCAATTAAGGATTGAATTGCGCGCACTGTTCAATTGAGATAGGCTGAAAACAGTTTTCTCAATCTGTGATTATTGCCATGATGCATTTGCAACTCGATTTCCTTCCCTGTAGCGTGTGTCTTGATGTACATTTGTATAATTCTGTCATCAAAAAAATTATTTTATCAAGCAAAAAAATAAATAAATAATATACATCGTTAATTAATTTCAATTGCAAATTTTTTAAAAACTATTTTTTGGATGGTTTGTAAAGGCTTTTTAAAAGAGTAGTCATGTGACTTTACTGTTGGGAAGGCGATCGCGGAAGCCAACAATAAACCCGAGATCGAACACAAGAACGAAACATCACATCACACGAAGAACACAAGATATACGTGGTTCGGCCTAAGCCTACATCCACGGGGCAAAAAACAGAGAATCCACTTTGATAGTTGAGATACATTAAGAGACTCACAAACTCTCTCAAGGAGTTACCCTCTCTTAGAACCCTCTCAACATTCCCTTAGGATCTCTACATTGTATACATTGCCATGTCTTGCCATAAAACCCTAGAAGATATTTATAGAGATAAATAACTTCTTCCCCAAGTAATCTCCCAATTAATAAACAAATATTGTTTCCATTAATTAGGACATATTCCATCTCCTAATTAACAAATAAATATTGTTCTCATTAATTAGGAGATATTCACTCTCCTAATTAACAAACAAATATTGTTTCCTATTTTAGGAGATTCACTTTAAATATTAATTAAGATCAAATCTTAAATAATATTCTACTCATTAGGTGTCTAACCTAATATGGTTTCATCATGGCCATCCGATGTGATATACCGGATCGAGACATAATCCCAACAAATCTCCACCTTGGCTCGTATCCGGTACGCTCGGACTTCCTCGAACCCCTTAGAAGATTTCTGTTGATGTCTCCACCTTGCTCCATGTCGTCCTTGAAGCACGACCACGCGAGCAACCATGCACCTCCACCTGCAATCAAGTGGTCTTCGACTTCCTTCGACTTTCTTGAGCTTCACCAGTCTTCAAGTCGCTATCACTAGTCTCTTTGTGCACTAGACCCGCTCCGCAGAACTCCACCTTGAATGGATTTTAGGAATTTCTTCCTCCGGACGTCTGCATCGCCAATCTTGTTGGATCCATAAGCCTGCGCTCGCCTTATCATGGATCAACCCCTGAGTTAGACTCAGTAATCGCGCATCCTCAAGTCAATGCCATGACTTGATTTCACATGCACCACGCTCCTCATCGATTTCCAAAAAAGATCTGGATCTTACCTCCACCTTGAACATGCCACACCGCGCTCACGAGATGACTGGACTCGCTCTTTTAACCGAACCACATGGGGCTGCTCCTCCCATATCCGGTTCAAAACGCCTTAAATCGTGTTGCACTGTTCCATCTTCTTCCATACGAACTCCGCACCCACGCTTCACGTGATTTGCCCACATGCCTCCGCGTGTCATTGCAAACTTTGCATCCCGAGCGTCTCTGCACGTCTGCTTCTCGGTGGATCTTGGACCCGCAACAAATTGGTATCATCATCGCACACCTGAATAGATGTGCCACTTCCACCACCGAGAGCTCCATGCAACCTTGTATGATTTTTTTTTCTCCTTCTTCGCGTGAAACCATGTACGACACACCGTTGTTGGAATTTCCAACAATACATTCGTCGATGGTATGAATTCATCGACCCGTGTCGTCATTGATCCTCGTTCTTCAATTCTCGTCCTCCTAGGTCAAAACCTGGAGCTCTGATACCACTGTTGGGAAGGCAATCTGCGGAAGCCACCAACAAACACGAGATCGAACACAAGAACGTAACATCACATCACACGAAGAAGACAAGATATACGTGGTTCGGCCTAAGCCTACATCCACGGGGCAAAAAACAGAGAATCCACTTTGATAGTTGAGATACATTAAGAGACTCACAAACTCTCTCAAGGAGTTACCCTCTCTTAGAACCCTCTCAACCTTCCCTTAGGATCTCTACATTGTATACATTGCCTTGTCTTGCCATAAAACCCTAGAAGATATTTATAGAGATAAATAACTTCTTCCCCAAGTAATCTCCCAATTAATAAACAAATATTGTTTCCATTAATTAGGACATATTCCCTCTCCTAATTAACAAACAAATATTGTTCTCATTAATTAGGAGATATTCACTCTCCTAATTAACAAACAAATATTGTTTCCTATTTTAGGAGATTCACTTTAAATATTAATTAAGATCAAATCTTAAATAATATTCTACTCATTAGGTGCCCAACCTAATATGGTTTCATCATGGCCATCCGATGTGATATACCGGATCGAGACATAATCCCAACATTTACAACCCTTTTCGGCCCACTTTCTTCATATATCAACCAGTGTTAAAATACTCAGTTTGTTTTGTAACTCCATTAGCAATTCAAAAATGATTCATTAACTGCCTATATATTGTAATAGTAAATTTAAATGAAGGTTAAGGTTTTAGCTCACCAATCATGTTCAACATCGATGAACATAGAGTATTTTTGTGAGATGTCTATTTTTTTATTATTTTTGTTTCAAGTTTTTTTTTTTTTTTGGCAAAATATAGTAATTTTCTATTCCACTTTAATGAATGAACATGACTGAAAGTGATGAGTAGATGAGAAGAAGGAAAAGAAAAGGAAAGATGAAATACAACAATTGAAAAGCATTGAAAGTAATGGTCAAAACGTGCGCCTGTGCCGTGGTGATGCCTCCCCTTGCCCTTCCAACGCAATCAAATACACGCCCGCATGGTGTTGGATAGAAAAGATTTTTACCCCCACCCCGTGGCGATGCTCTGCTACTCTGTGGAAATTCAAAAGATTTTTTGTTTCAAGTATTATATGATGCCATCTCCTCTCATGAACAACAAATATATATTTATTCATCCTTTTATTAGAGTGTGACATAGATAGCAATTAATGTCGAATAAATAATTTTTTGAAAGATTTTCTTTTCTATTATTCTCATTATGAAATAAAAAGGTGACATATATTGTTTGTTTCATTTTAGATAAAATGTGAATAAGTGATGATAAAATATTTATTCCATGAAAATACCCCTTAAGCTTGTTCATTAAACTTTCTAACTTCCCTCCAAACAAAATAATAATAATAATAATAATAATAATAATATAAAAAAAATGTTGAGTACTCTTTGAAGGAGACCCAAGCATTGCTGGATAAGTCAATACATGTCTTCCAAGTTCCAGGCCTACCCAATCAATCGCCAGGTCAATAACGTATTAAACTTCTGTCCAATTCACACAAAAGATTGCCAAAATTTTGGACACTCCAGCCTTACTTCTAAGTCAATCATACATACTATTCTAACTTCATAATTACGTTCTATTCTACTGCGCGTCGTGGACCAGTTCTACATCTCTCTCTGAGAGTCTCATCCATGCATCAACACAAGATACTATAAATGGAGACTTGTTGTAAGGACTAATTGATCTCCATATCATCATCAGCATCAGCAGCAGAGAATAGGGAGATAGAGGAGATCGATATGGTGAGGAATATGGTTTTCGCAGTTCTCTTCTCATGTTCACTCATTAACAGTACTTATTACTATTTGAAGACGTCCGACTCCCAGGCATTAAGAGTAGCTCCAATCGGATTGCATAATGACAACTTGAAGACAATTTGAAGACGTCCAACTCCAACCGAACGCCAAAAAGAAGCCCCCAAGTCTTCATTTTCAAATTGAGCTATATATTTAGAGATCTACTATTTGGGTCTTCATATGTCACATCAATAATGTATAATGTGACAAATGACTTTGGTAATTTATAAGAACATTTGATAAATGACATTTAACTCATACAAAATTATAAATTCCTAATTTCTCATTTATATTTAATAAAAATATGGAATTTTGAAAAAAAATTACAAAAAAATTTCATGTAAAATTCAGAAGCAATGTTTTAAAAACTAATCCATTCATTGAACCGAAAAAATGAATGGAATAAAGAGTCACCGATTCAATTGTCTAGTTAACTACATTTGAATTGTAACATTATCATGACATAATAACAATAAAATGAATCATTAAAGTTCAAAAGCAATATTAAAAATCGAATTATTTATTGAACCAGAAAAAATGAATAGGATAAGAGTCACCAGTTCAACCGGTTCAACTATCGGGTGATTCAAATTTCAAATGTTGGTGGTTTTAAAATTTCAGATTTACATTTAAATTTTGTTATTTATATTAAAATTAAGACATAAATGTCTATAAACAATAAATATGAAAGAGACAAATGGTTGAATGAGAATTTTAACAATAAAAAATAATGATTTGAAGACTTACACCAAAAAAATTGAAGATCCACCATTGGAGTTGATAAGTCTTCAAAACAGCAAAATCTTTAAAATGAAGACTCTATTAGAGTTCAGGGGCCTTCAAATACGTTAAATCTTCAATGAGAGTCTTCAAAATGAAGACCCCCACTAAAGATGTTCTAAATAACACTACTATTGAAGATAAGACCCCCCAAATAATGTGATGCTTAAGTAAACTTTTCAATAACGTAAGTAAACTTTTCAATAACGTGCCTTTTTATCTTATTGTTTTATATATGAGAAATAGTTCATCCATATTTATATTGAAATATTATGTTCTTGTATTAATTATGTTGAGTATTGATGTTATGTATTATGTTTATAAAAAAAAATACACGATATCAGTTTTTGTTTGTTGTGTGAAACAAAACAAAATATTTGAATTTCATTTTATCAAGTGTATTCGTGTGAATTAGGAGTATTATGTGTGAAAGAATTGAAATAGTATAACTAGGGCCCACATTAAACGATTGAAAAGGTGGATCAGATATATTTGTGAGGACCAAAAGAAAGAGAAAAAAATGGGGCTCGTGTTTGCTTTTTGGCCATCCATTATGTTGAATGAAACGTTGCATACAGGGTAAAAGCAAAAAGCAAATTCAGCTTTACAGGGGATCCGCACGCCTTCCAAGGAGACCAAGTCTACTCTGAGAATTAATCGTCGGGTCATTGAAGTGTAAAACTTCTGTCCAATTCACACAGAAGATTCCCAAAATTTGGGACACTCTAGCCTTACTCTAGTCAATCATGCATGCTATTCTAACTTCATAATCACGTTCTATTCAACTGCGCATTGTGGACCACTTCTACATCTCTCGATCTCTTGAGTCTCATGCACGCAGGAATACAAGACAGTATAAATGTAGACTTGTTGTAAGGACTAAAATTAATTGAGGAACCCCATTAATTGAGCATCAGCAGCAGAATAGGGAGATATAGGAGATCAATATGGTGAGGAATATGGTTTTGGCAGTTCTCTTCTCATGTTCACTCATCCTTTTTCCAACAATGGCCACTAGGCAACTCTCCACCCATCCAAAACATTCCAAATATGATATTTGAAATATCCTATCAATATTTAATATCTGTTTTATTCTTTTTGTTCTTGACATGGCTTAATTCATCTGTTTTTCGGGCTTGTGAAGATGATGAGGAGGTTTACATGTTGGGTGAATCCAAGGTCAAAGGAGACCAGAGGCCGGGACCGAGTAACGCACCCCCCAGCCCCGTCTCCGGCGTACATAGAGATATGGATCCCAACAGCGGAACCCACAATTCCGAACCATCTGGACATGCATCTAATAATCATGTAAACTATGGTGCACTCAGCGGATATCCAACTGTATATTTTGCACCAGTGAACAGAAGTAGAGCTCGAGCATGTAAGCCAGAGTACTATAGGTGCGGGTAAAATCCTTTGGTGCTGACATTTATTTCTGTTAAAAAAATTAGGGAAAATTAATTAGAGGTCTCTGGACACACTTGTGTAATAACAATAGTTTCCTTGACTTTTTCTTCTTTTTCTTAGGCCCCTAAAGAAATGGATGTATTATGTTTGAGTCCCTTGCACTAATTGCCATCCCATTTTTGGTCTGTTCTATCCGTTATGCCCCTCGTTTTTTCTCCCAATTATGGATGTATTATGTTTGGTCCCTAGCACTAAGTGCCCGTTATGAACAGTATATACACTGTTATATATGTTACAGGGGCATATCAGGTTCACTGGTGACCATATGTACACTGTTATGAATAGTATATACACTGTTATACCTGTTATATTTTAAAAGAAACACAGATTATTAGTCACTCTTTTAACATAGATTTTAATAAATTTTAAATAGAATATATCATTGATAAAGGCAGATAGATGTTCATAAACTAGCAATAGAGTACATTATTGATAAAGAAAAACATATGTTTATAAGCTTTCAAGAAAAGTACATCATTCTTCAATGGCTAATAGATTATTACATGTCTTCCTGTTATGTACAAATCTCTTGCACCTTGAACATCGATTGTCGGTTATTACATTTGGATCATCCTGCGACTCCCATATATGTACAAGCTGCCATGATTAGTTCCATTGTTGAACAATAATAAAGTAATATGCAAATATAAAAATGCAACTGACATGCATTAGGTACATATATATATATATATATATATATATATATATATATATATATATATATATATATATATATATACATAGGGAAATGATATCATGCGGGTCGGGCGGTCGGGCGGCGTCGACCACGGGCCGTCGATCATGGGTCCATCGCGGGTCCATCGCATCAGACGGCCGGGGCGATTCATCTCGACCGTTGGATGCGATGGACCCGCGATCGGACGACTCACGTCGGATCCGCACGACCGCATATTATCACTCGCGTATATATATATATATATATATATATATATATATATATATATAGTAAAGCGATAATATGTGGTCGTGCGGTCGCGATCGCGGGCCGTCCGATCGCGGGTCCATCGCATCCAACGGTCGACGTGAATCGCACCCGACCGTCCGATGCGATGGACCCGTGATCGACGGCCCGTGATCGACAACCGTACGACCGTATAGTATCACGAGTCTATATATATATATATATATATATATAGTGAACCGATTAGGTGCGGTTTGCGGTCGGTGCGGTGCGCGACGTGGGCCGTCTGATCGCGGGTCCATCGCATCCAACGGTTGACGTGAATCGCACCCGACCGTCCGATGCGATGGACCCATGATCGACGGCCCGTGATCGCGCACCGCACCGACCGTAAACCGCACGTAATCGCGACTATATATATATATTATTGAATTCCTATTTTATGTGTCAAAATTATATATATGTGTGTGCACAATATTATCTTTGTCTGTGTACACTAATAAAATTCATAAGAAATTGCTGTAATTTTTTATCTTATCCCTGCATCTCCACCACAGGATTGTTCATCATTCAGAGTAACATATATCTCGACAACCATGACCCCACACATCTTATGAAAGTTGTATATTCTCTCTACTGCCTTATCGTTACCAATAGTAACTTTAATAATTTCTTTTCCCGGAACTCTATACTTCATAATGATTTTAGCCACATCAAACCCCCATCTTTCCACGAATTCATTGACTATATAAGCATATGTTGATGTTTTGCATATGTTAACCAGCTCTGCATCTCCCATATATGTACAATAATAGAGTAATATGCAAATACGAAAAGGAAACTGACATAAATTTGGACAGGGTGCATGCTTAGAAAACACACAACATTGTTGACAGTGTACATTATTAAGTTCTTTATGCACACTATTATTCACACTTTGAGAATTTCATAGTTCAAGAGCATACACAACTATTTAAAAAGTAAAATTTTGAGAATTTCATAAATATAAAAAATGCATGGCTACATAAAATGAACAAGCGCCGCACACTACATCATATATTGTATGCGTATACTGATAAGTGCACTATGTACACTCTTACACTTTAAAATTCTGAAAACTTCCTATTTGTAGAACATTCATATAAACATCGCACATTATAACATCTACAAAGAAGAATACAATATTTCAACAAGATTCCATAAAAAAAAATACATTGGTACCTCAAGGGGATGAGATTGGGGCTCGGGGGAGGTCAGAGTCATGATCAGGGGGTTGGGGTCACAGGAGGTGGGAGAGGGGCGCCGTGGGGAACGAGAGAGACGGTCGGGGGGAGTGATCGGAGCTGTTTGGGGGCGAGATCGGTGCAATGGGGGTACGTGGAGGTGGTTTGACAGATTTTTGAGTTGCTTGGGGGAGAAAAAGAGAGGTTGGGAGAGGAGAGCTTGGGGGAGAGAGAGGTTAAGGTAGAAAGAGAGGTCGGGGGAGATAAGAAAATTAATGTTTATTTGGGGGTAAAAGGGTAAGACAAATGACTAGAATGGACGGAAAATGGATGGAATAACCCAAACAAAATACCACCACTAATTTAGGGACCTGAAGAAAAGAGGAAAAAGTCAAAAGACTTATTGTTATTACACAGGTGGTCCCAGGGACTTCTAATTAATTTCTCCAAAAAAATTTTATTATTATTATTACGAGAATAGCTCCCATAAAAGCTTATGAAAATAAAAAAAACTATTAATAAAATTGATAAATATCTTATGTCCCTATCATATTAGACAATATTTATCTAAAAATTATAAATTTTATAAAATCTTTTATTATCCTAAACTCTTAATCTTCGCATAATCTTATATTCAGATTTAAATCGATAATATATTTAATAAATTTTATATAACATCAGATTTTCTTACAAATTCATTAAATTTAATTAAAAAATCTACATTAACCAAATCACATTACATTGAATTTTTGTATAGTTTTAATACACATAAATAATTTTTCAGATAGGAATTCAAAATCTATTTTTCTAAAGAAAATGTACAATTTGATGATGGTAGGATGCTTCTGAGTGTAGATGATAAAGATATTTTCAGTATATTTGTGTTTGAAGGGTATTTCGGTTATAAAAATGATTGATTTAGATTTTTTAGATACTTATTTAAATATTCTTTTTAGATATTTCATCTACAAAACATAATATTTTTGAAATATGCTCCTCATATTAAGGGAATATTAACTCATGGACTAAAACCATTAACATGGATAAAAAATGAGGACCTAATTAAGTTGATTTACATATTTTAAACATCTCTTTTCTGATTTTCATAACTTTTTGGACATTTATATTGATTCTTTCCAATTATTATTTACTTTAAGTGATACATCCCGGGTCGTGCATGTTTTAAAAACAATTAAATATGTGATAATACATAAATGAAAAGTTGTGGCATTTTTTTAAAAGAACCTAAGCCCCCGTTTAGTAACTGGTTAAGCGAGAATAAGAGTGGTATAAGGGTGGTATAAGAATGGATAAGGAAAATTGTTGTTTGCAGAGTATAACTTGGTATTACTAAGCACGTTTAAACGAGTATAAGAGAGTATAACAATCATAAGTAACCCATAAGATAAGTTATACTCAGTTTATCTATTCTCATAGATATGTGAGGCGCACCTACAAATTAAAAAAAAACATCTCATCACATCAAATCACCCAGCTGCCTCTTATACATCAATAGGGCCCACATATCAAATCAACTTTTTACACTTTATTTATATTTTATTCTTCATCAACCAAATAACTCAACATTTATTCTTACGTTTTCCAATGAGAATAAAAAAAAATACAACCAAATAACTCAATTCCTCAATCAAAACTGAGCCTAAGTGTTGATACACCGAGTCCGTTTTGCCATCACATACAAAAAAAACCTTTTAATTATAACCTTTTTTATATGAAGTTTTTGTACAATATGCAACACATTGATATCTGCTTTGAAAAAGAAGCGACAAGTGACTGCAAAACTCGATCAGCAGTATGGATCATTGTGATCATCCAACCTTTGCTTTAGACCTCTAGGTCCACCTCGATCTCCTTGAACATGTTGTGTGCAGATGAGCCTTCTATAGTTCTGTGCTGTGTTCTAGCTACAATTAGTGAAATATGTGTGCAGATGACTTTCACAAGTCACTGCAAAACGATATGTCGTCCTTTATTGGTTATGGTTGTTAGAACTATGCTTTTGAATATGTATCCACTTGTTGTTCGATGTTTGTGTACCTTTTTAATTGTCAGTAAATAAAATCATATCGTCATTAGGGCATTATGAAAAGTTTGTGTAAGAATGTTTATATTGGAAATATTTTTTCCTACTATCCAAGGAAAAAATATTATATCCTAAATTAATGGTCGATTTTGATGAGCTTTGATAGATATAAAAGTTGTGGAAGGAAAAAATTGATCACAAGTTCTAACACTCTACTTGTCATGGACATGTAACTGCTTGAGATCTGATAGGCTCCATATGTGATGGGGATCACTCTTTTCTACTGACTTGATCAACTTTCAGGGATACGAGATCTGTAGGCTCAATAATGTTACTGATTTTTTAACAATACTAGGACAATATATAGGATTCAACGAGTTTGTTGATTCCTAATAATACTAAAACGTTGAAAATTTATATATTTGACAATCCAGTAGAAAAAAATAAAATTATATTGACAAAAATCTTCCTTAATTATGTGATTATAAGTCTATTTATAGAGCAAAGAATTCTTAACAAATTAAGATCTTAACAAATCTATCTAATCATATACAAACCCTTACTAAATCATAAAAAATTTTAAATTTAAATTCAAATTCAAATTCTAAATATAAGAAAAAAAAATCCTAACAAACTATAAAAATATATTTAAACTGTAAATTAACCACAATCATACATTTAATAGTCTTTCATATCGATCTAACGGTCCATGATCCCGCTACATCATTCCCTCCTTTTGAAAAAAACCTGTCATCAAGTTTTATTCAAGGAATTGGTGATGTAGTACAAGCATTTAATAATGTGGTTCACCGATTTTTAAGCACATAGCACTACAAGAAAAGGGGTTTACAATAATGGTTTCAAATTGGTGTTGTAAGCGTATAACCGTTACCAAAACTATGGTAACCATAACTCTAAATTAAATAGTAATGGTGTATTAAACGTTACTGTATTATATCCAAATATGTGAGAACATATAGTAATTGATCTAACACCGTTACTACATCAATGCAAAAGTGACAATAAAGAGTTCTAGTGGCGCTTTTAAACCATCACTAGAAATAACAAAATTGTCACTTTTCATAATATAATATATCTTAATTTGTTGTATATTTTCATAAATAAGAAATAAATCTAAATATCATTGAGAAGCAAACATTACAACAATATCCAACATTACAAACATTATAAAATATTAAAAATAAAAATATACATCATCTAATGTTGACGAGATCAATTCATTATGCCCAGGACTGACTGTGATAATTGCGAAATATACTGCTACACCTGTTGTTGTACTTTCTCTTGCATTTGTTGTTCCATCTGTTGGACTTTCTCCTGCATCTGTTGCTCCATCTCATGTTGCATTTGTCTCATTTGTTCTTGTAATTGGCTCGATGTGCCACTAAAATCACGTGAATGGCCTCATCCTCGTCCTTGTCCCCCTCCAAAGTACTGTGATGGCATTACTCCACTGCCCATTCCACGAACCCTACCACAATGCTCGTTTTCAAGTACTGTACTATGTACATCAATGCCGTGATCCACATCTCCCTCGTCTATCTCTTTCATTCGTACAACAAAATCATCAATAGCATTCTGTTAAAACAATTAATTAGCACTATTCTTCTTATAATTAGTTACCAAAATGAATAATGAGATATACAAGGGATTAAACAAGGGAAAGCAAGCAATATGTATTCAGAATCCACAATCATCAATAGTTTACAATAACTCATAGAAGAGATTTTTTTTCGCCAAAACAAATATGTAGTTGTAATAAATGAATACAATAATGAATCATTTACTGCTGACATTCAGTGAGCTTTTTTTTATCCAACTTATCTTGTTCTTTGATAAAATAGATTTACACTAGTAACTTAACAATTACTCCCAGCATATTGCAATCAAATGATATAATCAAAGCCAAAACATGTCACTACTGATGATATATATACAAGATTACATTTCACTAAAAATGGAAAGAAGGAAACTAAAATAAATCATGCCACATAAAAGAAGTTGAACTTTTTTTTTTATTGGTAATCAAAAGTAGTACTGATGTAAAGTGAGGGAATTTGTACAACATTCATAGAACTTTACAAAGGAACTGAACAAAAACCAAAAAGAAGGGGGGAATAGAGCACAAAGAGAACTTCAATCACAACATTGAATTTTCAAATTGTCTACAGAATAGCCATTCATCAAAGGTACGATGATCGAGCGGGAGATCGAGCGGGAATACTCTCCCTCCGGCGTCCGGCGGGATGTCGGCACCCTCATGTCGAGCGTCCCATCGGGGCCTGTCTCGGTCTCTTCCCCTCCCACCCCTGAAGACTCCCACTCTCCTTCCTCTGCTCTCGCCTCATCTCCTGAATCCCCTGCCATCACCACCGTCACCACCACCAACTCACTCCCAGCCACCCTTCCCACATCCACCACTCCATCTCCTGACCTCCCCCCCTCCTCTTCCACCCCCTCTCCTCCTCTCCCTCGACCCCCCGTCCCATCCCCACCGAAACCCACTTCATTTTCCCCCCCCCCCGCGGATTTCCCTGCCCTCCCAACACGCAACGGCCTCCGCACTGCCGCTCCTCCGAGGCGCCCCCGGTTCTCTCCTCCGGTTCCTAAAGCACTTTCATCCCAACATGAAGTCTCTTGGAGAAACCTCTTCTCCAACCCAGTCACCGCAACCTCTCGGAATCTGGACTTCTTTGAACCACTGTCAGATGGTCCTCTCATGGTGGCTTCCCTCAACCCACAATCATATGCGAAATCTATCATCAACTGGGAACGCTCGATCGTCGGGTATATCATCGGTAAGATGCCAGTTTATACCCCATTCCTACAGTCATTAAGAAGTCTCTGGAAACCCAAAGGTACCATCATCCTTCTCCTCCATGGAAATGGATTCTTCACTGTCAAATTTGACTTGGAAGAAGACCTTCTTGCAGTCTTAGAGGGTGGCCCTTGGACAATGGCACATCGGCCATTCATCATCAAAAAATGGTCCTCTGATTTGCAGATGGAACAGGAGCGCCTGACAAGTATCCCAGTGTGGGTTAGGCTGCCCAACCTCCCAATGCATCTATGGGACTGTGAAAGTCTGGGTCGTATAGGGAGCCTCATTGGGAAACCTCTTTTCATGGATTCGGCGATTGAACGAGGCAGTCGGGGTACTTATGCGCGAATTTGTGTTGAAGTAGAGGCCCGATCTGTCTTGCCTGATTCAGTTCTAGTGGATGTTGCTCCTGGACTGAGGGAGAAATTCAAAGTAGACTATGATTGGAAACCTGTGGCTTGTAAACACTGTCAAACATTTGGCCATGATGAAGAACGATGTTGCAAGAAGACCTCATCCTCAATGGAGCTTCAACCCCCTCCACAAACATGCCATTCCAAAGGAAAAGAGAAGCTCTCCACATCCCAAATCTCAGAGGATGGATTCCAACCCACCAAGAGGTCAACTCCAAAGCTGATGGCAGATGCATTTAATGCCATCCAAACAAATACCAACTTGGCCCCCACAACATCCAACAAATTTGCATCTTTGCAAACAGAAGCTGAGGAGGAAATCCCAACAGAGGGATTGTTAGAAACTTCAGAAGCTCGAAGTGAGCAACCCAATGAGGAACCTCCCACAGTTCCACAACTGGAATTGACCACAGAAAAGACTACCATCTTCAGCCCAAACAGGGAACAGGCATTAACAGAGGACACCGTTCACCCAATTACTGAGGTGTTAACACCATCACCGGAGACGCTCAAGGGCACACCCTCTCCTAGCCAGGATCGAGCCACCACTACAGAGGCTACCAAAGCCAGTACACCACATTCAACTCAGTTTGAAAAGCCTCTTACCCCCGTGATAGAGGTTCCCGCAAACGGCACGGCCCTTGGAGCGCACTACCCTAGTGGCCAGATCTCCATCGACCTCCCATTGCCCCCTCCCTTGGATGGTCCAGCCCACCGAAAACAGGGGTTCAAAGCCTTCTCAAGTTCTCAAGAAATTCTAAAGCAGCATAAGAAGAGCAAGAAGGAGCGAAAGCAGAACAAGCAAGCCAAAGTTGCTGCTGCAAGTAAAACAGTGAGGACCTCTTCCCCTAAAAAGGGGAACCCTCTCTAACCCGGTATCATCTTCTCCACTGTATAGTATGTCAATGAACTGCCTTTTTTGGAATGTTAGAGGCCTTAACTCAAGAATTAAACAATTGGATTTGAAAGAGTTCTTAGGAACTCGCAGACCTCCTTTGATCACACTTGTAGAAACAAAAGTAGAAGCCAACAAGATGGCCTCTGTAGTCACTAAATCTGTGGGGACTTCAAGTATGTCGCCAACCACTCATCTAACCCTATGGGGAGGATTTGCGTTCTTTGGGATAGTTTGACAGTCCACGTTGATCCCCAAGTCCAAACTGATCAGCTTATTCACAGTTGCATCACAATTTTGCACTCAGGCCTTCAGTTTTACATGACTTCAGTTTATGCCAATAACGCGGAGATGGACAGAAGTCTTTTGTGGGATGACTTAACATCCATTGCCCATCACTCCATGGACAAGCCTTAGCTAATAGGTGGTGACATGAATGAGGTCCGCTACACCAGTGAGAAGATTGGTGGTCGGCCCCCCTCCCTAAGGCGCCTAAAAAAATTCAATCGATGCATTAATACATGCAATGTACAAGACATGAAGGCTGTGGGACATGTCTTGTCCTGGACAAACCTTCAAGAAGCCCGGATAACTTCACGGCTTGATCGGACTCTAATAAACTCTCGCTGGCTATCTACATTCCCTGAAAGCTTCACTGACTACCTCGAGCCTGGCCTCTCTGACCATTCTGCTCTCTTGGTCCGATTCTCCCCTGAGGTAATCTCTGGACATAAGCCATTCAAATGTTTTAACATGTGGTATGACCATCCTTCCTTTACTCATGTGGTCGAAACTACATGGCAATCTGAGGTGGCTGGAACTCCTCAATATCGATTGGCTAAAAAACTTCAGCTAGTAAAATTGGCTCTCAAGCAATGGAACCGAGACATTTTTGGGAATGTTCATCACAAGCTCAAACACAGCAGGGATCAATTGGAGGGCATCCAGCGCCTACTCCATGAATCCCCCCTTGATGCAGCAATGATATTGAGCGAGAAAGAAGCCCGCCAGCACTATGCAACCTTACTTATTGAGGAGGAGTCTTTCATTCGCCAGAAATCGCGACAAAATAACATTCAACTGGGTGATAGCAATTCCGCCTACTTCTATGCTTCAGTGGCAGCAAGAAAAGCACGAAACACCCTCCGCAAGGTTCGGTTGCAAACTGGAGAATTCACTGATGACCCAACCATTGTTAAGGAAGAATCTGTTGATTATTACATGAAACTCCTCAACAGGGAATCTGGTTTACCCATCCCCTCTATTCCCTTCCTGAAATCACTCTCCACCGAGGACAATCTGGTTTTAAATGCTCCGGTGACTGAAAAGGAAATCTGCCTTGCTTTAAGAGGCATGAAAGGGTCAAGCAGCCCAGGCCCTGATGGGTTTCCAACCTCTTTCTACAAGAAATGCTGGAACATTTTAAAAAAGATGTCATCCTTGCAGTCCAATCTTTCTTCAGTGATGGAAAACTCCTCAAGCAGCTCAACACAACCTTCATTGCTCTGATCCCCAAGTCTCAACATGCAGACTCATTGGATCAGTATAGACCCATCTCCCTTTGCAACACTATTTACAAACTAATCACGAAGATCATGGCTTCCAGAATCCAAGAAGTTCTCCCCTCCCTCATCAGTCTGAACCAGTCCGCCTTCATCAAAGGTCGAAAAATATCGCATAACATTCTATTGGCACATGAACTGATCACCATCCTGCATAGACAGCAAAACAGGGGTCGAGCATGCATTAAAATAGACCTCTCTAAGGCCTTTGATTCCATTCGATGGCCCTACCTCCGGCAGGCACTTAAAGGGATGGGATTCAGCAACTATTGGATCAACCTCATCATGGAGTGTGTTGAGACACCAAGATTCTCGGTCCTCATCAATGGCACCCCATGTGGGTTCTTCTCCTCATCAAGTGGTCTTCGCCAAGGCGACCCTCTTTCACCCCTTATCTTTGTAATTGGAATGGAAGGTTTATCCTCCTTAATCACCTCTGCGATATCCCGTGGATCCCTCGGCCGTTTCATTGCGAATGATCAAAATGTTAGTCATTTATGTTTTGCTGATGACCTAATGATCTTCACTGACTCCACGTCTTCCTCTGCCATATGTCTCAAGCAATTATTTGACAACTTTGCGGACTGGTCTGGACTGAGCATTAACACGAGTAAAAGTCAGCTTTTCATGGGTGGACAGGTGAATCTTGACTTCTCTTCTATCCTTCAGATCCACCCATCCAATCTGCCGGTGAAATATTTGGGCCTACCCCTCTATCATGGAGCTCTAACGCATAACATGTGTTCCCCCATTGTTGAGAAAATTATGAAGCGCACTCAATCTTGGCAAGGTAAACTCCTCTCATTTGTAGGACGCCTTGAGCTAGTCCGAACGGTTCTTGCTAGTTTCCACATATACTGGTCAGCCACTTTCAAACTTCCTAGCAAAACTACCCGTCTAATTGAGCGCCACATTCGAAATTTTGTGTGGAGAAATCAAGGAGCTAATCTAGCACACCACGTCTCATGGGAAAACATATGCCTGCCTATTGAAGAAGGGGGGCTCGGACTAAAAAGGATCAAGCAATGGAATGAAGCTGCAATGGGTTCACGATTCTGGGAGGTTGCTGTCACCGATGACTCAATGTGGACGAACTGGATAAGGACTAAATATCTTAAACAAAAATCCATCTGGGCTATTTCACCCACAAGCTCTGCCTCCTGGGCCTGGTTGCACATCCTAGCCTGCTGCTCCTGGATCAAGCAGCGAACAAATGTGTTGTTATTTTCTGGAGAAACCACCAACCTGTGGCATGACCCCTGGATTGATGGACAGGCTCTAAAGGAAAAGCTCCCCCCACTCATGGCGAACCATTGGGGTCCAACAGAATCCACATCAGTCAGCAAATTAATTTTGAACGGTGCATGGACCACAACGAATCGATGGCCATCTACATATCTTTCAGTCTGGGAGGATATAACCAAAATTCGTGTGGGGGGTAACCATGACGACGTCCCAATTTGGACGGAATCCAAAACAGGAGCCTTAAACTCTAAAGCTGCCTGGAATTATCTCCGAACTCCAAAGCCTTTGAGCTCTTGGAAAGGATGGGCATGGGATCCTGGTCAGCTCCCACGCCATTCTTACACAACGTGGCTTGCTCTTTTAAACAAGTTGCCGACCCTCCTAAGGCTCCAAAACCGGGGGATTATCCATACCTCCACATGCTCTCTCTGTTACAGGGTTGCCGAAGATGAAGATCATCTATTTTTCAGATGCGGCTACTCCTCATACATCTGGCGCTCTCTACTTGCCAAGATGGGTCTTCCCCGCACTGCGAGTGGCACTCTGATTGGTTGGGTGGAAAGCCTTAACCAACTCCACTTACAACCAGCCTTGATCAAGGTGTTGAAAGTACTTTTTGCTATCACAATTGGGCTAATCTGGAAGGAGAGGTGTTCCCGCATTTTCCGCTCTCAGTCAAGACACAAGATCTCTATACTTCAGGACATAATCGACACTGCAGTGCTCCGCCTCTCTAAGCAGACCATCTTTACAGAACCTTGCCAAGAAGTAGAAAAAACAGAAAGGAACTTGGGAATTCACTTTCTTCAAAAAAAATATCATGACATTTCATTCATCTGGGACCCTCCCCCACAATCATGGGTGAAGTGCAACTCAGATGGTTCACTTTCAGATGATCGGGCTGGTTTCGGTGCTCTGATCCGTGACCCCAAAGGAAATTTCATCATTGGCGAGACCGCACGCGTCCCCGCAGCCAGCATCAACAACTTAGAACTTCTTGGGGTCAAGTGCGGGGCCCTACTTTGCCTAAATCTCAACCTTAGAAAGGTGCAATTCGCAACAGATTCCACCACTGTTACTTGCTAGTTGCAAGGCAGAGGCGCAGTCCCGTGGACTTCGAAGCGGGACCTTATCGAGACATTCAACATCCTCAACCACTTGGATGAATGGACGATTTCTCACACATACCGGGAAGCCAACGCCTCAGCGGACTTACTGGCTGCCAGACAAAGCTCCATGGGATCCACCATCATCCACATCCAAGATATATGGTCTGAACTTGAGGATGCTATCCTAAAGGATAAACAGGGGACAATCTACAAGTGGAAAATCTCAGATCAGTTCGATGCACAAGAACTTCACTAGCCTGGAATGATCTAGTAATTTTGTTATCTCACTTGGAATCTTGAACCTTTCCCCTTCTCAGGGATTGTAATTTAACTCTACCCCCTGTACATTCTTATAGTTGCTCAATACAAATGATTGTTTACTTACCAAAAAAAAAAACATTGAATTCCCTTGTGTTTAACTAAGTCCCCTGTTCCATAGTAGCAGAACCAAAAGAACAGTTCAAATGCTTTAATTCATTCAATCACCTCACTCTCTTGAATCCTTCTAGTTGCCTATCCTCCTGAATAGCCACTACCAAATCCTGCCATAGCTGAGTTGGGTGAATGATAGTTTCTCCCCTTGCAGATTGGTGAGCTGGAAGTATGTCCGCCGGTGAATTTCCCTCTCTATGTATGTATGATACCTTCCAATCTTCAAGCTTTGCTAGAATGTGATGTGCATTTCTAAGAGATCGTAATGTTGACCATGGTATATTTCCTCTTCCAATCAGCCAAGCTCGAGTTGTGGTAGAGTCAGTATCAATCCACAATTTCTTTACCGAGATGGAGCAGCCTAGAATGACTCCCTGTTCAATTGCTTTGAGCTCCAATAAGTGGAACTTTACTTAAATGATAGGCATACTTTAAATAAATTTACTTTCAAAAAGTAAAACAACCAAAAAATGTAGGATAAAATAACAATCACAAAATCATTGCGGCAATGCTCATTAATGGGTTCTCCATTCTTGCGTGTTCGAATCAATTTCCATAACTCATGTCTTTGAGGAGCCACTCTTTGGGGATGTCTTTTTTGCTATAGACAATACATAAAAAATTTACAAACTATTCATAATCAAATATTTCAATAAAATAAAACACAATTTATCTCTAATTAAATGGTCTAACCAAATCCAAAAACATTCTCGCAACACTCTTCTGCCCAGTGTTGTGAGGTATTTTTTATTGAGACCGATTTGTCATATTTTTTTACAGATTTTTTTTTGCATTTATACATGTATAGTATTAATTGTTTCAATTCATTTCAAATTGAAATTAATAAAATAAGAAATTTTTATCATACCTTAAACTCATCACTAAAAAATAACAAATGAGAGACCTCCATTAGTCAGGCTGGACATGTGGAGGGCAATTACATAGATAGAGCATCGGGTCGTTCCCTACCATTGACATAATCCCTATACAATTGATGCTTGTAACCTTTCCATCGATCTCCTAACTTGCTAAGTGTCCAGTGAAAATTTTTGTCACCTTCAAGGTCAGAACAGGCGTACAAAAAAATATTTAGTATAATATCCACTCTATTTGATGTACTTAAAAAATAAAATGTCAAAATCAAATTACAATTTTTATTGTACCTTTATATGCTCTATAACCGCATCCTTAGCCTCTTTGTCAACATGCCTCCAGTCATGCACGGTAAGAGACAATAGACTACTCCTTGCCACAACTCCAATGTAGGAACTTAGGATCGCAGCCTCATCACCCACTGGTTGTCCATGCTCATTCCACTCTAAGGAGAGCTTTGTTGCCCTACTACTCTAATATTCTTTCATAACAGTGATTCCTCGTCAACTCTTGTTTCCGCCAGAAGAGGATCCTGAACAATGTAAAAATCAATTAACTAAATGGTAATGTACATAATATAAAAATTATAGTATAACTGAAAAAAATGTTCAATCACCTGCATCGTGAATAGGTGTTTCAAACTCTGGCGTGTCCATGTCTACAATTAAATGATTGGATGACACCTAAAAATTAAAAATTATAGTGTTGGAAAAAAATGTTATCAAGTGAATATATAAAATATAAAAAATTTCCAATATACAATATTAACTATAATACAAATGCCATAAAAAAATGTCAAAGCAGAGAATATGCATTGCTCTTATACAAATAGTCATAATTATCATAGGTGGCGATACCATATATACCCACTCATTAAAGAAAATAAAAAGCGCACACATTTGATAATCCTCCCCCAACATCTCGTGATTCCTTCACACTCGATGTCCACACTTATTCACTTTCAATCTCTCCTCACTTTTTCTTTTTTGTGATTTTAGTTGATTTTTTCTTAGTTGGAAGATCTCTGGCTCACCATACCCGAACCATTATTTAAATTCATCATTGTTTTCAGGAACTGATCGATGCATTTGCAAGGGCAAAAAGAATTGGAATTGTTGATGCAGGTGATGCTTGTTGGGTGTACCATCTCAACGTTCAGTTTGGGCTATTAAATGCATTTATTCCAAACAATGTTTATTGTCTATGCTACAAGTGCCACCCTAACAAAAAATTCAAAACATGTTGCGTGCTGCAAAACAAATGAGTTATGATCACACATTTAGATATATCATTCAAATCATTTAGGAGGGATGACTATAAATTTGAGAACGGTTGATTGTGTTTATCATTGTTTCAGATAAACTTACAAGAATGGATCAAATTTGGAGATGGGATCCAACTAGGTGTTCATTTGTGATATAAAAAAACAAAAGAGAAAAAGAACTGTGGTAGACATGTGAATTTATCACAAATTAGTCTTCCATCTGAGACTAATCAAACCTAATGACCGGATGTCAGCATTAGCTTGTCGCATCTCTAAATAATACGGACAAATATTTTTGCTAACAAATAAAGGTCAATCTGCTAAAATGCGTTGTCATAGCAGTAGTATTAATTCATAACAATTACAACGCTCTCAATAGAAGATCAATCTTAACTGTCATGAGTAAATTTTTGTAAAGCTCAAATGTACTCTCCTGTTGCTTTTTTTTTTTTTGGTCAATATAATTTATTCTTACCCACCAAAAAAGACCAGATGTCTGTGATGGTTGGTTTTCACTATTATAAATTGCATTGGAACCCTATAATCTCAATCGATTTGTACGCTAATTTGAAAGGCAATTTGTTACCCAAATATGAGCACTGTTACACTATCTATTTTGTGGACCATTTTATAGCCCCCACATATCATAGTATATGCTGCGCTATAATAGTGTATACGGTTTTATCGATCATAGTGTATGGCGTAAAAAAAAAATTTCATTTTTTCAACACAAAAAAAAGGCATCTCTCTATATATACTTCATTTCATATAACAATATTTACTTCAATGGGTGAATGTATGATTATTTATATATATATATTAAAAAAGGTGTTGACTGTAATGTAATTGTGGCTGCACGAGGGGCTAGAGATTTTATTATCCCCCAAATATATATCAAATTTAGTTCATAGTTCACATGTATGCAACAACCTTAAAAATTAATGAAATATTCTTCTTGAATGTCACTAATGCAAATCGACAGCCTTATCATTCATATGCAAATTCATATCTAATAATACACTCAGTCTATTTTACAGTTCTATATCCAGCCTCATACAATGAGATAACATACTCCACCATCATAGTTTATGGGCACCATCACAATGTATGGGGTTATAATTTTGTTACTTTTTTTTAAAATAAATTCATTAATGTATCTTACTATATAATTTAATTACTATATAATAGTATTTATTTTAATAAAGGAATATACTTTTTTAAACAAGAAAATTAACCATTGTCGGGGGCAAATGGTGCTACACAAATGCCTGGATTGACATATTATTAGGGGTGGTAAATGAGCATAGCTTTGGCATGTTTAAGATCAACTCAGGCTTGGCTCAGTTTAGAGCCGAGCTTATTTGGTGTTTTAGCTCTGATTATTTGGTTTATGAAAAGCTCGGTTGAAGCTTGGCTCGACTTCGCTCATTTATAAACCAAACTCGAGAACAAACTAGAATCAAAGTTCTAGTTCGGAGTTGTTTAGCTAAAAAAAACTCGTTTACCAATTAAAACATGCAGAAAACAGATATCATGCTGAAAATAGATAATCATATCCAAAAATCATCACTAAACAATCACATTAAAAAATAGACAATATTTCACATTTTTAGGTAAACATGCTCGTATAGGCTCGTGGCTTGGCTCGACTCAACTCATTTATAATCGAACTTTAAAAATTATTTAAGTTTGACTCATTTATCTAATCGAACGAGCTCGAATGAACTCCAACCGAACCGAATTCAAGTAGCTTGGCTGAATTTACCACCACAACATATAATTTTCCCACCTAAATATTATCAGTTCATGATCCAACAATTTAATTATGTGTGCTGTCATTCCAAATCCTACATTAATTAACCACTGCTATTCATGTCAAGTAACCATAGTTTCAACCAATTTTGTGACCAAGTTAATTTTCACCCAATGAAGAAAAAAAAGGGATATCTGGTCCTATCAGTTTTATTTTATACGAGAACCATCACAATTTGTTATGGGTCTTCAAATTAGTCCAACTTTTGTTAATTATTAGATCATTCTCATCTTTCAATAAATACTTGTAAGATTTTTTTTCTTAGTTGCTCACAAAAATTATGGGAAATTTCCATCAATTTCAAAGGTACATTGCAAGTTTCTTTTTTATAAGCTTCGGAGCATACATCTATATCTATACTACCTATAAAGCATGGATCCTGAAAAAATATTCACTTGACCATTTTTTCCCTATCAAATTATAGAATTCCATCCATATCCCAAATGAAAATAGTTCAATGATTTATCCCATCCAATGGAAGCACCTTTTCATCTTCTCACCGTTTCCCAAACCACCTCATCCTCATCTTCTTCTGTTGTTTCATCTTCTGATTCCCTTGACCACCATCTCCGCTCCTCCCTCTCTCTCCCCTCCCCGTCATCGGCTTCAACGCCTCTATTGTCACCAACCTCTCTCCCTCCAAGGATACCCTCACCCCCGCCCTCTTCTCATTCGGTGGCGTCTCCTCCTCCAACAGATCCGTATGAATCGGCCACAGTCGCTAGGTCTACACTTATGATTGGTGCGTCCACCTCCACGACCGTCTACACTATCTTTGGGTTATTTAGTCAATACGAAGATGATCTAAAAGCTAAATATATAATACAAATTCTATGATTAATGTATTTATGAAAGTGTAACATGGTTTTTTAATGTTTTTTTATATAACATGGACTTATGTGCTGCAGACAGTGCTTCCGCGGCAATGCGAAGGAGATTGACTTTTTCAGGGTTAGTTTTTCTTGCTTAAAATTAATGCATCATTTTGTTATAATGTTTTTTTTGTGATGGAGGATACTTGGTGTGCGAAACTAATTTGGTTCTTGAATTTTATTCAACTCCTTCTGATTGGTTGAAATGTTGCCTGGTGGTTGTTTTGCCCAGCCCATGACCTTCACCTTTCCTGTAGATGACACCATTAATGTTATACTTTGGTATTGAATTACAGTGGCTTGTCCAGTAGTAAATAAGTCAGGTTTCATACCACTATGCAAAAACTTCTTTATTTTCATTTCTACACTTTCATTGATTTAACAATTACTTATATATCCAATTTGTTCAAATGTTATCTCAAAATCGGATTTACGTAAAGATATCAACATATTGAAATTTTAATAATTCAAAATTAAATATATTTATTAAATCTATTTCAATTGAATTATATAAAAAATCAAGGTAACAAAAAAAAAGATTTACTTTCTTGAGTTTGTGCATATCCTAAGGTTTATATGGATTAAGAAATATATGAGAATGAATCTCATGATATTTCTATGGATATTTCCTTACAACAATTCTAACGGATGATGATCTAACTAAATCATATTAGTGTGCTATTTTGTTAGAATGTAATGTGGGATGAGGTTCAATCCACTAGATTTAAAAGGTAACCGCTAACAATAGAAATTGATACTTCAAATATTGCCAAAAATTTGCCAATTGTTATGTATATTATTTATTGATTTAATAGAGGAGTATATTATTTATTGATTTAATAGAGGATGATATCTATAAAAAGTAACACTACACAATTTGTAATTCTTTTGTTAAGTTGTGACTTGTGAGAGGCCTGAAGTGAATCACATAATAATGGATTATATTCATCTATCTAATTAGAAAAGAATATGGCTTAATTTTAGCTACACAATATGTGAGGTGACTTATGACTTAAAAATGAAATAGGTGACCTAATTTGTATAATCATTATGATGTGTGATTTTCTACCACTACCTCTCTTGAAATCCATGTTTATGCATAGCATTTATCTTTACATAATATCATTTGTGTTATCTTGTAATACAGCTCATGAAGTTTCTAAAATTGCCTTCTTTGTCTTCCAGAGAAGGAGATTTTCAGCGACATCCTACCTTGTCATCAAGGGTCAATTTATGTGTGCTGAGGAATTTTTCCTTAATGTGCCCGTTTCTTATGTTGTGCAAATATGCCACTACAACCGCAGAATCCAGGTGTCATGGATTATTTCAACTAATGATCTTTTCATTTCTTTCTTACAGCCTTGCAAAGTGGCCTTATTAATCAGGGATAATTGTTGTCAGCATAAAAGAATTATTTTATGCCATGTATCCAATGAAAATTATAATTTTGAGTTCACATTGACTAAAGAAACCACCAAGATTTTTATTCAGATTGTGAATATGTTGAGGGAATCCTCCTATGCACTTTCTATATGTCAATTTCATCTTCCTTTTTATGACTTTCACCTATGCGAATGCAAAGCATGATCATCATGATTTATTTTCTTGAATTAGTGGAGGGATCTCACATTGCTTATGGCAAATTGGATTGAGCCCTCTCTAGCAGGTTTGTTGCCTCTTATTAATATTTTGTTTTGGTGACCAAATTATTACCACAGAGTTACTAGCCCAAAGAACCCGGGAGCTGATTCTCATAATCTTGCTTTTATATACATCCAAAGAGTTTGCCCTTTGTAAACCCATCAATACTTGTGCTTCCATTGATGTCAGGGAGATGGGATGTGCTACTCAATTGTTAGTCCTCCATACACTTTGAAAAATAAATAAATTAGGCTTTTTCATAAGATCTGTGCATTTTATATCTTAGTAGTTGTTACAAGTTATTGATTAGTGTTACTAGATGTTCATTTCTTCTACAAACCATGATTATTTCAATTACATGAGAAAATTTTCTGTCAATTCTATTCATCTATTATAAGTTATAAACTTCTAACAAATTGTTTCATTTTTTTACTGTCTTACATCTTTATAAGCTTGCTATTTATATTTATATATAAAAAAAATTTATCGCACAAAGAATGTTTTCAACCTTTAATTTAATAGAAAATCTATTATTCTTGTTCTTCAATTACATTTTAACAAACTAATTAATGTGCAACGCACATGTGCGTCAACTAGTAAATTAAAATATACAAATATTTTGTATATTTTGCCAAGGGAAAAGTCTTCAATGTCATCTCTTGATATTTAAACATAATATGTGTATATATAAATTGACAGTGAGACAAAACATCTTGACTAAGAGTCAACAAGTCTTGTATGGCTGCTTAGAAGAAGAATAACACAATATTTTTTTCTACTATAAAGACAAATAATGGAAACCAATATCAAAAATTCAAATTGATGTTACAGTATTAAAAGATAAGAGATTTTACTAAATTTTATAAATGAAATAAATAATTAGATAGCATATGCAATAAAAAAAATTATATATTTTTATATTGGATATACTGTATGAAATTGTGTGTATAGTAATTTATATGCACAATTGTCTTTGTGCATAGTTTCATTCATTACATCTAATTAAGCTATACTAGTGTCTACATTACAGGATCGTTTCTTAGATGATCATTATAATATTTAAACAAGTCTGTTTGACAATCCTGTCCGCTGTATACAAGATCATCTTGTTGTTTATACACTACTATATATAATGCAATATATAATACGATAGCAAAATATATATACTATATACTATCACAATTTTTGAATTTAAGAAAATTAATTGGGAAATTAATTAGAGATCCATGGGAACACCTCAATGATAACAATAGATCTCTTGACTTCTTTTTTTTAGGTCCCTAATTTAATGGTGGTATTTTGTTTAGTTCCTTCCATCCAACTTTCATCCATTCCATTTTTTTTTCTCTTTTACCCCAAAGTGAACATAATTTGCATCTCTATCTCCCCTACCTCTTTCTTTCTCCCCCAAACAACTCAACAAGTTGTGAGACTACCTCCACCAACCCCCTGACAATCTCCCGCGTCCCATCCTCGAGCCCAACCATCTTCTCGCGACCTCGTCTGCTAGCCCAACCCCCTCCCACTACCTCGATCTCACCCTGGACCTGGATTAATTGGCATGATTAATGTCCCCACTTACATTGTTATACATGTTACATTTTCTTATTAGATTATGTGTTACACTATATACACTGTTATTACCGATGCATACACTGTTATACCTATTACAGGTTCTGTGTGTTATTGCGTACCCTATTACGCACATTTTGTATGTTGTGATACCTGTAACAAGTTTGGCTCACTGACAGGGTCGTCAGAGGGGGTTGGGCTCACGGACGAGATCGTACGGACGAGATCGTGAGAAGAGGGTTAGGCTCGCGGACGGGGTCGTGAGAGGGGGTTATGCTCATGGATGGAGTTGCAAGAAGGGGCTTCGGCGCGCGAACGAGACGCGGGAGACTGTTGGAAGAGAATGGGGGGCGCGATCGGCATTGAGGTCGATATCGGTACAATGAGGGGCTAGTGGAGGTGTTTTTACAACTTTTTGAGTTGTTAGGGGGGAGAAAGAGAGAGGATGGGGAGATAGAGAGACAAATCATGTTCGCTTGAGGATAAAAAAAGGGAGAAAAAAATAGAACTGATGAAAATTTGATGGAAGTTGAATGGAATGACCTAAACAAAATGCCACCACTAACTTAGGGACTTAAAAAAATGTCAAGAGACCTATTATTATTATAGAGGTGTCCCCAATGACCTCTAATTAATTTTAAAAAAAATTAATTACATGAATATATTTCAGTGTATACTTAATTTTTTATAATAACATTTAATTTAATAAACAATTTTTTTTTAAAATGATAAAAATTATAAATAATACTACAAGGTTAGACACTACTTTTACTTCTGTGTTCACATATTAAGCCAACCCGAATAGACTGAAAATAATAAAGCTCAGTGATTCAAATAAAACCTTGACCATACACAGCACACTCACTAGAGTAGTGACAAAAATAAATATATATAAAAAAAAAACTGACCCTTCTATAATAATAATTATACGAATTCAATACAAAAGATAAAAGTATTTGTTGTGATCCTACAAATTCCCAAATAGGCTGGCCAACAAATTAAATGATAATAACATATATCAAGTAAATAAAATAAAATATATAGGTACATCTTGCGATAAATAGTTACATACTATTTATATAAAATAAAGTATACACTAAAATATAAAAATATATTTTTCACATAAATAAAAAAAATTAATCTATATATATTATAACATAACACATACACTATGATATATTATGTTATCGTAAAGTATAAGGCTACAGACATGGCTACAAAATGGATTGAGTGCTCTAGCGCCCTAAAAAAATATGGAAGAGAGTAATCGCATGCATGACTTTGTATGGGACCTTTGGGCCCATTTTATTCTTATTTTCGCATGAGCGTTGTTACCCTCGGTCTTTTTACCATGTTTAAATATAAAAACATATATATCATTAGTCTCTACTATTCATTATAGCCAGGTATATATATTTTATTAAATTTTTTTCATATCTTTTTATTAATAATACAATCCAATTCATTAAGATATATATAAATATATTTTACATTTTATAAAATACAAACAAATTATTTAGATGAGATATATGATTTTTTAAAAATAATATTATGGGTGGACTACGTTTGTGACAGTAAAATGATTAAATTATATTTTTCTACTCATGAAATATCTAACTCATGTGACTTCTCTTCCATATTAAACAAAAAGGGTAATTGCAACAGAATTTTAGCACACGCTATCCCTGTGACAGTCATCCAATGATCTTTATATCTTCTTAAGTGAGGCACACACCTTATACAATTTTTTATTACATTTGTTAAAAAGATCTCCTTTATTTCAAGTGATATACAATTTTCTTATTTTTTAAATATTCAAATTAGTCACTGACACTCAAGGCCTAAAATTACTAATTGTAATTCGACAAACATCTATCCATTCTTACGTGCCCACATCATCTAGAAGAAAAAAAAATTTCCCCACCATTCAAAACCAACTATGGAATATCTAGCATTCCACATTGACACGAACACATGTACAATCTCTCCTTATAAGTAGATGTCCTTGGTGGCTTTAATTATTTCACTCATAGTTTTGAGAAAAATGAACGGGAAGGTTGTATTATTTCTCTCCGTGCTATTGCTTGAATATAAAAAAATTTCATTAATTCGAAAAAAAAAAACATTGAATAAACACATCACTCTCTCGTGGCTCATGAATGGCAAGAAGAATATACTCCACCATAACAGTTACAAAATTAATATAAAAAAAAGTAAAAACTTACTTTCATAATTGTTAGAATTAGGAGAGAGAAAACATAATAATGAAACCCTAAAATCCCTTGTTCTATTAGAGAGGGACTAAAGCCCTTTATATAATAATACAAGATGGTATTACACGTGCAACACACTAAAATAATAACAAACTAATATAATAACAAACTAAGATAATAACAAATTTAATCTAATATCTTTAACACCCTCTCCTAAACTCTGAACGATTGTACCCTTAGAGTTTACACAAAAATGATAAAATAAAACTCTTATTTCAAACACCTCCAATTTATTTTTGTGAATTGGTAATCGTCATCTATCTCTTGAATCCATCACTTCGCTCCCGCTCTTCTTGAGTCAGTCAAAGTCGTTCCCGCTCTTTGAGTCAGTCAGGGTCGCTCCCGCTCTTTGAGTCAGTCGGAATTGTTGGTCCACTAGATCAGATGGCGCACGTAGGGCTCACGGATGTGGAGATTATCTGGAATGCATGCGAATATATGGATTATGTTGATTATCATTTTGTACTATTTATTTATCTCATTCCATGTGAGTTGTTTGAAGTCTTTAATGAGTTATATCTTGTGATTTTTCTTAGTTATATATATACACTTGATGTTTCAATGGTTCAGGTTCCATTATTATCTTGTGCATATTGTGAAACTGTGTGAATGATTTAGGGCTTAATTATGCATAGTCAGTTCTTTACTTCTTTCTTATTTGGGCATATGGTTCATGTACCCCCTTATGTTATAGAATTTTTCATGTCATTTATGCTAGCTTATTAGGGGACCTATGTTGGATTGTATAAAGTGTGTATTTACATGGTTTAGTCATAGGTTATTTGGACGTGTGGTCCAGGTATCTCCCTTGTGATCGAACTTCTCATGTGATAATTGTTGTATTAGAGTTTGTTATCTGATAGCTATGATGATAGAATGTCAGGCCTATCTGTGTTAGGTGTGTGCATGACTCGCCTTTAGGATCATGTCTTGTCATGATTGAATGCGAGGACTTAGCTTCTTTCCCTCGCATCCAAGGGATGCATCTGTGCGAGAATTCAAGGGAATTCTGTATAGTAATGGTAATTGCTAGAGGATAATAGTTGATCCGTGAGGATCGTATTGTGAGTGTGGAATGCTTCTCCCTTATCTCGTATCCGCGTTGAAGCTACCCGGCGTTGGAGCTATCCTGGATTCTGCTCCTACATCATAGGAGGCCCAATGTGTATTTCGATACCCTTGTGGCTTCGTACCTATCTTGGAAGGTCGTCAGGAAGAGGGCTACCCGGGAGAGGGCTACCGGAAGGTTAAGGGAGTTAGCGAGTTGATTTCCTTTCCAATAGTCCCATGTCACCCTAGGGGTGAAGGTGGGGATGAGGTTGGAGTGCTTCCTCCCGTATCGTCGTGCGTCGAAGTTTCCGAGCGTTGAATGTTTCTCCCCTACCTCGTATCCGCGTCGAAGCTACCCGGTGTTGAAGCTATCCTGGACTATGCCTCCACATCGTAGGATGCCCAAGGTATATTTTAATATTGTTTTGGCATCGGACCTACCATGGATGGTTGCTAGGAAGAGGGCTACCGGAAGGTTAAGGGAGTTAGCGGGTTGGTTTCTGTTTCCAATAGTCCCATTTCACCCCCTGGAGGTGAGGGTTAGGGTGAAGTGAGGTCACGTCTTCACGTGACATTTATATATGTTGAGTTTCATCCCATATTCCTTTTCTTTGGAAAAAAAAAAAAAAAGATGAACCAATATCATATGATTATTATAGTGCTTGGATTCTTGCCACTCACTGAGCTTGTAGCTCACCCCTTGCGTTTTGTTATCCACCAGGGACTGAGTTGGCGTGGAGCTAGAGCATCTCTCTTGCGTGGTTCGTGCGTGGAGCGCCCCACCTTTCGGTTGGCAAGTGCGAGGCTGTCAGCAATCCTATCTTTTTGGGTATATATTAATAATCGTGCGTGTTACACATATGGTTGCATCTGGACTAGACTTGACTCTCACAGGACAGTAATTGTGTATTCGGGTCTGTAATAATTTTTGATTTACAGACATAATTGTATATTATACTCCGCATCATTTCTTTTATTGGCTATCACTTCCCTGTAGTCTTGTTATCTTATTTGACCCCTGTTGGTTATCGTATGATTAATAATGCCTCGGGGCGTAACAAAGATGGTATCAGAGCCTGGTCCTGTCAAAGCCTAAGTCTAGTCGTGTAGATGAGTCGTAGGATTTCTATCCAATTACTCTGATCTTAGTTCTCCACCTTAGGTTGCTGACATGCCTCCTCACTTCCGTTGACGTGGTCATGATTGCCCTTGTGCTCCTGAGATTGCCGACTTGGTCGGCGGAGTAGGGTCAGTTGTTGGGTCCCTTGTTGTGGGACCAGGGCCTAGACAGGAGTCTAGCCTTGGAATTCCATATTGATAGACTTATATTGACTGTCTGCGTGTGGGTCGCGCTTTGATCAGGGAGTTTTATTCCCATGCATTGGTATTGCTTGTAACTATGGAGTTCGCGTACGCCGCCGACTTCTAGTGTTAGAGTGTAAGGTGTGTGCCATCACCTAATGTGATGCCTTCTTTCAATTTTTCCCCTCTCGGGGTTAAGGGACCTTGCGGGGTCATCGTTGAGACCCGAGCTAGGGTGCTCCGTGTTCCTTGTTTGGTTGTCGGGATATCCTATATCGGGACCTCATGATGCCCTCTCAAGGGGGTTCTTTTCCCCAGTCAGGGAATATCTTTGAAGCATCTGTTTGATGATTGCCTTTCCCTCTCACTTGAAAGATGTTGTAGCGAGTGGTGATGTGAACGATCAGGATTGGGCGCGTCCTTTTGCAGCTTGGTGGGCGATTGCTTATGGACTGGGTTCCATAGCCACATCAGGAGTCGCTTCGATATATCATCGTGCGTTGAAGCTACCCGGTAGAGGCCAGAGACCTGTGAGGTGCTCCTAGGTATTATCTAGGACGCTTGTTGGTGTGCCCATATGGTAGAGATAGTTGACATGGGAGGCTACCAAGTAGAGGCCACACCGGGAGAGGGCTACCGGATGATGTCGAGAGCGTGGACTCCCCGTAATGAATCTGCCCATTGAGTGCAGGATGCTAGAGTTCCAATGGTTGTAGTTGGGCGACCTGTCTGTGGCGGCATGTGGAGCACAGTTGTTGATATCGTCGCATTTTGCCCCCCACATTGGTCGTAAATGAAGAGATGTGATGCAAGCGTTCATGGTGGTACTCAACCGCCGTATCTGATAGATGACATCGCATAGGCATTGTCGGGGTTTGACGACCCCCTGTTGCGCGTCTAGCGGATTAAGTGCGGTTGTGTGCTTACCCAGCGTGTCAGGATCATCATGAGCGTCAGACCGAGGAGCATCGAGATGCTCGAGGAGAAGAATTTGGACTTAATAGTTCGAGGAGCTGTTCTAATCTCCCCTTGGGGGGGGGGGTTGAAGATCAAGTACCCCTTATCGCGAATTTATGATCTGTTTGACCAGCTCTGGGAGCGAGTGTCTTCTCTTAGATCGATCCTCGTAGGGTACCACTAATTGGAGATCCGGGAGTTGGACATCCTATAGATGGCATTTCGTGACCGTTTCGGGCATTACGAGTCTTAAGTACTGTCGTCAAGGTTAACGAATGTGTCGAATGCCTTTAGGGATCTCATAAGTTTTATCAGATCTCCGTGGACTAATTTAAGGTAGTCTTCATCGAGGTTGCTAGTGGCGCAATGTAAAGGTGACATGGGTGATTTTGTTTCTCCATGTGACATGCCTCAAGCAAAGTTTGAGAATTATCATCGAGTTGGAGAAGCATCATCCATTTGGAGGCGGCTTGTCATGTAGCCTTGCCCCCACAGCTGGCTCATGCCCCAATGTCGTCCTTGTCTCATATTTGAGACATTATGTCTACGATACTGCTCATGTCATTTCGTTTGAGTGACTCATCCTCAAGCTGGATCTGTCTTCGTGGAGCAGTAGATCAAGATTTTGGACCAACATCATAATAGACTTCACACCAAGACCGTTCCTTTGGTTAAGTGTGTTGGTAGCACTAGTCTGGTGCTTGGGCCACTTGGTAGTAAAAAGGATATCATGCGTGATACATAACCGTAACTTTCCCCACTAAGATTCTTAATTTCGGGGACGAAATTTTTCGAAGGAGGAAATGATGTTAAGATTGTGTCACTTTTTAAATGTCAAATATCGCGTTTTATTTATTTTAATAGTTTGGGCATTCAGTTTCAAAATCTAACTGCATATTCGTGGTTCTGGTGTTCACTTGGGTTTAGATGGAAATTTTTGTAGCATTTCGAGGTCTTTTTAGAAATTATGCAGTTTGGATTGATGTTTGGATTTAATTTTGTTAATGCCCAAGATGAAGAGGCAAAAATCCGATATCATCACGAGATGTTCAGTTTTGAGATAGCTTCCATATAGAAGTGGAATTAGATCAACTGGATTCGTGTATCAAAAGTTATGGCGTTTTTCCGAGTATACCCCGAAGATGAGAAATCCAGGCAGCAGCCCTGTATGATGTTTAGCCTAGATTTCGAAATAGCTGGAGAGGTTATTTGATCTGGGTGTAAACATGAAAGCTGTAGATAATCTTCTTAGCTTTCCAATGCCGCTGGAATCGTGTAATTCGGAGCTGTATTGAGGGAGTTATGACCGTTTAAGTAAGGGCTGTTCAGGGTTTTTAGTCCGAGGACAGCTCGGTCATTCAGTCCGACCTTGCCTATTTAATCCCCTCAAAATGTTACGACTTCAGCCTCTCTTTCCCTCTTTTTCACACTGGTCCAGCCCCTCTTTGTGTGTTTTGGGTGGAGGAAGTGAGGGTGATGGAGAAGGAGCACCAAATGGAGAAGGTGATAGTGTTTTGTTGCTTGATCTCTCTCTCTTTCAAGCTCTCTCATGTTCCCTCTTTGTGTGTTGGGTTAGCAAAGGAAGGTGTGAAGGAAGTGAAGATGATGTGTTTGTGTTTATGCTTGTGTGGCCCCAACCACCTCTTCTCCTCCTCCTTCCAAAGGCATTCCTTCCCTCTCTTAGTACATTTGTTGGTGAGTGGCTGTTTTTAAGTATTTGGTGTGTGTTGTTGCTATTTTGAGTAGGCTTATGTGATCGATATGTGTTGTCGTGTGAGAGTTTAGGAGGGTGGTTGAGGAACACCTCAGCAGTGATGAAGAAGGAGAAAAACAGTGAAATGGAAGGAAAGACAGAAAAGAGAAAAGAAAAGAGTGAGAAGGGAAAGAGTTTGTGTGTTTGAGCTTGGCTTCCCTCTTCTCCACCCTCTCAAGGTATTCCCTTCTCTCTTTGTGAGTGTGTTTGTGCTGATGTGGGTATGTGTGGGTGCTGTTGGAGGAGCATTGTGTTGTGTAATTGCTATTGCATGAGGTGTTTATGTTTATGAATGATTGGTGGTGACTTGTGTTATAAATAAGGCAGATTTTCTGTCTCCTCAAGATCCTTGTATTTGGGGTATTTAGAGGCATATTTTAAGACTTATGTCTTCATTTCATATGATCATCTATGTGTCTAGATGTTATATATGAAATTTGGTGTCATTATGATATCTGTGTAGTAAGTTAGAACATATTTTGTATAGACTATCCAGATTCGCGTAGAAACTGACCAGTTTCTGAAAATAATTTATTTCGGATATTTAGAGATTTTATCAAGTTATTATGTCTTCATGGAATATGATCCTAACATATCATAGAATGTGTGTGATTTATTTCAGTATTTTTGGATGTGTATTTTGTGCTGTGGAGACTAATGTTTGGGGCTGGTTGTAGTAGATGGACTAATCTTGTATAAATATGTGTCAAAGAGTTATTATGCATGGTGTGGGCAATACCAGGAGTTGATGTCTTCATGAAGAAGGCTTGTATGTGTGTGTCAAGATGATTTATATTTAATGGAGCATCATTGGTTGTTCTTGCAGATCTCGTAGACCGGACGCGCGGCGATCCAAGTACTAGTGAGTGGTTCGATCCAACCCTTCGGGATGCGTTCGATGCACGTAATCGTGCATCGCGCATCCATGGGGTTTATTTGCACCCTTATTGTGTTAGATATTGCATGCTAGGGCTATATGGCTAGTATATTGTGTAGAACCCCTTTTCTACCATATATTTGCTGATGTATCATATTCATGTATGAATTATTATGCTTGTGTGAGCCCTTCTTGTGTGGGCATGTGTGATGGGTGTATATGAATGTATCTCTTTTATGTTAGAGAATTTATTTAGCCTCTATTGCTAGTATATGATGATGGATGTGTTATGTAGGATTAAATACCATATTTTAGGGGTCATTTGCACATACTTATCGATATGCTCCTTTGAGTTAGCTATAACTCTTGCCTCTACTTGTCCTTTACACCATGTTTACAAGATTGGTGGGTGCTTAATTATCTCATGTTCGTAATAATAACTTAATAGCCCTGTTTGTTGAGGATAGATGGGTGTATGATCAGTTTTTAAGGTCATAATTGATGTTAGTAAGTGTGGATAAGAAGTTGCTTCCCTCGCGTTCTCGTGATGCACTTGTTGGGAATTCTGATGGATTCCAAGTAGCTAGTTATGGAGTAGGGTGCATGTTGATCAATGTGTTTTCCCGCGAGTGTGGAGTGTATCACCTCAGCGTCATTGTGCGTTGAAGCCACCCAGCGTCGGAGCTACCCTGTGAGGTGCCATCCCGTGATTGGTATCGTCCTGGACAGGCTGCTAGGGAGAGGGCTACCTGGGAGAGGGCTACCAGATGACGTGGAGGTGATTGTGGAGATTATCTGGAATGCATGCGAATATATGGATTATGTTGATTATCATTTTGTACTATTTATTTATCTCATTCCATGTGAGTTGTTTGAAGTCTTTAATGAATTATATCTTGTGATTTTTCTTAGTTATATATATACACTTGATGTTTCAATGGTTCAGGTTCCATTATTATCTTGTGCATATTGTGAAACTGTGTGAATGATTTAGGGCTTAATTCTGCATAGTCAGTTCTTTACTTCTTTCTTATTTGGGCACATGGTTCATGTACCCCCTTATGTTATAGAAATTTTCATGTCATTTATGCTAGCTTATTAGGGGACCTATGTTGGATTGTATAAAGTGTGTATTTACATGGTTTAGTCATAGGTTATTTGGACGTGTGGTCCAGGTATCTCCCTTGTTATCGAACTTCTCATGTGATAATTGTTGTATTAGAGTTTGTTATCTGATAGCTATGATGATAGAATGTCAGGCCTATCTGTGTTAGGTGTGTGCATGACTCGCCTTTAGGATCATGTCTTGTCATGATTGAATGCGAGGACTTAGCTTCTTTCCCTCGCATCCAAGGGATGCATCTGTGCGAGAATTCAAGGGAATTCTGTATAGCAATGGTAATTGCTAGAGGATAATAGTTGATCCGTGAGGATCGTATTGTGAGTGTGGAATGCTTCTCCCTTATCTCGTATCCGCGTTGAAGCTACCCGGCGTTGGAGCTATCCTGGATTCTGCTCCTACATCATAGGAGGCCCAATGTGTATTTCGATACCCTTGTGGCTTCGTACCTATCTTGGAAGGTCGTCAGGAAGAGGGCTACCCGGGAGAGGGCTACCGGAAGGTTAAGGGAGTTAGCGAGTTGATTTCCTTTCCAATAGTCCCATGTCACCCTAGGGGTGAAGGTGGGGATGAGGTTGGAGTGCTTCCTCCCGTATCGTCGTGCGTCGAAGTTTCCGAGCGTTGAATGTTTCTCCCCTACCTCGTATCCGCGTCGAAGCTACCCGGTGTTGAAGCTATCCTGGACTATGCCTCCACATCGTAGGATGCCCAAGGTATATTTTAATATTGTTTTGGCATCGGACCTACCATGGATGGTTGCTAGGAAGAGGGCTACCCGGGAGAGGGCTACCGGAAGGTTAAGGGAGTTAGCGGGTTGGTTTCTGTTTCCAATAGTCCCATTTCACCCCCTGGAGGTGAGGGTTAGGGTGAAGTGAGGTCACGTCTTCACGTGACATTTATATATGTTGAGTTTCATCCCATATTCCTTTTCTTTGGAAAGAAAAAAAAAAAAAAGATGAACCAATATCATATGATTATTATAGTGCTTGGATTCTTGCCACTCACTGAGCTTGTAGCTCACCCCTTGCGTTTTGTTATCCACCAGGGACTGAGTTGGCGTGGAGCTAGAGCATCTCTCTTGCGTGGTTCGTGCGTGGAGCGCCCCACCTTTCGGTTGGTAAGTGCGAGGCTGCCAGCAATCCTATCTTTTTGGGTATATATTAATAATCGTGCGTGTTACACATATGGTTGCATCTGGACTAGACTTGGACTCTCACAGGACAGTAATTGTGTATTCGGGTCTGTAATAATATTTTTATTTACAGACTTAATTGTATATTGTACTCCGCATCATTTCTTTTATTGGCTACCACTTCCTTGTAGTCTTGTTATCTTATTTGACCCCTGTTGGTTATCGTATGATTAGTAATGCCGCGGGGCGTAACAACGGAGGTTCAAGGAAAAGACGGAGGGCACAGACGAACGCGAACAGGCAACGGAGACAGCACGCAGACCATGGTGGTGAAAATTCTTTAACACCCTCTCCCAAACTCTGAAGGGTATAACCCTTAGAGTTTGCATAAAAATGAGACGACGGTGGGGACAGTGACGGACGGCCGGTGGCGGTTGGCACAGACGAGCGCGGACATGCGCCAACGGAGAAGAAGAAGTAGAAAAAACGCGACGCGAATGGCGACGCAAACGGTGCAGACTAGCGCAAGAAGAGAGGCACGCTGACAGAGAAGAATAATAAAGAAAACGACAATGCACAAATACAATGACGGCGCATGAAAAAATGAAGGTGCGCGAGGACGACAACGCACGAAAACGATGGTGTGCGGGAATAACAACGCACGGAGACAATGCTGCGTGAAAAACAACGGCGCACGAAAAATGACGATGCGCGAATACGATAGCGCACAGAGGCAGCGATGCTGCATAAAAACGACGCCACTTGGCGAACGACGACGGCGTGCGAAGAAGACGGCACGCAGAGACGATGACGACAGTAGCGTGCGAAGACGAAAAACGCTACGAACATGATCTCAAAGAAGAAGAAGATCCAAGAAAAAGAAGAACGACGATCGCACATAAAGAAGACGTGTGCGAAGGCAGGAATGTTGCGTAAAGAAATAGGTCGTGTGCATGAAGCACAAAATAAAGTGGCACGGATGACCGTAGAAAAATCCAAGCAAAGAGAACAGAATAATAAAGATTTCTGATGAGGAAAAGACACACACAGATGCGTAGAGAACGAAAAAATAATCAAAATGAGTACCTGGTTGACTAGATTCGGAATCCGAACGAGGTCGTAACAGTCCAGGAAAGAAATGCAACAAAACGAGGCGGCGGCAAACGGACGGTGGCCGGTGGCGGGTCGGTCGGGTTGCCCGCCTGTTGAATCCGGATGGTGGGCCGGGTCGCGGAGGGTGAGATCCACGTAAAACAGGTGGGCGAGATTTGGTGCACGATAGCGCAGATTTGCGCTATCGTGCACCGGAATTTTTTTTTTTACCGTGCACGATAGCGCAATGCACCAGATTCTATTCGCTGTTTTTTTTTTTTTTTTTGGTTACGAGAGACACGTCATGACCATTTTTTTTTTAATCACCAAACAAATATCATGCCTTCAACAATGCTTCACGGGTGTTCCAATAGAGGGTTTTCCAACGCGTCGCAGCTCGGGTAGCGCGGACGCGGACGGGGCTCCGCGGACGGTGTTGCGTGTCGGGGCTGCACGGATGGGGCTGCGCGGCCTGGTCTGCGCGAACGGGACTGAGACGACGGCCCGAACAACGACGCGATGAAGATGACGACAACGCGAAGAAGACAACGGCGTGAACAACGCGCAATCGCAATGAAGATGACGACAACACAAAGAACGGAAGAAAAGAAAATATGGGTATCAAAAATCCTCCCCCGCTCCGATTGAAGACATCTCAATCGGAGCGGGGAGGGGGTAGAAAAACTTTTGTGGATCTAGGGTTTATGGCTCTGATATCATGTTAGAATTAGGAGAGAGAAAACATAATAATGAAACCTTAAAATCCCTTGTTCTATTAGAGAGGGACTAAAACCCTTTATATAATAGTAAGATAATAACAAACTAATATAATAACAAACTAAGATAATAACAAATCTAATCTAATATCTTTAACAATAATAAAATTGCACAAATTCAGTAAAAAAAAAAAAGATAAAAATATTTGTCGTGATCTTACCATTTTCAAATTCACTAGCCAACAAATAAAACAATAATAACATTACTCAGGTAAATAAATTTAAGAAAAATAAAAATTAACACCAATACCAACTTTTCATAAAACTGACTTTTAAAAGGATGATCGAAGAGAGAAAAAAGATACGTTGAGCCACGTGTGCGGACGCCTCAAGGTTCATCTTTCTTTTGTTTTCAAAAACAAATAAAAATAAAAATAATTAAAAAATCATACATTTCTTTTTGCACCATTCAAATCGAAGCATGGAATATCGAGAATTCCACATTCCCACAAAAACATGTACGATCTCTCATCATAAATAGAGGTGAGACAAAAACCTCGTGACTTATTGGAGTCAACATGTCTTGTATGTATCTTTTTCTGCTATAAATTAAGACAAATAATGAAACCTAGCTAATAGTCATATTTATGTTACAATATATAATGTATACAATCATAAATTTTTCAAAAAATTATAATAGCATATCTCAGTATATACTTCATTTTTATGATAACATGTATTTTAATGAAAGAATTTATATTTAATTTTTAAATGATAAAAATTTTAAATATGACTATACACAAGGTTATATATTATTTTTCCTTCTGCAGCACATCTTAAGCCAACCCCAATTGATCTAAAATTAAAAAATGTTCATTAATTTAAAATAAACCTTGAATATATAGTCTCTTGTTAGTCATGCATAGTAACGAATATACTCTGAGACTAAAATAGTAACAAAATCTAAAAAGAATATACCTTTATAATAGAATTAAAAATTTTCATTAAGAAAAGATAAAAGTACTTGTCGTGGTCCTACAATTTACAAATTTGCTGGCCAACGAATAAAATGTGATAATATTATCTCAAGTGAATAAATTTAAAAAAAATAAAAGTTAATATCAATTCCAAATTTTCATAAAACAGAATTTTAATAAAAAAGAGAAAAATGATAAACTGAGCCAGGTGTGCGGTCCCATCGAAGGTCCATCTTTCTTTTTTTATTTCTAAAAATCATACAATATTTTTTTTTTTTTTTAGCACGATTCAAAACCAAACATGGAATATCTAGCATTCCAAATTGACACGAATACATGTACACTCTCTCTTTATAAATAGAGGCCGGTCCTTGGTTTTTTTTCACACACAGCTTGAGAAAATGAAGGGGAAAGCTGTGTTATTTCTCTCCATGCTATTGCTTTTCATTGTGGTCATCCAACCAGCGATGGCAGCAAGGGTAACGATACCCGCAGATGCTAAACCAGGTGAGTACTCTTAATTCTTTCCTACAAGAACCTTTGAATTACTACCTTTTTTATTTGAAGGTTTTGTAGAACATATAACATATATTTATTTACATATATATGTATTTATATCTCTGCTTTGCAAAAGAGGGGACAAGTGAGATAGCCGATGCGGAGCTCAATCAGCAGGCTGCATGCGCGTCAAGCCGAGGTGGTTCATACCCCAACCGTTGCTTTAAACCTATTAATAAACGACCTCCGTTTACTCCAGTTCCACCTGGATCTCCTTAAACATGTTGTTTGCAGAAGTTTATATGGTTCAAGTTGGGTGAACCTTCTATAGTTCTATGTGTGGTGTGGCCAAGCTACAATGAGTGAAATATGTGTGCTGATGACTTTCACAAGTCACGGAAAACTATATGTTGTCGTTTTTATTTGTTCTGGTTGACATAAACTTGTTTTTTGAGTATGTATCCACTTGGAGTTCCTTGTTTGTGTACCTTTTTAATTGCTAGTGAATAAAATCATGTTGTCAGTATTTCAATATGAAAAGAACGCGTAACAACGTTTATCTTGGCAATATTTTTTTCCTTTTATTCAATGAAAGAATACTACATCATCGATTTTTACCTCCATACTAATCATTAGTCATTTATACAATGCAATATATGATGTAATATACACTATAATAAAACAATATTTATATATATATATATATATTGTACATTATCAAAATGTATGAAAATAAAATTTTTAAAAAATTATACTAGCATATTTAATTCACTTTAATTTTATGATAATATGTAATTTAATAAAGAGTTCATATTTAATTTTCAAATGATAAAAATTATAAATAGGACTATACTATACACATGACTAGACATATTATTTTTACTTCTGCAAGCACAACTTAAGCCAACCCGGATTGATTGAATATAAAAAATATTTCATTAATGTGAAAAAAAAAACATTGAGAATATACACATCACTCTCTTGTGGCTCAAGAATGGTAAGAAGAATATACTCCACTAGAACAGTTACAAAATTAATATATATAAAAAAAGTAAGAACTAACCCTTATAAAAAAATTACATGAATTCATTAGAAAAAGATAAAAGTACTTGTGGTGATCTTACAATTTTCAAATTCACTGACCAAACAAATAAAACGATAATAATATTTCTCAGGTGAATAAATTTAAGAAAAATAAAATTAACACCAATGCCAGATTTTCATAAAACTGAATTTGAAAAGCAAAACCAAGCATGGAATATCGAGCATTCCACATTCACACAAAAACATGTACAATCTAAATACGTAAGACCTGTAATATTACATTTATTAATGATAATAACTAAAAATACAATGAAATAAGAATTGACACAATTATATATACTATAATTTTTATGTATCCTAAAATATTTTTTGCACTTTCCAAACAAAAGCTAAATACGTAAGTGAAAACAAAACTTTTTGCATTTTTGCCAAGGGAAAAGTCTTCAATATCATTGAAAAAATATATATAGATATATGTTTGTGGCCCATAAATTGGTGAGTACAAAACATCTAAAACATCTTGACTTGAAGTCAACGAGTCTTGTATGGAATGACACCATGAAGACAAATGGAAACCAAAAAAAGTTACAGTGATGTTACAATTATTGTGAGATTTTGCCAAATAGCATATACATAATAAAGTAGTTTAATAAATGGTTGTAGATAGTATAATCATTACACTCATTTGGATGTCATAAATTAACAGTAAGAATCGATTCTTAATTCAGCGAGGGGTAGTCATACTAGAGTAGTCACACATTTTTAAAGGTAAAAAATAGTGATTAATTGATTAAAGGTACCATCTCAACGTTCAGTTTGGGTTATTAAATGTATTTATTCCAAACAATGTTTATTGTCTATGCTACAAGTGTCACCCTAACAATACTGGTGACCGTCTTCAAAACTGATTGTATTTAATTAGATAAATATGTAGCTTGAAAAAAAAATTCAAAACAAGTTGCGTGCTATCACACATTCAGATACATTGTTCAAATCTTTTAGGAGGGATGTCTACAAATTTGAGGACGGTTGATTGTGTTTATTATTGTTTCAAATAAATTTACAAAAATGTATCAAATTTTGGAGATGGGATCCAACTAGGAGTTCATTTGTGATTAAAAAAAAATAGAAAAAAAAGTGGTAGACATGTGAATTTATCAAAGATTAGTCTTCTATCATAGACTAATCAAACCTAACAACAGGATGTCAGCATTGGCCTGTCGCATCTCTAAATAATTTGGACAAATATTTTGCCCAACAAATAAAGATAATTCTGCTAATATGCGTTGTCATAGCAGTAGTATTAATTAGTAACAATTACAACGCTCTCAATAGAAGATCAATCTTAACCGTCATGAGTGGATTTTTGTAAAGCTCAAACGTACTCTACGGTTGTTGTTTTTTTTTTTTTTTTTTGTCAATATAATATATTATTACCCACCAAAAAAGACAAGATGTTTGTGATGGTGGGTTTTCAGTACTATAAATTGGAACCCTATAATCTCAATCGATTTGTACACTTTCATTCATTTTTCAAATATGAGCATTGATATACTCAATTCATTTTGCAAACTTGTTTATTGTCCTATGTTGTACTACTATAATATATAGAACATGAAAAAAAATGTATCTCCGTATATGCTTCATTTCATATACAGCATATACTTTAATGAGTAAGTGCATCATTTTTTATATATATAAAAAAAATGTGTGGAAAATCTCCATCAATTTCAAAGGTACATTGCAATATACTTTTGATAGGCTTCGGAGCATACATAAATTAAAATATACAAAATTTTGTATATTTTGCCAAGGGAAAAGTCCTGAATATCATCTCTTGATATTTATACGTAATATGTGTAAATATAAATTGGCAGTGAGACAAAACATCTTAACTAAGAGTCAACAAGTCTTGTATGGCTGCTTAGAAGAATAACACAATATTTTTTTCTACTATAAAGACAAATAATGGAAATTAATAGCTAAAAGTCAAATTGATGTTACGGTATTAAAAGATAAGAGATTTTACTAAATTATATAATTATAAAAATAAGAAAGTTGTGAAATAAATAATTTGAAAGCATCTACAATATAAAAAATTATATATTTTTTATATTGCATATACTATATGAAATCGTGTGTATAGCAATTTATATGCACAATTGTCTTTGTACATAGTTTCATTTAGTGGACATCTAATTAGGTTATACTAGTGTCTACATTACGGGATCGTATATTAGATGATCATTATAATATTTAAACAAATCCATTTTGCAGTCTTGTCTGCAGTGTACAAGTAGTTATCTAGTCGTTTATACACTTCTATATATAAAGCAATATACACTATAATAGCAAAATATATATACTATATATTATTACAATGTATGAAAAATAAGAAAAATTAATTATATAAATATATCTAAGTGTATATTTTATTTTTATAATAACATGTAAACGAAGTTATATTTTTTTTTTAAGGGAAAAATCTATATAACCCCCTACAAACATATGAAAATCCAGATAACCCCCTGTATTGTTTCAAAATCCAAATAACTCCCCACAAACATATGAAAAATCCAAATCACCCCCTTGAGTTAATTCACCTCTAACAGAATCGGTATATTCCTCGAATATTCTGTCAAACTAACCCAATGCAAAATACAAAAATGCAAGTAGGCCCCTATAAAGTAGTAAAAATCCAAATAACCCCCTACCAATTACTGTTTTACCCCTCCATCCATTTCAGCCGATCTTTTTCTTCCTCTCGACTTCGCGCGGGGCTCGGGATCCGCCTCTCCGTTCAGTTCGTCCGCGTCGACTCCCTCTCCCCCGCCTCCATCCACCCCTACCCCAGCGAGCCTGTCGCCGTCAGCCTCTCCTCCACAGCAAGGCTCCTCCGCCTCGTCCGCTCGATCTCGCTGCAGATCGTTGGTTCATGTCGGTTCATCGACCACGAGTGCAAGCGAAGCGAAGGACTCCTCCACTCCCACAGCCCACTCCTTCAAGTGGGGCCTCTCCTCCCCAGTCCCCACCCGGCGTCATCGTCGGCACCTCCCTCGTCGGCATGTACGCTACGTCTAGACGCGTGGACCTCGTATTTTATTCAGGATAAGTGGTCATCAGCTTATGATGTGAGAACAATACTGCTCTCTATTCAGAGTCTCTTGGGTGGAATAGCCTAGACTCACATCTTCTATTGTTAGATTAATGGAAGTTTAAAAATCTATAATTGGATATGAATTCATTCAGTTTGATTTGATTATGCAGAACCAAATAATGATTCTCCTCTTAATACCCAAGCAGCTGCACTCTGGAGCAACCAAGAAGGTGATCCGATTTGTTTATTTGTTTGTTTGTTTTGTGAGAATAACTTCAAATTCTCCTGTTCTGCCTAAAGTTAAAATATTGTCATTATTTATTGATCACAGAATACATGAAGATGGTGGAGAAGCTTTACATGCCAGCTTAATTCCTTTTGGGATGACTACAATTTCATTTTCATAAGCTGTTATTTGTACTGAGAAAACTGTTACTTATATGAGTACAATTCATTTTCCATATAAATGAGATCTTTTTCTGTGACATTTGAAATTTACATCTCTCAGTAATTGGTTTGCATAAGAATTGAATTGAGGATTTGACATTCATGCATTTATTTGTCTCACTTCAACAATTATCAATGGAATTAGTAATGGATTTGCCATTGATATTTATCAATGGAACTATTTGTAGAATTATGAATGAATGAATCTGACTAACTATTAACTAAGCCTAATTCAGGTGATATCAGTGGATTTAACATTGAATCTTTCAAATGAAGTTATTATTCGTGTGCTTGTTGTGATTGAATTTTCCATCTCTTCTTTTCTTTCTTTCCTCACCCATTACATATTAAGACCTCAACATACAAAATTGAGCTTTCTATAATCAGGGAGTTTCATTAAAACTTGACATGCAACCTGGAACAGAGACTGAAAATGCAAATGCAATCTGAGTTTGTAAAATGCAAATGTGGAATTTAACCTTCACATGGAATTTGGAAATGACATAAAAATGGACTTGCTTACAAACCTGAAATGTCTTCATTATCATAAAACATGTCTGAATAATTGCATCCAAACCACAAACTGCATACATTGTCCTAAAAACATGTTTGAAAACTGCATTCATTGCCATTACAACATCATACATTGCATTAGACTATTAGTTCCTGTCTGACCAACTGATATTGCTACAACATGAGAGGCCAATCAAGTCCATTCCAGGGAGGATCCCCGCACGCCTAAGCGAGCCCTGCGTGTTCTAAGTCCTCGCTTTTATAGAGGAACCCAATGAGGGTGTTGTATGTGACGACTGTATGCAGGACTTTTAGTTGAAGCATTTCGTCGAACATCTTCATCGCGTCTTGCCAACCGCGGTTTGAGCACGCATCTTTCAAGATGATGTTTTGGTGTAGACCCTCAATGAAGAGGCCTCGCAGAGGAGGCTCTCGGCGGCGGAGAAGTGGCTGTTCTCGACGAGCATGTCGAGGATGGCGTTGAGGGAGGTGGCGGAGGGGGAGTTGGGACAATCGAAGAAGTAGGAGATGCGGTAGAAGAGAAGCCGAAGAGAGCATCGGTATTATGGTGACGAGGAGGACCAAAGGGGAGCAACGGGCGATGAGGGTGACAGAGGTGCTTGAGGAGAGAATGAATGAAGGGATGAAAGGGTGTTGTATGGTTTTTAGGGTTTCTCATTGGGATAAATTGGGGGAGGATATAATGGTAACTTCACACCTTGGGTTTAAGTCAGGTTTAACTTGAGTTACCTTAACTGACAGAAGGGGTGATTTAAATTTTTCATATGTTTGTGAGGAGTTATTTGGATTTTGAAAAAATACAAGGGGTTATATGGATTTTCATATGTTTGCAGGGGGTTATATGGATTTTTCTCTTTTTTTAAATGATAAAAATTATAAATAATAAGGTTAGACATACTATTTTTACTTTTGTGGTCACATATTATGCCAACCCGAATAGACTGAGAATAATAAAGCTCAGTAATTCAAATAAAAACTTGACCACACACATCACACTAACGAGAGTAGTGACAAAATAAAAAAAGGAAAGAAAAAGCAAGAACTGACGGTTATATTGAATTACAGAAATTCATTAAAAAAAAATAAAAGGACTTATCGTGACCCTATAAATTCCCAAATTGGCTGGCCAACAAATTAAATGAAAATAATATTTCCCAAGTGAATGAATTTAACAAAAATAATAAATTAATACTAATGCTAAAATTTCATAAAATCCACTTTTGAAAGGGTGATTAAAAAGAGAAAAATGAAACGTTGAACCACGCATGTAGTCCCTCAGACCATCTTATTTTTTCTTTTCCTTTTCGTTTTCTAAAAATCATGCATATTGTGATAAATAGATACATACTATTTATATAAAATAAAGTATATACTAAAATATAAAAATCTTTTTTTAATTAAATAATAAATATATTAACATACATACATTATGATATATTCTGCTACCTTAATGTATAAGGCTACAGACGTGGTTACAAAATGGATTGAGTGTTATAGCGCTCTAAAAAATCTAGAAAAGAGTAAGGGGGTGTTTGGTTGATCCAGTTATAAGAACTTATTTAACTGAAAGCTTAATATCAGAGTTTTTTTACATTAAATTGCGTTTGGATGACAGCCTTTCTTAAGAGCTTATATTTCCTCGTTCAGATAAACACCCCCCATTTTTTTAAGCTAAACTCGGACACTTTTTAAAAAGCAGTCGCCAATCGCCTATTTGAACCTAACGTGAAATGACCTTCGTACCCCTGTCACTTACCACAAATTACCACTAGTATTTAAGGTGAAAATACTCTCTCTCCTCACCCTCTCTGCGTCCAC